>CM053028.1:419585684-419771475 GCA_028564925.1 Lithobates sylvaticus | reverse complement strand
GTATTTTGGGGTCTAATTTCACATATGCCCATCACATGTTTGATAAATATATCATTTAGTGACAACTTTGTGCAAAAAAAAAAAATGAATTTTCCGAAAACTAGTGGCAAAATATGAAATATTTCATGGACTCAACATGCCTATCAGCAAATAGCTTGAGGTGTCTACTTTTCAAAAAGGGGTTATTTGGGGGGGGGTTGAACTGTCCTGGCATTTTATGTACAACCTTAGAAGTATTATGTCACACATCACCCATAGAGTTGAGCGGACACCTGGATGTTCGGGTTCGATGGGTTTGGCCGAATTTCGCAAAAAAGTTTGAGTTCGGGACCCGAACTTGACCTGAACTTGACCCCAGACCTGAACCCCATCGAAGTCAATGGGGACCCAAACTTTTGAGGACTAAAATGGCTCTAAAAAAGTAATGGGAAGGGCTAGAGGGCTGCAAATGGCAGCAACATGTTGTTAAGAGCATGGCAAGTGCTCTGCAAACAAATGTGGATAGGGAAATAACTGTTGATGATAGATGATGGATGTGAGCATCTCTCATGGTCTTCACAGCATATACTTTTTACATTTTATAAAAAGGTTTCTATTCTAAATCAGACCCATTAGGTAGGCTACACATTTTTCTAAACAGGTAACTTATCATTTAAATATGGGAAATAATTTTTTATTCTAATATTTCTTAAAATTAATTCCAAAAACTAGAGGGGCCAAACTGAAATAAAAAGTAATAAAACGGCATGTAGCTAAGTTATAGAAATGCATTTGGCTTTAATATACAGAATGTATTCAATTGTGATCTTATTATTGCTCAGTGATTTCCAAAAGGTTACCAACTAAGAATTCTTAATTGCCCAATTCATTCTAATGGCAGGTAATTAGCAATCCTTTGTAAATCAGACTTCTTGTTCCATGCAATCACAAATATTATAAAATGTTACAGGTAAATGATGACACACATAGCTGTATGTTTTGGCTTAAATTAATGTGTCTCTACAACAATAAGAAAAGCCTGTTATATTTGAATATGGATTCCAAAAAAAGTGACTGAACATCATTTATATGATGCATAGGAAGCACTATTAGTAAATGTATTTTTAGGTTGGTCCAGTCAGTGGAATTTATATCCCGGCTACCTTTAAACAAAGACGATTAAGGAATCTATTTATAAAGCAGTAAAAGTGACATTCACTGCAGGTGTATTTCCCTGGTACATGTGTTTTACATTACAGACTGATTGATTCACCTACATTGGATGTTTGATGAATGTCATATTCCCTGCTTTATAAATACACCCATATATGTTGTGTTCTATCTACATTGAAATGTTTGTGGACAATTGCTTCTTATTTACTGTATGTGCAGTTGTATAAATTCTGCATACCTATTTGGGAGCACATGCAGCAAAAGAGAAGGAAATGGGCAGGGTGGTTACTATGCAATTAATAAGGCATTGCAAAGTATAATGCTGACGTGCAAAGAAATTACAAACATCAACAGTCCAGTGCAATCCATACAGCAATGAGACCCAGTCATGGGAGGGTGCTGCAATGAAATAGAGGATGGTGCCACCAAAGCATAAGTCCAACCCTAAGATATTACCAGCACACCATATTACAATAAATGAACAGGACACTTTAATGTCACCAACAGAATGAAGTGACACTTTGAGGTGACTAGGGGCCTCTTCCTAGGCTGACAGTGACTGTCATTGATACCCGAGGGAAAGTAAAAGTTCTAAGCTGCTCTAGTTGAAGGTTGCAGAGGACTGGGAGATCTGTTTGTCCACACCCTTATTTGATAGTACTGGGTCAAGCACCAGCACTGTCACATAAGAGAAAGCGGAGTCACATGATCCTCTATAGCAAACATCACAGCTTTTTATTAAAATTTTTGAATTGTTCTTAATAATAATTTCAAATAAAATGATGATCAAAATAATAATAAAATCAAATAAACACAAGCATTTGACTTACAATAATGGAGATGTTCAGAAACAAATTGACATAATGGTAGACATATCTAGATAAACTGCAAAGTAGTGATCACAGTATATGGCACATCTGAATTATGTAATCATGAGCATGTCACATAGATAAAGGGACATAGTTAAGCTTGTCACTAGAATAATAAAACTAAGAAAATAGAACTGTAAGAGGATGCACTCCAGAAAATGGAAGATTAGCATAGCTATCATGGGTGAGATAGATTAGTATCATCAACGGAAGGCATAACTGTTTCAGAGAAACCATAAGGTGAACACAGATGCAAGGTATTATTGAAGGAGTCCACTCTCCTGTATTGTAAGCGAGTCCATTCTCTGTACTGCTGAAATAGCACTCAGTAATTGTGTCTGGAAGGGAGGTGTAGTAGATCTCCAAGGATTGAAAATCAATCTTCAGACAGCAGTCAGAATATGGTTAGCTAATTGTTTTGAAGTTTTGGAAATACCTGGGAAGGGTAAACCTAGGAGGCAATGAATAAGGGCAATGCTACACCCAAGACTGGTTCCAATAATTTTATCATAAACTGACAAAAAAGTTGAATAAGTGAACATTGCCAGAAGATATGGTACAGGGCACCAGTGACTTGATTACACTTCCAACACTTCTTAGGCACCTGTGGATTATAAGCATGTAGTACTTCAAGAGTTTTGTATCTGTAGCGGGTGCCCCACAATTTCTGCAGTCTGAGACTTACATTAACACTTGATAAGCTGAAAGAGAAAAGTTCAGTGTGTCTGCAGCTATGAGAAGTTTCTTACCCCTCCTCCCTTTTTTCTCTTCACTGACTGGATGTACACAGGCTTTCCAGCCTAAAAGTGGGAGAGAGCTGCCTGTTATATCTGCATGGGCTTTTTCACCCCCCTCCTTCTCCCAGTTTCACAGACTCACTGAGTTTAATGTAATGTGAGCTGAACCACACAGACTATTCTGTTCCTCCCTGTGTTCCTATTGCCAGGAGGAATACAGCCAATTAAAGGAGCAGTTACAGGAACCAATTGATGGGGCTTTACCAAGGTTTCTGGAATGTGTAGTCCCTTTCTAAAACGGCCCCATAGCTTTCTATGGGGACAGGAATTTAAGAGCCAGCAAGCTCTAAGAGGGAGGAAACAAAATACTCCATATTGCTTAACTGAGGAGATTCTCAGTGACCATGAGGCAGTGAAAGTGATCAGACCTGAAGGAGAGTGCTGTCTCTCAGATGATCTGCCCGCAAAATTCAGGCCTCCGCTGCCATTTGGGACATCCAGCCTAAGAGAGGGAGATTCCAGGTGCATATGGAGGCGCACTTGCACCGACGGTGAAGCGTTCCAGTATGGGGTGACTAGTCCGGTCACCGGGAAAGCCTGCTGTTCCAGGACATTTGTTTGAGCCTTGACCACAGGATTTGGTGAGAGGGCATTTTGTCCATCTGCAGGGAACTGAGACATTGCACCATAGGAGGACACTGTATACAGACATCGTTGCTGATAGTCATCTTGCTGACACTTCTAGTGCTACAGGGATAAGGCTATACATTTCGGGGACACTGTATACAGACATCATTGTTCTCTCACCTTGCTGAGAAGGATCCTGCCTCTTTCACTTGATATTTGGGCCAGTTTTGGTGTTTGATATTAGGGATGAGCCGAACACCCCCGGTTCGGTTCGCAGCAGAACATGTGAACAGGCAAAAAAGTTGTTTGAACACCATTAAAGTATATGGGGCATGAACGTGAAAAATTAAAAGTGTTAATTTTAAAGGCTTATATGCAAGTTATTGCCATAAAAAGTGTTTGGGGACCCTGCCCCAGGGAACATGTATCAATGCAAAAAAAGTTTTAAAAACAGACTTTTTTTGGTAGCAGTGATTTTAATAATGCTTAAAGTGAAACACTAAAAAGGAAATATTCTTTTAAATATCGTGCCTGGTGGTGTCCTTAGTATGCCTGTAAAGTAGCGCATCTTTTCCATGTTTATAACAGTGCCACAGCAAAATGACATTTCTAAAGGAAAAATGTCATTTAAAACTACTCGTGGCTGTAATGTATTGTTGGATTACGGCAATATAGATAAAAAAAATAAATAAATGGCGCGGATGTTCCCCCAAAAATCCATACCAGGCCCTTCAGGTCTGGTATGGATATTAAGGGAATCCTGCACCCAATTTGTTTTTAAAAATGGCGTGGGGGTCCCCCAGGCCCCCAGGCACTATATACTCTGAACAGCAGTGTATATATACTATACGGCCTGCCCTATTTACTGCAGAAAATTGGGCCTTAGGTGTTTGTGGTACCAGAACACTGTAAACCCTCTTTTGTTGGGTGCAAAAGTGAAATATTATATCAAGAATTGTAATTACATGCCCCTGTTAAACAGGGGCAGAAAGATTGAGCCTTGGGTGGTGGTGCCACAACACTGTAACTTCTCACAGATACTCGTGTTGGGTGCTGGAATGGGCCCTGCTGTGAAACATGACTGCCAGTTTCTTGTCCTACTGTGGCACCCCCTATCTCTAGGCTCACGTTACGCCCTTCCTCATCCTGGGAACCAACATCTGAGCCTTCAAATCGCTGCTCATCCTCCAGCAACATATAACACAACACTGTGGTCAGATAATTCTGGGGACTCCTCCATGCATGATGGTAGGGCTATGGAAAGAGTGACTGTGGACTGGGGAATAGGCCACTTTGGCAGCTGCATTGGAAGGCAGACTATTCTGAGTCTGGGTGTCAGAGGATGAGGAGGATGAGGGTGGCTTGGTTATCCACTCCACCAACTCTTCTGCATGTTGTGGCTCAAAAACATGGCTAGTAGCAGAAAAAAAACGGTAAGCGTGCCCCTTACGGCCACCTGCAGAAGATGCGCCATGTCCACGACCAGCACTAATTACTCATAACTAATAGACACAGAAGCGGCTGCTTGCCCTCTTTTAGTGGCCTGTGAACGTCTGCCTCTCCTTGGTGGCCTTCTGGACATGATGTATTTTTTGTTTTGCAACACCACACTACACTGTATTAGATACTGTGTATACCACCTGAAGTGTATTAGAAAGTGTACAATGGCTTCACTGTATTGTATACTGTGTACACCACCAGAAGTGTAGTAGAAATTGTACACCACAGAATGCACTGTAGGTATAGGCTACACTGAATGCAGAGTATATATATATATAGATATATATATATATATATATATATATATATATATATATATACACATATATATATATATATATATTGTGTGTGTGTGTATATATATATATATATATATATATATATATATATATGTATGTGTGTGTATATATATATATATATATATATATATATATATATATATATATATACAGGGCTTTTCTTTCAGGAGGAATGCGGGGGAACGCAGTTCTGGCACCTCCAGCACTCAATGTATTTAATGGCATGGGGTGCAGGGGTGTACTGGAAAGCCCATTGACGGGGGCTGCTGTTGTTGGGAGGTCTTATGTTGCTTGGATGGATCTACTGTTGGGGGAGGGGTCTTTTATTGCTGGGGGGGGGGTTATGTTGCTGGGAGGGATCTACTGTTGAGGGATGGGTCTATTGTTGTTGGCTGCTGGAGTGTCTATTAAAGCTGGCTGTTGGGGGGTCTATTGTTGCTAGTGGGGGACTATTGCTCCTGAGGTAGATCTGTTGTTGTATTTTGTTGCAGGGGGTTTATTGTTGCTGGGGGGGATCTGTTGTTTCTGGGGGGTCTATTGCTCCTGGGGAATTTATTGTTGCTTAGGGGGCTATTGTTGCTGGCTGCATGGGGATTTATTTTGCTTTTTTTATTATCCTAAACAAATTCCATACAGCTTTCTTAGCACTAACAAATTGTACTTGGATCTGTTTTCTCTAAAAAAGGGCGGTACTGGGAGGTGGGTAAGGGGTGGAACCAAGGTACAGTGCTCAGAGGTGGGTAGGGGGTGGAAACAAAGGGTGACTTGGAAGAGGGGAGTACCTGTACCTATTCTCTGAGAAAAAAAGCCCTGTATATGTATATATATATATATATATATTGCCCAACATCTATTAGAAACTGCACACACTGTATTGTATACTGTGTACATCACCAGAAGTGTATTAGAAACTGTGTACACCACCTGCACTGTATTAGCAACTGTACACCACAGAATGCACTGTAGCTATAGGCTACACTGGATGCAGAGTTTATATATATTCCTAGGATTGAGAGCTATATTGCTCATAAATCTCAGTTATTGCTCTCTAGTTGATTACTTGAATATATATATATATTGTTACTGTCTGTTTTTCTTCCACAGAAATATTGCAGTAAAGATAATTTCTGTGTTTTATCATAACGTGTGTTTCTCATTGGTCATTGCACTTACACTATTGCCAGATGTGGGCTGAGGCTGTTATTAGGGTTGAGAGGCAGAGTAACAGACTGAACAAACAAAGCAGCTCCTTCGGGGTATCGCTACATTTCAGAACATGAGAATCTTATAAATGTTTTCTTTGTAAGTCACACATAATGAGGTTTTAGCTGCTGTTAACCATACTTTATCCCATACCGGAGTGGGTATGGAACATTGAAGGGCCTTTTCCCACTAAATCATGTAATGCTGCGTACGCACAATTGGGATTATGGTCAGAAAAAGCTCTGATGGTTTTTCCGACAGAATTTCCGATGGAATTCCGCTCAAGCTGTCTTGCCTACACACGGTCACACCAAATTCCGACTGCCAAGAAAGCGGTTACATACACCACGTATGACGGGACTATAAAAGGCAAGTTCAATAGCCAGTGCGCCACCCTTTGGGCTCCTTCTGCTAATCTCGTGTTTATCTCGTGTTAGTAGAAGTTTGGTGATTTGCGCTTTTCAGCCTCGTGCTTTTCAGATCGTTGCTGCTCTGCAGTTTGTGCTTGTGGGTTCGTATATGTTCTTCAGTGCGTGTAGTTGTTTGCATTTGTTTGTCAGTGTGTGCTATTTATAGTAGTACCGTATTTGATCTTCAGTGTGTTCTTGTCCACTCGTTTCTGATTTTCAGCTCGCTTTTTCAGGCCTGTTTTTCAGTGCTTTCTGTTTAGTTTGTTCTGACCAGCTGACTGCTTTGAAGCCATGTTGCGGGTACGTGCTCGTCGTAGAGTTTTGGGGCTTGGTGTTGGACTTCTAGCTTTGACCCAAGCCCAGTCCATGAACAGGGTGGGGAGGAGTTCATGGACGAAGAATTGGTTGCTCCAGCGTGACCAATTCTCTCACATGCCTTGCTGTGTGAGATCCGGGAGAATAACCCTGATGATTTCAGGAATTTTCTCAGGATGACGGACCCTGTTTTTCACCATATATTGGCTTTGCTGTCCCCTTATATTAGCAGGCAGGACACCTGCATGCGGCAAGCCATCACTCCGGAGCAGAGGCTAGTCACCACGTTGCGGTGCTTGGCGACTAATGTTTGTGTCTAATCTGCTTGCAATGTTTATGTGCAAAATTACTAACTAGATTTTTCTTGTTTGACTCCACAGTTTCCTTCAAATCCACAGGAGTGGCAGACTGTGGCCTCCCTGTTTGCCCAGCGGTGGTATTTTCCTAACTACGGAGGGGCAATCGATGGAAATCACATCCACATCGTCCCACGACCCCATTCGGGTCATACTATTTTAACTGTAAGGGGTTTCATAGTATCGTGTTGAAGGCGGTGGTTTCGGTGACATATGAGTTTCTGTATGTGGACATGGGGAGGAATGGCCGGATGTCAGATGGAGGAGTATTTGTCTGGACCGAGTTCTACGTCTCGAGAGTGGTGGCTTGGGATTGTCACCCCGGAGGAGAACGTCAAAGGACTGCCATTTGTCTTTGTCGCAGATGAGGCATTCGGTCTGGGTAACCATGTCATGAGGCCATTCTCCCAGAGGACCCTCACCCCGGAGAAGAGCGTTTTTAATTACCGGCTGGCCAGAGCCAGAAGAGTTGTGGAGAACGCGTTTGGGATCTTGGCCAGCCGGTTCCGCCTGTTTCAAACGGCCATAAATATGGCAGAGTACAAACTTAATCTCCATGTGTTATCTTGCTGCATCATGCATAACTTTTTAAAACAAATAATAATAATAATATTATAATAGTAATAATAATATAATAATAATCCAAATTATGTGGTCTCAGTTGGGCCTGAGGCTGGACTTCAGGAAACAATGACGGCCCTGGAAGTGGCCCGTCCTGGCTTGCACCCCCAAAGCGCCCGTGAAGTGCGTAAAAATTATTTGGACTATTTTTCAGGATAGGGGGTCATTTCTTTGCCAGCACATTTGGAATAAATGTTAAATTTAATCAGCTAAAATCTTGATTTTGATTTACTGCTTGTGTTTCTTTTTGCTGTCTCCTAGTGCACTTGTAGTACCAAGTGGTTTGTCCATTATTAAATAACACCCATTGTCACAGTAAACACCAACTTCAACAAAAAAACTGGTATTGATCATTGAAAGAAGAAGCCACACACTGTTGAGTATAAATCCTTTTACTCCATACACATTCACATGTGCGTTGTAAAACCTTTTTTTTTTTTTAAAGTAACACATTTTGAGTTATCTACATTTTGTTTGTTTTTTGTTTTTTAGGTTACATAAGCAGCCATGTTTCAAAACAGAACATGCACAACTCTGGAACTTACAAAGTTCAACATTGAAAAACTTAAAGCAAGATCAGACAGTATATTGTCCAAAATGTGTGGATGTTGCCTTCAACAGATGGGGTGAAGTCACCCCTGTAAAAGCCAAATTTTGAAGATGCACACAAATTGGGAGTCAAACTGGGGACTTCCATCCTGATCCCATGCATAATGTCAACATGTGCTAGCTCCCATCATGGGGGATCAATGGACATGTTTTGGGGTTGCAACCACTTCCTCTCGCCTACTTGAGTTTTGCGGAAGGGGTTGCAGCCACAAAACACGTACATTGATATCCCCTGATAACAGATAGCACATCTTGATACACTGTGTGCATCTTTAAAATTTGGCTATAGAAAATGTTTTTTTATTTTTTTTTAAAAATGGTGCTAGTTTTTTTTGGAAATTAGATTCTTCCGAGGACATCAATCATGTTCTTACATTTTTGTTCAATCTCCAGAGTTTTTTGTTTTATCAAGTCTAAATCCCGACTACACCACATTATGTCCTGGAGTAGCCTTTGGGCACTGTCACTGGTGAAATTATGTGATTGTTCTTTCACAACCTGCACATCACCTAACAATAAAAATAAACACCATGTATTATAAATATGCAGGCATACATCTATTACCTGAATCTGGGGTGTCAGACACTCACCTGTTGTGGTCTCAATCTCGACCACCTCTCCTTCCTCCACATCCTCAGCTTGTGACCTCTGTTCCCCTTCTTCAGGAGGTGGGGGGTCCGTGGTGACCTCATATTTCCCCATTCTTTGCTCCCCTATGAGAATGAAACAAAAGGTATACTTAGCACACAGATATTTGAGACAACAAATATGAATGTGAAACATTGCTTGGAAGTGGGGGACAATTGTATGTTTGGGCAGAGTTCCAAGCTGAAGACATGATTTATTCCCTTACTAAAGCTGGAATACTTACCTTTTTTGGACAAGTTTCCCACCTGGAGACACCTCAAGTATCCACTGGAGTACCTGTGTGGGAGACCCTAAAAAGTTTGTTCTTGTGTCCCACACTAGTGCACCTGAGTCCAGATGTGTAAACAGCTGCTGAGTGTCCTCTCCTTACATTACACTGAATCTAGTTTGCTATTCCTTCTAGGTTCAAACACATATACACAACAATGTCCTAAACTTCTTTGAAAATAAAAATTAGCGTGACCAAATGTATTTTAATCCTGTATCTGGGAAAGACATTGTATTTATTTGGCAAACGAACAATGTTTACTACGACCACTTACTGTGCCCATGAACATGAAAGTAGCCATTTCAAAATGTCCAACACTAAAGAAAAGCACATGGCGCATCATGCAAGTAATAATAATAATAGGAACACACGACAAATACTTACCTTCTTGATCTTTCTGTACTGATCCTGCTCCCTTAATTGGAGGTCTGACCAGGGTTTCCTCAGTTGATCCTTGGATCGTCGTACCCCAAAATTCCTGTGCAGACGCTTCACAACTTTATTCATGATCTTGGCCTTTCTTAGATTTGGGTTTGTGTACGGACCATAATTCCAGTCATAGTCGTTCCTCCTCAGGATGTCGACCATTTCCAACATCTCTACAAAGGACATATTTGTGGCCTTAAATCTCCTCCTGGATCATGACGTTTCTGGCTCTGGACTTTCCTCCTCCTCGTTACTGCTATTATGCTGTGTCTCCGCCATGTTCCTCTCCCACTGCGACAAAAAAGATGGGGCAGGGAATATTCTAGAAAGAACGTCAGGGGTGGGCGACGCGGGCGGAGTTTCACACATGCGCAGTGTATATAAAACTAACACGCTTGTGTCATAACTATGTTCTGTTTGCGGAGGAAGGAGGAACGGAAGCGACAAACGTTATAACGAAGGTAAGATTTTAACTTGGGACATGAGCGGCCTATACTGAATCTAGATTGAGGCCTATATTGGGATAAGATTAGCCTGAGATGAGTGTTTTTGTCTTTTGTTTGGTCTTGCAGAGAAAATGTATCCATTTAAAGAACAAGAATTCCTGGAAGAATTCCTTGATAAATGTTGAGATATGCAAAATTTATGGGAGGTGAAAAACCTCTTATATCACAATAAAGCAGCTAGGAAGGCATTGCTGGAGAAACTGCTTGACTCGGGCCCCCAATGCAGACATGAGGT
Organism: Lithobates sylvaticus; assembly: GCA_028564925.1. Taxonomy (NCBI): domain Eukaryota; kingdom Metazoa; phylum Chordata; class Amphibia; order Anura; family Ranidae; genus Lithobates; species Lithobates sylvaticus. Next base: position 419,760,694 of record CM053028.1, on the reverse strand, counting down.
TTCTGGAAAGTAAAATTGGTAGCTTGAGAAGCACCTATAGGAAGGAGTATCTGAAGGTCCAGAAGCCCCTGAGGTCAGGAGCTGCAGCATGCGTGATTTTTTTTTCCGTAGGCAACGAGGACCCAGGCTTAATCTGGAGATCAGGCAAAAGCGTCTTCGTGTATAGATTCTTCTGGTTGGCACAGACCTTCCTTGGTGTAACGTCATTATAGAGTCCTCCTTGTCAGCTTACACCTGACTACCTTTATTTTGGAAAATGTACTATCCCCAAATGGGTGTGGCCCCTTTTACATTACTGAGTTTCAATGGGAGAAACATTCTACCTCAAGATGGCAATATGGAGCATGTCAGGTTGTCAAGCTATTGTTGACCACAGTTACAAACTTATTTACCACAGTTACAGAACAATAGACTGATCCAACTGTCAAATGAAATGCAACAATGGTATTTAAGTTCCCATTGTTTGAGAAAAGCTTGTGTAATTGTTACCAAGGCATTTGTTTGAGAAATATCCTTTCAAACAAACTTGATGTTTGATTCTAAAGCCCCATACACACGGTCGGATTTTCCGATGGATTCTGTCCTATCGGACAATGTTGTCGGAAATTCCGACCGTGTGTAGGCACCATCGGACAGTTTCCATCGGATTGTCCGACGGACAAAGTTCTATCTCCTGCTCTATAAATATTCTGACAACAAAGTCCGATCATACCAATTCCGATCGTGTGTAGCGTAGTCCGACAGACAAAGTGCTACGCATGCTCAGATCACATTACAAGACCAAAGCTATTGGCTACTAGCCTCTATGTAGTCCCGTCATAGGCAACAAACGTCACCACGTTCAGAATGATCGGATTTTCCGACAACTTTGTCCGACCGTGTGTATGCAACACCAGTGTCGGACTAAATCCGTCGGACCAAATCCAATGGATTTGGTGGTCGGATTTTCCGACCGTGTGTATGGGGCTTAAGTCTTCTCAAGTCTGAGGGAAATATCATTATATATACAGTGCCTTGAAAAAGTATCCATACCTGTGACAAACCCCTGTCCTCAAACGGGATTATGTCTGCAGTAAATGCTTCCTCTGTCCAGAACAAGCACTATCCAAGACCCCTTAGCTCAATACAAAAAAAAAGGTCACTGCCCCCACCTATAACTGGTCTTCACAGCAAGGAGCACTGGAAGGGCAGACACATGTCAAATAAAACCAAAGTATTTCCAAGCTCAACTTACCAACCAGCCTGCGACCAACCGAATTAACCTGTCTAACAGTATGCGTTGAAAACAGACAGCGACGGGTCAACATCGGAAGAAGAAGAAGAACAAGAAGGACAAGAAGAAGAAGGCGGCGCCGGCGGCGCGGAAGACGACGACCGCCGCAAGAACAGAAGAGACCCCCGGAAGACCCCCGAAGGCGGATCAAGACCCCCAGACGACGGCGGCGACAACGAAGAAGGTAGCCGGACTCCCCCGCTCGTGAAAGAGCTAGGTAAAAGAGCAGAAGAGAGCGGAGGAGTCCGGCGAGAAGACCCCCAAGACGGAAGAAGACCCCCGGAGCAGTGCAATAAAATATTTTTTTCAAAAGTGTGTGTGTTTTTGTACTTTACATTTTACACCTTAGGTGAATGGGTAGGGGTACATCGTACCCCATACTCATTCACATAGGGTGGGGGGCCGGTATCTGGGGGCCCCCTTATTAAAGGGGGCTCCCAGATTCCGATAAGCCCCCGCCCGCAGACCCCGACAACCAACGGCCAGGGTTGTCGGGAAGAGGCCCTTGTCCTCATCAACATGGGGACAAGGTGCTTTGGGGGGGGGGGCCGCACGGCCCCCCTTTCCCCAGGGCACCCCCCATGTTGAGGGCACGCGGCCTGGTACGGCTCAGGAGGGGGGGGGCGCTCGTTCGTCCCCACCCCTTTCCTGGCCTGCCAGGCTGCGTGCTCGGATGAGGGTCTGACTTGGATTTGGGAGGAACCCCCACGCCGTTTTTTCGGCGTGGGGATTCCCTTTAAATCCATGCCAGCTTGCGGAGCTAGCGCGGCGGCATTTACTGCCTACGCTAGCTACGTAACCTGAAGTTACGTTCGAAATGAACGGACTGCTCCGTGTGTGGGCAAGTCCGTTCATTTTCAAAAGTACCGCGGACTTTTGGCCGGCGGATTATCCGCTGGAGAAGTCCGTGCGTGTGTGGGCAAGTCCACACGCTCGGAAAGTCCAGCGGACCTAGCTGGAAAGTCCCGCGGGATTATCCGCTGGACTAGGTCCGCCGGCAAAAGTCCGCACGTGTGTACGCGGCAAAAGATTCACAGCTCAGGTGGGAGAATCTTTCCACAGAAAAACAATTAGTCGTGCACACCACAAATCTGGCCTTTATGGAAGAGTGGCAAGAAGAAAGCCATTGTTAAAAGAAAGCCATGAGAAGTCCCGTTTGCGAGAAGCCATATGGGGGACACTGCAAACATGTGGAAGAAGTTGCTCTGGTCAGATGAGGCCAGAATTAAATTTTTTGGCCTAAAAGCAAAACGCTATGTGTGACAGAAAACTAACAGTGCACATCACCCTTAACACACCATCCCCACCGTGAAACATGGTGGTGGCAGCATCATGTTGTGGGGATGCTTTTCTTTAGCAAGGACAGGGAAGCTGGATGGAGCCAAATACATGGCAATCTTAGAAGAAAACATGTTAGAGTCTGCAAAAGACTTGAGACTGGGGCAGAGGTTCACCTTCCAGCAGGACAAAGACCCTAAACATACAGCCAGAGCTACAATGGAATGGTTTAGATCAAAGCATATTCATGTGTTAGAATGGCCCAGTCAAAGTCCAGACCTAAATCTAATTGAAAATTGCTGTTCACGGATGCTCTCCACCCAATCTGACAGAACTTGAGTTATTTTACAAAGAATAATGGGCAAAAATTATAGATTAATGATGAGCCGAACACCCCCCTGTTCGGTTCGCACCAGAACCTACGAACAGACCTAAAGTTCGTGTGAACTTTAGAACCCTATTAAAGTCTATGGGACTCGATCGTTCAAAATCAAAAGTGCTAATTTTAAAGGCTAATATGCAAGTAGTTGTCATAAAAAGGGTGTGGGGACCTGGGTCCTGCCCCAGGGGACATGTATCAATGCAAAAAAAAGTTTTAAAAACGGCAGTTTTTTTAGCAGCAGTGATTTATAATATAATAATGCTTAAAGTGAAACAATAAAAGTGTAATATTCCTTTAAATTTCGTACCTGGGGGGTGTGTATAGTATGCCTGTAAATGGGCGCATGTTTCCCGTGCTTAGAACTGTCCCTGCACAAAGTGTCATTTTTGCAGGAAAAAAGCTATTTAAAATCACTCGCGTCTATAATGAATTGTCGGCTCCCGTAATACAGAGAACATTCATTGAAAGTCATTGATAAAAAAAAAAGCGTGGGGTTCCCCCCAAATTCAATTACCAGACCCTTCAGGTCTGGCATGGATTTTAAGGGGAACTCCACGCCAAATTAAAAAAAAAATGGCGTGGGGCCCCCCTCAAAATCCATAACAGACCCTTATCCAAGCACGCAACCTGGCAGGCCGCAGGAAAAGAGGGGGGACAAGAGTGCGCCCCCCCTCCTGAACTGTACCAGGCCACATGCCCTCAACATTGGGAGGATGCTTTGGGGGTCTGTGACCCCTCAAAGCACCATGTCCCCATGTTGATGAGGAGAAGGGCCTCATCCCCACAACCCTTGCCCAGTGGTAACAAGTGGACCCCCAGATACCGCCCCCCCCCGTTTGAAATGGTAAGGGGGTACAAAAGTACCCCTACCATTTCACAAAGAAAGTGTAAGAGATAGTTAAAAAACACACAGACACCGTTGGGAAAAGTCCTTTATTAAAAAAAAAAAAGATTCCAGTGGTGGTAATCCACTCTTGCTATCCAGCGACGGGTGGTCTCTTCTCCGGGGTCCAGCGGTGGCTAATCTCTTCCGACAATGTCCAGCGCAGCGCATCCTGTCTCCATGGAGACACTGAGGGAATCCCGTCTTAGCAGAGGAGGACCGGGCCACTCATCATCTGACCCCGCCCCCTCTGACGCAACGCAAGGGGGAGCTGGGCTTCCCCAGTGATGTACGTGTGACCCTGCCCCCCTCTGATGTAACGGAAACCTGCGTTACATCAGAGGGGGGGGGGTCACACGTACATCACTGGGGAAGCCCAGCTTTTCCCTTGCGTCAGAGGGGGCGGGGTCACCCTTACATCACTGGGGAAGCCTGTGTTTCCCCAGTGATGTACGGGTGACCCCGCCCCTCTGATGTAACGCAGGTTTCCGTTACATCAGAGGGGGGCGGGGTCACCCGTACGCCACTGGCTCGGAGTCCCCCTGCTAGGTGTGATGTGCGCCGCTGAATGGCAGAACCGACCGTCCCACTTCCTTCCTCAGCGAATCACAGCAAGGCGCCAACAGAGCGTCACAGATGAGCGCCGCCGGAATCCCCCTGCTAAGTCTTTTGTGACCATATTTTTAAACACTTCTGTGAATTTGTTTTCCACAGTTAGAGGGTTAAAATAGATTTGTTCCGCAGAGAAAAGTGATCTCTTACTGTGGATGTAAAACTTCACATTAAGTGAGGTGAGCGGCCATCTTAAAGTATTGGTGGAGGTTTATCACAAAGTCACCTGCATGCATCTTTTATTCATTCACCATTGAAGACACCATTGGATTGTTGTATTTACATCACCATTTTACAAGGACATGTTTATAAACTTTTCTGTTTATTAGTGTTTTGATTTTTATGTTTATCTTGTGAAGGGATTTGGAATTTTGACCCTTGGTGTTCAGCAGCTTATAAATTTTGTGTTTTTGATATTGCGCTGATTTGTTTTTTTATATAAGGTTCTACAAAGTTACAAAGTATTGACTCAGGGGGGCTGAATACAAATGCATGCCACACTTTTCACATATTTATTTGTAAAAAAAAATTAAAACCATATATTATTTTTCTTTCTACTTCACAGTTAGGCCAACACAAAGTGGCACACATAAAATCCCAATAAAATACAGTTACATTTTTGGTTGTAACTTGACGACAACATTTGGAAAATGTCAAGGGGTATGAATACTTATGAATATTTCTATAAGGCACTATGTATGTATATGTGTGTGTGTGTAATATATATATATATATATATAGTATCTCACAAAAGCGAGTACACCCCTCACATTCTGTAAATATTTTATTCTATCTTTTCATGTGACAACACTGAAGAAATGACACTTTGCTACAATGTAAAGTAGTGAGTGTACAGCTTGTATAACAGTGAACATTTGCTGTCCCCTCAAAATAACTCAACATACAGCCAATAATGTCTAAACCGCTGGCAACAAAAGTGAGTACACCCCTAAGGGAATATGTCCAAATTGGGTCCAATTAGCCATTTTCCTCCCCAGTGTCATGTGACTCGTTAATGTTACAAGGTCTCAGATGTGAATGAGGGAGCAGGTGTGTTAGATTTGGAGTTATTGCTCTCACTCTCTCGTACTGGTCACTGGAAGTTCAACATGGCAAAGAACGCTCTAAGAATTCAGGAAAAAAAGAATTGTTGCTCTACATAAAGAGGGCCTAGGCTATAAGAAGATTGACAAGACCCTGAAACTGAGCTGCAGAATGGTGGTCAAGACCATACAGCGGTTTAACAGGACAGGTTCCACTCAGAACAGGCCTCGCTAAGGTCAACCAAAGAAGATGAGTGCAAGTTACTTAGAGTCAGATCCAGAGGTTGTCTTTGGGAAATAGACATATGAGTGCTGCCAGCATTGCTGCAGAGGTTGAAAGGGTGGGGGGTCAGCCGGTCAGTGCTCAGACCATACGCCGCACACTACTGATGACATGGCTGTCATCCCAAAAGGAAGCCTCTTCCAAAGATGATGCACAAGAAAGCCACAAACAGTTTGCTGAAGACAAGCAGAATACGGACATGTCCTGTGGTCTGATGAGACCAAGATAAACTTATTTGGTTCAGATGGTGTCAAGTGTGTGGTGCCAACGAGGTGAGGAGTACAAAGACAAGTGTGTTTTGCCTACAGTCAAGCATGGTGGTGGGAGTGTCATGGTCTGGGGCTGTATGAGTGCTTCCAGCACTGGGGAGCTACAGTTCATTGAGGGAACCATGAATGCCAACATGTACTGTGACATACTGAAGCAGAGCATGATCCCCTCCCTTCGGAGACTGGGCTGCACGACAGTATTCCAACATGATAACGACCCCAAACACACCTCCAAGGTGACCACTGCCTTGCTAAAAAATCTGAGGGTAAAGGTGATGGACTGGCCAAGCATGTCTCTAGACCTAAACCCTACTGAGCATCTGTGGGGCATCCTCAAACGGAAGGTGGAGGAACGCAAGATCTCTAACATCCACCAGCTCCATTATGCTGTCATGGAGGAGTGGAAGAGGACTCCAGTGGCAACCTGTGAAGCTCTGGTGAACTCCATGCCCAAGAGGGTTAAGGCAGTGCTGGAAAATAATGGTGGCCACACAAAATATTGACACTTTGGGCCCAATTTGGACATTTTTATATATATATATATACACAGTATCTCACAAAAGTGAGTACACCTATCACATTTTTGTAAATATCTTATTCCAACTTTTCATGTGACAACACTGAAGAAATTACACTTTGCTACAATATAAGTAGTGAGTTTACAGCTTGTATAACAGTGTAAATGTGCTGTCCCCTCAAAATAACTCAACACACAGCCATTAATGTCTAAACCGCTGGTAACAAAAGTGAGTACACCCCCAAGATCGAATACAAAAATATACGAAAACGTGGGCATGCTGGACCCACTTCAAAACAACTCAATGCTTTCAAGCCTATGACTCTTAAACTCGCATTGATACTCCATTAGTCATCGGCAGTAAAAGAAACTTAAACCAAGACATAAGGCAAAATTGGAGAGTAGACACTGGTCCTGACATAACCCTATGTCTCATACCCTCTTTCCATCCCCCTCCCCCCCTACCCTTCAGCTCATCATCTCTCTTCTCCTATTCTCCCTCTTTTCTGTAAGAGCCTGTATATTCTGCTACTTTTTTACTGTTCTGCTGGCACACTCTTCCAGTAGTATACTGCGGGATTAGAATAATCACACGTGGAGAGACATAGGAGCCCTGTGTCCCCTTATGGGACACCATACCTCTTACTTACCTGATCCCTAGGAATGAGATTTGTGTACATTTATGTTTTGTTGTTTTGTTCTTACACCATGGCTTGCTAGCCATTTGTTATCTATGGAGAATTTATATGCCATGGAATTTTATAAAAATAGTTGTGATGCTTTTATTGTATGCACTGTTCTTTCTATTTTCAATAAAATTATTTATGGAAAAAAAAAAGAGTAAGGAAGAACATCAGGTCCAGATGATTTATGATGGGGTAAATCCTTTTTATTACTGCAGCTAATTCTTCCATTGAAATGTCCGCATTAAGAGTCCGTAAATTGTCTGGAGTCAGTTTGAGCAGTGAGAAAAAGACCATAAATTCTTGAAATTTAGTAGGTCATAAAGGGGGGTGGGACAAGCAAATATTACATTTTTTAAAATATTCTCCAAAAAAAGCTTATAGAATGCAGATCAAATTTGGGGGTACCATCAGCGTGTAAAATAAAGTCTGGTGTAGATTAAAGAGGTCTGGTTCTTAGTCTGTTCACCAGCATTCTATGGGGTTTATTGAAATATTCATAATATTTTTTTATTTTGTCCATGAAAGATCTATCAAGTTCGTTAAGCTGGTGCTTGAGGTTGGTACAGTGTGCGTCAAAAGAAATACAAAAAGACCTCTATACATGTCTTCCTATTTCACACCCCAGTGCTAAAAAAAATATAGTGAGAGAGAGAAAAAAAAAAAAGGGGACAAATGGTGGAAAAAAAAAATTATAACTAGTGTTTATCTCACTGTGACTTTATCTCAATTTCCTATTTATACACACCCCTTCATCCTCCCTTTGCCCCCCCCCCCACCTCCCACTCCCCCGTCAAATAAACATTTACCTTTCCCCTCTTTTCCCAGAAGGAAAAAAATAAATAAATAAATAAAAAAAGAGCAAAATTTAAAACACACCACCTGCAAAAAAGTAAAAAGCATCACCCAAAAAAAAAGAAAAAAAAAAAAAGAAAAAAAAAGGAAAAACCCTCTTAACCCCCCTCCTCCACCCCCCCCCGCCCCCCAAAGTCCCGATCCTCCCAATGTCTCCTATCTTTCAGGGTTTCTCTATTTCTCTTGTCGAGGCGTAGGCTTGGCTGTTCCCAGCCAGTCTTTGGCTTGTTCAGGTGTACTGAAAAACAAAGTCTTTCCCCCTTCCTCCACTCTCAATCGTAGTGGGTATGCCATAGAATATTCAATTCCTGCCTCCCTCATTTTTCGTTTTATTTCATAAAATGTTGCCCGTTGCTTTTGCAGCTCCAGAGAAAAGTCTGGGAATATTGATACGTTACTATTTTCATAGCGAATCTCTCCCTTTTGTCTTGCCTTTTGCAGGATTATATCTCTGTCTCTGCAGTTTAGTAGGCGTGCCAACAGGGGTCTAGGGGGAAGCCCTGGTTTGGGTATTACTGCAGACACCCTGTGCGCTCTCTCCACTGCGTATGCCGCTGATACTTCCATATCTGGAAATACATTTTTCAGCCATTTTTCTATAAAATCACAAGGATTAAACCCCTCTGCTTTTTCTGGTAAACCGACCAATCTTAAATTATTACGGCGCATACGGTTCTCAAAATCATCAGATTTTTGATGCCACAGAATAATCTGTTTTTCTGTCATTGCTATCCTTTTGGGCATAGGGGTCACAATATCTTCCAATAAAGCTGTCCTGTTTTCCACCTCCGTCATTCTCTCTCTTATACTCTGCATATCATGTCTGATCAGTCCTATGTCATTTATAATTTCATCCATTTTACCTGTTAAGGCTGCATTGCTCGAATGGATGGACTCCATTAGCTGGGAGTTCATCTGTTCCAGGGTCAGTTTGGAGTGTTTCTCCTGTTTTTCTGTTGCTTTCCTGGGCTGTAGCTGTGGCGTGTTAAGCTTCTGGATCTCCAGCGCTGATGGTCCACCAGCGGGACATATTTCACACTGGTGTGTGCACGTAAAAAAAAGTTAATCTAGAATAAACCCGATGAGCAGTAGAATAAAAGGAGTACTGTTTGTGTAGCGGGTGTTTAACCCACCAATGATCGAAGAGGTTGTATTCTCTGATAACTGTGTGAAAAGATGCAGATAAATTATTACGATTTTTAGAAGGGTGTCCGGTTGTCCACCAATAAGTGATCGTCTATACCTATAAGGGGACATGACTAAGTTGAAGTTACTCCCTATAATAGTTAGTGGACTAGATCATTGCAACAGTCTGTCTAAAGTTTGAGATTGAAATTGGATTTGCCCAGAGTTTGGGGCTTAAATATTTAGCAATATAAGGGTAGTGCCCATCAATGTACAGTTAAGTAAAATATACCGCCTGTGTGGGTCAAATGTAGAAGAGTTAACCTTCAGGGTACATGTAAGCATTGCAACTCCTGCTTTACCAGGGGAGTGTTTGTTTACAAAGATCACGTCAGCATTGGAAGCTTTAAATTACAACTCTTTCTGATGGAATTTAAACCTTTTACTTTGCATAACACAATTTTCAGAAGCATAATGTAGCAATAGGAAAACAAAACCAATGTAATGTGTATATAAATGCAAGGTAGAATCTGGCGTGCAATAGTAGGGGTATAAAGAACTAAATAATCCAACAGGAAAAACCTAAACTACAAAAAACAGAACTTGTAATTTGACATAGAGCCTTAAAAAAAACAAAAAAAAATAAACATATTTGTAGAGCCTGAGATATCTAGGTCTCAAGTCACAATGTGAAAACCTGTGGTGTAAAAAAGTTCATGTCTACAGCAACAGCTGGGCGGGCAGAGAAGTCTACTTCCTATATATCCTATACAGGGGGTCCCTGACTTACGAACGCCCGACGTACAAACATCTCCTACTTACGAACCGGGCGCTGCGGGGACCCTCCGCCATTTTCCGCTGTTCATCGGCTGTTCTGCGCATGCGCGGCCAGACGGAGCCTCGGAAAATGACGGCCACGCATGCGCAGAACGGCATTGGACGGAACATCGGAAATGTCCGTAATTGTCGGTCTGCGCATGCGTGGCCCACTTACGAACATTTCCGAGTTAAGAACAGGAGGACAGTCCCTAACGAGTCCGTAACTCGGGGACCACCTGTATTCCTATATGCTATATTCCTGTGAGTTTGGTGGGGTTGTGAAGGTATCCATTAGCAGGATACGGTATTGTAGCAATATCATAGGCAGATGAGTCACATTGCATGAAAGAGTGCGTGGAGCACAAAAATCCCACCAAAAGAAGTCAAGGAGGCTGATGAGAGGAAGAGCTACATTGAGGAGTCAACAACATCTGTTTTTGGGTTTAGCCCGGTTCCAGATCTTGCTAGAAGTTATGGTAGGATGGGGCCTTGGAAGAGGAATCACAAAGGCCTCTTCCAGATGTTGTGGCTTCTCCTTCAAATTGTGGCATTTGACCAATTTAATAGGGAAGAGATCACTGAAGATTTGAATATTTTATACTTTTTAATCCATGGTAGATTCAGGGTGTAGGGTGTTCATAAGTAGAGTTTCTTTGCGATTTATACTATTGAAATCGAATGACAACATCCTTTGGTCTCATACCAGCAGGTGGTTTGGGGCCCAGAGATCTCTGAGCACAATCCAGACACCAGTCTGTGTCCAGAATGATGGTAGTAAATAAGAACCACTGACAGGATTGTAGGTCTGAGTTTCCAACTGTTTATAGGACCCTCCTAGGGTGAATATTTTGTCTCCTCTCCTTATTCTTCGGGTTCTCTTGTAGCTATAATTGAGAAACAGTATGCTTTAAGGATAGATCATCTTCCTCTGGAACATTGACATATTGTATGAAATCATCAAATTTTGTCTCAAGCTGATCCATTTGTGCCTCCAAAATTGCTATCTCCCCCTTTAGCTCCTGTGCAATTCTCCCCACTTCTGTAGAGCTGTTGTGGGTAATATTCTGTAAGAATGTTCATAGCCAATCATCTACTATGAGCGTGGTGAGATAAAGCCCAAAGGATTGCAGTGAGATGAGATGAGGAATGGTGGCGTCTTCTTTCAGGTATATGGGAGAGTCAGCAAGCCCTGTGTTGGGGTCCTGGGGGGAAAGGAGTGGATGGCTGGAGGAGAATGTGTTCCATAATGGGCTTGTGGGTTGGTCTCTGATCCCATAGGGCTAGCCAGGAGTGTTGTTGTAATGTACTTGGTTTCCCTGTGCAGAGAGAGGCAGTTGAAAGCTTACTGGGAGGTAGAGGAAGCAAACTGTCAGCAGAGCTCGGGCTTCACACGCCGGCCATCTTTTGCATGTACCTGCTGGGGATTTTTTTATTTGCTCCTGGTAAATGAGTGGAGCAGCAGAGGAATGAGGGGAAGGTGTGTATGTATTGCTATGTGGGGGGAATTAAAGTGAAGCATCTTATTTTGCCCTTCTCTTTAAATTTTAACAGTTTGCGTCAATCATACGCTAATATAATTGGTGATTTCATGCAAAAAAAAGTTTTGTTCTGACAGTAACCTTCAAACACTACATGGCTGTTGGCACCATCTGAGTAAGATAACTACTGCCATAAATAACAAATTGGTCTTGCACTGAAAGGCATCTGTAAAAAAAAAAAAGTCTAAAGTTAGCCAATATTAAATAACCTTGTTAATAATAATGTTAGACTAACACCTAAAAAGTATACAGATAATATTTTTGTGTTTACTGCTAGTTCTAAGTAGAACCAACATGTTAACTGTCAACTTTTGACAAATATGTTTGCGTATTTTTCAGCCTTTCCCAGCTTTGCAAATCAGGAGTGCTTGGAAGTGGAGAAACATCTGCCTTATGCAGTGGTTGGTCTAGAAATTTTGAAATTGTTTGTCCCAGACAGATGTGCAAGCTGTGGCTCAGCTTGGGAAAACACTAAGGAATCAACATAAAAAATGGGTAGGCACAAAAAAGTGAATTGAATGCCAGCATGCATTCATAAAAATGTATAATCCATCTATGTATACACACTCAAAATATTAATTTGCAGTCAAAGAGAACTGTCACTGATGTATACTAGGTGTGTGTGTGTGTGTGTAAATAATGCACATAGTAACAGAATAAACAAGTGTGTATGCATAGGTACACAAATTAAAAAAAAAGTAGTGTTCAAACTTCTCAGAGATACAAAGAAATAAACAAAGTGAAACATAATATATGAAGAGGTATATTCTTCTAATTCTAGCTCATGTCTACTGAATATAGATGAAACCTCAAGCAGAATTTCCAATGCAAGCAGAATTTAGCTTTGGATTATATTTATACATTGTTTTGCCAAAAGAGGAGTTAAGTGAAGAGCTAAATGAAAATACTGTACAAGTACAAACAGGTGCACTAAAATAGATCCCAAAGGCATCATTTAGAAGTATTCGACAACCAGACCAATTTTCCTTCTGAGAATTCACACTCTCATCTTTACAAAGCTAATACTGGAAATCTTAAAACTTGAGAGACAGCTCAGTGTCTTATCAGGATCATTCAGAAAAAAATATAGTAATAAACCCAGTTAAGAATGTTAATGTATTCCTAAATGCTGCAATCTAGGGATCTCTGTGATGTTTGTGCAGGAAGTTTTTTCTTTGCTTTAGGGTATACAACCCTGGCTTTTTCACTGCCAGGACTACAATCTGTTTTATTACAAAACAGATTCATTTATCTCCAAATAAATAAATTACTTTTGTGAACATTTAGAAACATTTGCATAATTAGGCTGTAAGATTTTTTAGCAGTGTTTTTTCATAATAATTAAACTAATCTAATCTTGGACAGGATAAACAGACTTACTATGATGAAAGCAGCCTTCGGGCTATGAACTTACTACATTTTGCAGGAACTGTAATGCTGATGATGTTTGTTAATTATGCAGAGCTTTTACTCTCCAGTAATAGCAGCTTTTGTATCGCCTGCAGCTTAGACAGCAAGTTCTAGACACATAAAATTAGGCTCCTCTTTTTCGACACACACAAAAAAACAAAACAAAAAAAAAAACAAAAAAAAACAACTTGGTTGCATCCTCTGTACTGGATGAAAGCTGTTTTAAGGTGTTTCAATTTCTAGCTTGACTATAACTGGTTCCTGCTAGAAGGACTTTTTTTGATTGGTAACTCCTATACGCTCACCATTCCTGACCATAAAAAAAAAAAAAAACATGTGGAGACAGGAGTCTTGGAGTCAAGTCAACTAAAATTATTTCTTCTGCAGCTGCTAGAGTGGAAGTAAAACATGCCCACAAATCACCCCCATGCCCAGGCTCTTAATGCTAGCTTGGCAAAACTTCTGGCTTTGCAGCTGCTCCCGTTCCACCCCTTTAAAAGTGATTATGACATGTGCTTCACCACAGTGGTATGTACCTAGTCATCATTATTTTGCCCAGAAGGCCATCCCTCCATCAGCATTTGGAATGCAATGAGGCAGAGGAGGCATACAATAAGGAGGAATGTTGGCATGTTGGTGGTGAGGGGAAGGAGATGATGGGACAGGCGTCAAAAAAGTTTTGACCCTATCAAACCCTGTGGGTTGTATGTGGGTGGGGTAAAATTGCCTGCACAGATACCTTAGGATTTTGGTCATCAATGAAAGGGACCATTATTAGGTGTAACCCTATTAGGTCCCCTATACAATCATACAATTGCTGATCTACTTACACCATCCCAGAGGGAATGCTAAATTTTTATGTTTTTCTGTTGAACATCGTTGATAGACTTACATTTTTTACTGTTTGAATTTCTTTATTTTTTTCATATTTTTTTATTTTTATTAGTTTTATCATAAGGCTATATGAGCTCTGGCCAAGCAAACAGGGATTGGGATGGCAAGGCTGAAACTAAGACGCCTATAAGCATTCATTCCAATGGACTACTGGGTGTCAAGGACATACCACTGACTGAATTTGGCCCAAGGTACCAGCTTTTTCTTGCTAAATGTCATGTCAGAGAGGGTGTTCTGTGCCCTTCAGGGCCTTCAGACTCGGATCATAGAGGACCACTAAATGCCCAACAATAAGTTTAACAACTTTTAACATTTTTTGCAAACATGTTCAAATCTTTCATTTGTTGCCAGAAAATTACAAACATTTACTATATTTTCTGAAAAAAGAAAATCGCTGTTGTTATGCTCACCTGTTCCAAGCTCTTGTTTCCAGCTTTGTGTCCCTGCCTGCATCCAGTCTTTCCTCCCCTCTGTCTCCCTTTGCACTTGACAGTTACAGTATCTCACAAAAGTGAGTACACCCCTCACATTTTTGTAAATATTTTATTATATCTTTTCATGTGACATCACTGAAGAAATTACACTTTGTTACAATGTAAAGTAGTGAGTGTACAGCTTGAATAACAGTGTAAATTTGCTGTCCCCTCAAAATAACTTAACACGCAGCCATTCATGTCTAAATCGCTGGCAACAAAAATGAGTACACCCCTAAGTGAAGATGTCCAAATTGGGCCCAATTAGCCATTTTCCCTCACCTGTGTCATGTGACTTGTTAGGCCCCTTTCACACGGGGCGGTTCCGTAATGATCCGCCCCGCGAAGATCCGCTGCTCAGCGGGGATCGCACAGCTGATCCCCGCTGAGCCGACTGATGACAGGGCGGTCCCTGCACACTGTGCAGGGACCGCCCTGTCAGTTCTCCGCTCTCCTCTATAGGGGATCGGATGAACACGGACCGTCTGTCCACGTTCATCCGATCCGCTCTGCAGACGGATGAAAAAATAAGGTTTTCCTCCGTCTGCAGAATCGGACAATTGCGGAGGCGGACGATAGCGGGTGTCAGCGGATGCTCATCCGCTGACACCCACTATCCCATAGACATGCATGTATGTCCGTTTTTCATCCAAAAACGGATGGATGAAAAACGGACATACGGTCCGCATGTGTGAAAGGGGCCTTATTATTACAAGGTCTCAGGTGTGAATGGGTAGCAGGTGTGTTAAATTTGGTATTATTGCTGTCACTCTCTCATACTGGTCACTGGAAGTTAATCATGGCACCTCATGGCAAAGAACTCTCTGAGGATCTGAAAAAATAATTGTTGCTCTACATAATGATGGTCTAGGCTATAAGTAGAGATGAGCCTGATGTTAGAGTTGATCATAAGCTCGACTCGAACATCGGGTGTTCGCCCGTCCGCCGAATTTAGAACATTATGGGGCATTCGCGGGAAATATGAGTGAACTGCGAGACCGTCAATGCACTGCAAGATCACAGTGCATTGACGGCTGCTGGTTGGCCAAAGCATGCACCTGAACCATGCCCCACACTATGAAAGGCTGCTTACACGGCAGCCGTTTATAGTGTTATGAATGAGAGCAGAAAAATATAATTTCTAAAGAAAAAAATGTCATTTAAAACTGCTTGAGGCTGTAATGTATTGTCAGATCCTGGCAATATACATAAAAATCCTTGAAAAAAATGGTGTGAGTCCCCCCCCCCCCCGTCCATTACCAGGCCTTTTGGGTCTGGTATGGAAATTAAGGGGAACCCTGCACTAAAATGTTAAAAAAAATTGTGTGGGATTTTCCCCTAAAATCCATATGAGGCGCTTCTGGTCTGGTATGAATTTTAAGGGGAACCCCGCACCAAAATTTTAAAAAAAGTTGGCGTGGGGGTCCTCTTCAAAATCCATACGAGGCCCTTATCTGAGCATGCAACCTGGCAGGCTGCAGTAAAAAGGGGGGACGAGAGAGTGCCCCCCTCCTGAACTGTACCAGGCCATGTCTCCCCCAAAACACCTTGTCCCCATGTTGATGGGCCTCTTCCCCACAACCTTTGCCTGGTGGTTGGGGGGGTCTGCAGGCAGGGGGCTTATCGGAATCTGGAAGCCCCCTTTGACAAGGGGGGCCCCCAGATCCCACCCCCCATGTGAATAGGTTTCAAGTACATTGTACCCCTACACCAAAAAAAGTGTCCAAAAAGTAAAAATGACAGGAGACAGTTTTTGACAATTCTTCTATTAAAAAAAGGTGTCCCGCGATATCCATTCATCTTTAATCACAGTGCCGACGACACAAGAAAAAAATGGAAAAATTCTGCCTCTATAGGAGGCGTCCCGCCAATTTCACAATGACAGCTGAGGACGAGACACACGGTGATGTAAATGGGTGACCCCGCCCCTTATGAAATCATGTGACATCAGAAGGGGCAGGGTCACCTGTTTATGTCACCAAGTGGCCCCGCCCTCAGCTATATAAGAGCTGTCATCGTGAAAGGCAGCAGTCGCCAAGAGGCCTCCCATTGACACGGGACACTTTGTTTTTGACAATTATTTTATTAAAAAAAAAAAAGTGTCACGCGATATCCATTCATCTTCAATCACAGCACCAAAAAAAGTGTCCAAAAAGTTTTTGACAATTCTTTTATTAAAAAAAAAAGGTGTCCCGCGATATCCATTCATCTTCCATTACAGTGCTGACGACCCGAGAAAAAAAAGGAAAAACTCTGCCTCAATGGGAGGCGTCCCACTGACTGCTGCCTTTCACGGTGACAGCTCTTATATAGCTGAGGGCGGGGCCACTCGGTGACATAAACGGGTGACCCCACCCTTCTGATGTCACATGATTTCATAAGGGGGCGGGGTCAACCATTTACATCACTATGTGGCCCTGCCCTCAGCTATCTAACAGCTGTCATCGTGAAAAGGCTGCAGTTGGCGGGACGCCTCTTATCGAGGCAGAGTTTTTCCATTTTTTTCTTGGGTCATCGGTACTGTGATTAAAGATGAATGGATATCGTGGGACACCTTTTTTTTAATAAAAGAATTGTCAAAAACTACCGGGATTCAACAATACATTACAGCTGTGAGCAGTTTTAAATTAAATGTTTTCCTTTAGAAATGTAATTTTGCTGTGGTGCTGTTATAAACACAGAAAAGATGTGCTACTTTACAGGCAGACTATAGACACCCCCCAGGCACGATATTTAAAGGAATATTTAATTTTTATTGTTTCACTTTAAGCATTATTAAAATCACTGCACCTGAAAAAAATGCAGTTTTTAAAACTTTTTTGCATTGACCCATGTCCCCAAACACTTTTTATGGCAATAACTTGCATATAAGCCTTTAAAATTAGCACTTTTGATTTTTCACATTCATGAACCATAGACTTTAACAGTGTTCGCACAATTTTTTTTTGCCTGTTCACATGTTCTACTGTGAACCGAACTGGGGGGTGTTCGGCTCATTACAAGCTATAAGAAGATTGCCAAGACCCTGAAACTGATCTACATAAAGATGGCCGAGGCTATAAGAAGATTGCCAAGACTAAGGATGAGCCCGGTGTTCGATTCGAACCCATGTTCGAATCGAGCACCGGGTGTTCGCTCGCTCGGCGAGCCCAGAACTATTGGGACCGCTCGCATCAAATTCGTGTGATGCGAGCGGCCCCGCAATGCATTGCGGCCCGCGCAGTGCAATGCTGGCTGATGATTGGCCAAGCATGCACTGTGACCCCGCATGCTTGGCCAATCACAGCGCCGGCAGCGAGGAGAGCCATAATTGGCTACAGGCAGGATGCCTGTAGCCAATTATAGCTCAGGGGCTTTAATACACGCCCCACGGTATAAGAGGCCGCCGCGGCGGCGGCCTCGCATATTATGTTTCACTCACAGTGTCAGCGTGTCAGTGTGCTGCTGACTGCTGACAACAATATGTTCTTTATTTCTGGGGATATGTGTGTGCATGCTGTTAGAACAGCATTGCAGTATCACATCTGGGGGGTGTCTATAGGTAGCCTGTGAAGGAGGGCAGGTTTCCTGTGCTTAGAACTTTCCCTGCAAAAAAGTGTCATTTTTGCAGGAAGAAAGCTATTTAAATCACTCGCGGCTAATGAATTGATGGCTCCTGTAACACAGAGAGCTGTCATTCATTAATAAAAAACAAAAAAAAAAGCGTAGGGGTCCCCCCAAATTCAATAACCAGGCCCTTCAGGTCTGGGATGGATATTAAGGGGGATCCCAGCCAAAAAAAAAAAAAAAAAAAAATGGCGTAGGGTCCCCCTCAAAATCCATACCAGACCCTTGAGGTCTGGTATGGATTTTAAGGGGAACCCTAGCCAAAAAAAATGGCGTGGGGTCCCCCTCAAAATCCATACCAGACCCTTATCCGAGCACGCAACCTGGCAGGCCGCAGGAAAAGAGGGGGGGACGAGAGCGGCCCCCCCTCTCGCCTGAACCGTACCAGGCCACATGCCCTCAACATTGGGAGGATGCTTTGGGGGTCTAAGACCCCTAAAGCACCTTGTCCCCATGTTGATTAGGACAAGGGCCTCTTCCCCACAACCCTGGCCAGTGGTTGTGGGGGTCTGCGGGCGGGGGGCTTATCGGAATCTGGAAGCCCCCTTTAACAAGGGGACCCCCAGATCCCGGCCCCCCCCCTGTGTGAAATGGTAAGGGGGTACAAAAGTACCCCTACCATTTCACCAAAAAAGTGGCAAAAATGGTAAAAAGGACAGGAGACAGTCTTTGACAATTCCTTTATTAAAATCTTCTTTCTTCTTTCTTCATCCTTCGGTTTCTTCATCTTCTCCTTCCTTCATCTTCTTCCATCTTCTTCTTCCATTTTCTTCTTCCTCCGATCCGCTTCTTCTTGCGCTGGTCTTCTCGTCCTTCTCGTCCGGCATCTTCTTCCGTCGGCGTCGGCGTCGGTGTCTCTGTCTCTTCTTGGGCCGCTCCGCGCAATGGGAGGCTCCCGCTGTGTGAGGCTCCGCTCCGTCTGACAGGTCTTTTATAATGGAGGGCACCTGGTGACCCCGCCCCCTCTGACGCACAGGGACGTCATGGGGAATTCCATGATGGCTTTCCCCATGATGTCAGAGGGGGGCGGGGTCACCAGGTGCCCTCCGTTTTAAAAGACCTGTCAGATGGAGCGGAGCCTCACACAGCGGGAGCCTCCCATTGCGCGGAGCGGCCCAAGAAGACACCGACACCGACGCCGACGCCGACGGAAGAAGATGCCGGACAAGAAGGACGAGAAGACCAGCGCAAGAAGAAGCGGATCGGAGGAAGAAGAAAATGGAAGAAGAAGATGGAAGAAGATGAAGGAAGGAGAAGATGAAGAAACCGAAGGATGAAGAAAGAAGAAAGAAGATTTTAATAAAGGAATTGTCAAAGACTGTCTCCTGTCCTTTTTACCATTTTTGCCACTTTTTTGGTGAAATGGTAGGGGTACTTTTGTACCCCCTTACCATTTCACACAGGGGGGGGGCCGGGATCTGGGGGTCCCCTTGTTAAAGGGGGCTTCCAGATTCCGATAAGCCCCCCGCCCGCAGACCCCCACAACCACCGGCCAGGGTTGTGGGGAAGAGGCCCTTGTCCTAATCAACATGGGGACAAGGTGCTTTGGGGTCTTAGACCCCCAAAGCATCCTCCCAATGTTGAGGGCATGTGGCCTGGTACGGTTCAGGCGAGAGGGGGGGCCGCTCTCGTCCCCCCCTCTTTTCCTGCGGCCTGCCAGGTTGCGTGCTCGGATAAGGGTCTGGTATGGATTTTGAGGGGGACCCCACGCCATTTTTTTTGGCTAGGGTTCCCCTTAAAATCCATACCAGACCTCAAGGGTCTGGTATGGATTTTGAGGGGGACCCTACGCCATTTTTTTTTTTTTTTTTTTTTGGCTGGGATCCCCCTTAATATCCATCCCAGACCTGAAGGGCCTGGTTATTGAATTTGGGGGGACCCCTACGCTTTTTTTTTTTTCATTTTTTTTTTTTTTTATCGATGACTTTTTTTTATGAATGAGTTTCAATGAATCACTGTTCTCTGTGTTATGGGAGCCGTGAATTAACATTAGCCGCGAGTGATTTTAAATAGCTTTTTTACTTTCAAAAATGACACTTTGCGCAGAGACAGTTCTAAACACGGGAAACATGCGCCCCTTTACAGGCATACTATAGACACCCCCCAGGTACGAAATTTAAAGGAATATTACACTTTTATTGTTTCAATTTAAGCATTATTAAAATCACTGCTCCTGAAAAAACGGCCGTTTTTAAAAAAAAATTTTGCATTGATACATGTCCCCTGGGGCAGGACCCAGGTCCCCAAACACTTTTTATGACATTAACATGCATATTAGCCTTTAAAATGAGCACTTTTAATTTCGAACGTTCGCATCCATTATAACTAATAGGGTTCTAAAGCTCGCACGGACTTTAGGTCCGTTCGCGGGTTCTGGTGCGAGCCGAACGGGGGGGTGTTCGGCTCATCCCTAGCCAAGACCCTGAAACTGAGCTGCAGCACGGTGGCCAAGACCATACAACGGTTTAACAGGACAGGTTCCACTCAGAACAGGCCTCGCCATGGTCGACCAAAGAAGTTGGGTGCACGTACTTAGCGTCATATACAGAGGTTGTCTTATAAAAGACGTATGAGTGCTTGCAGCATTGCTGCAGAGGTTGAAGGGGTCGGGGGTCAGCCTGTCAGTGCTCAGACCATACGACACACACTGCATCAAACTGGTCTGCATGGCTGTAGACCCAGAAGGGCCTCTTCTAAAGATGATGCACAAGAAAGCCCACAAACAGTTTTCTGAAGACAAGCAAACTAAGGACATGGATTACTAGAACTATGTCCTGTGGTCTGATGAGACCAAGATAAACTTATTTGGTTCAGATGGTGTCAAGCGTGTGTGGCAGAAACCAGGTGAGGAGTACAAAGACAAGTGTGTCTTGCCTACAGTCAAGCATGGTGGTAGGAGTGTCATGATCTGGGGCTGCATGAGTGCCAACATGATAACGACCCCAAAAACACCTCTAAAGCCACGTACACACGATCAGACTTTTCGGCTGGACTGTCCGGCGGACCTAGTCCACCGGGCAATCCGACGGACTTTCCAGCGGAGGCCCGCCGGACTTTCTGAATGTGTGGACTTGCCCACACATGCCCGGACTTGTGGGACGTGTGAGAGAGCACCCCCCTCTCCTGAACCGTACCAGGCCACATGCCCTCAACATTGGGAGGGTGCCCCCAAAGCACCTTGTCCCCATGTAGATGGGGACAAGGGCCTCATCCCCACATCCCTTGCCGGGTGGCTATGGGGGTCTGCAGGCTGGGGGCTTATCGGAATCTGGAAGCCCCCTTTAACAAGGGGGCCTCCAGATCCCTGGGGTACCCCTACCCATTCACCAACAAAGTAAAAACGACAGCAGACAGTTTTTGACAATTCCTTTATATAAAAAAGTGTCCCGCAATGTTCATCCATCTTCAATCACTGTGCCGACGGTCCCAAGAAAAAGAAAAAAAGAAATGGAAAAACTCTGCCTCCATGGGAGGCGTCCCTCTGACTGCAGCCTTTTCACATGACAGCTGTTATATAGCCATGGGCAGGGCCACCCGGTGACGTAATCGAGTGAGCCCGCCCCTTCTGACATCATGTGACATCAGCGGGGGCGGGGTCACCCATTTACGTCACTGGGTGGCCCCGCCCTTGGCAAAGATATCTAGAGTATTTTGTGGGTAGGGGGACAATTGATATGCCAGATAATCAGTAATCTGTTTTTAATATTTTTTTTGTGAAAAACTAAACTCATATTTCATTTGATTTACTGCTTGTGTTTCTTATCTGTCTCCCAGGATCTCCAATGGCCTTTTATTTTTGGCCATTTTCTTCAATAGTGCAAACGTAACTTATTTGATACATGAGGTGACAATCTCTTCTTCAGCTAACAATTTTTTTTTTTCTCAATCAAAGGTTTTTTATTGAAAGAAAATTCAAATAGTAATGACATTGGTATGAATACATGTCCTGTTAAAATTGTATAGTATCTGTATAATGACAAAGTGAATGGAGAAGTGTGAGGTTTTACATTAAATTGAAATCATAATAAGAAAAACTGGGATTGGGCACAAAAACAGAAAGAGATTGTAGAGGACACAAGGTTAGGAGATGGGGAGGGGGGGTAGGGGAGGGAGGGGGGGGGGGTAGGCCCTCGGCACTTAAGTTTGCTTCCATAAGGTAAGTATGCATATTTCAGATGTATTCTAAATTCTATCAATGGTAAAAGTAAAGAGAATGGATATTTCACACAATGAGTGATTGGATACTATTCAGACGAAAGAGTGGCAGAAAAGGAACTTTTAATGTCAGCGGCAATGTCTGTCATAGCAGCATAGGTAAGAAGTTGGTCAGTTTTGTTATTACCTGCAGCTGAGTCTTCAGATGCTGGTAGGGAGACTTCATCATCTTCCATTTCTTCTTCAATGCTGTTCCTCTGTGGCGGTGCCATCTTGGGATTCCTACCGCTGCTGCTATATCTAAATTTGCTTAGGTTTGCAGGTGAAGGTTTTCTTTTAGGGGCCCCCAAAGAGTGTGACTGTGTGTGCTTCTCCTCAGGTGTATGGACATAATTGTCCTATTTCGGTCTGTTTTCAGGTCTCAGGCCTCTCGGGTTGCCTGGGCTCTGTTACATTGCAGCCATTCACGCTGTGCACCAGGCCACGGCCCCTATTGTTGAGTGTGCCAGTCAGTTGGCCACTTTAGTTGCAATGTGGGGTGTGCAGTAGTCCCAGGGCTACACCAGGCCTGGTGGATGAGGGGTTGTAGCCTGAGCGGAATGGGTTAGGAAAGGGTAGGGTGTGCTAGGAGTAGCAAGATGGCCGCCGGCTTTGGAGGGTAGGCCGAAGCAGCAGACTTTCCTAGAACTGGTGGCCGATCAGGTAAGCTCCACTCTGTATAGGCCCAGTGTCCCCCTGCCCGGTTTAAATAACGGGATCCCACTGGTGTGTCCCGGGGCGATCGCTTCTGGGGTATCCAGTTGTGGTGAGGGGGAGTTGTTGCCAGGCTACTCACTGCATCCCAGGAATGGAGTAGTCTGGGTCTGTATGCGTGTGAGCTAGCCGCGGGGGGTCGGAGACGGCTGGGAGGACCCTCAGGTGCCTAGTCTCCGCCGATCCGTCCTCTTATGGCCTCCGGTGTCGTGGCAGCTGGTGGGCTGAAGTGAGGCTTTCAATTGTCTCCAGGATCACTGTGGTGGAGGGTGGAGAGGACTGGCCGGCCTGCAGGCCTCAAGATGGCGCTGGGTGCCTTGTAGTTCGGGCTTGGCTGTAGGCCTTAGGTCAGCTAAGAATGGCCTTTTCCTGTAAATGGTTTGCCGGGTAAGCAGTATAGGAGGCCTGGTTGATGCCACAAGCTGGATGGGGCTTCTCCTTGGTGATTTGGGCCAGGGATGGCAGTGGATTTGGTTTGCCTGTGTGGGGCTCGGCTTCCACGCGTCTTCCCTGCTTCGTGTCCGGACACGCCCCCCCAGCTATTATGTTCTGTGGTGCTATGGGTCTGCTACACACAAACAATGTTTTTGTTGTTAATGTATGTAATGCATTAATGATAAAAATAATCATCCTTTTAAACTCCATGAATTGATTGCTTGTAGTCCCTAAAATGGCCTGATTTTGGAAAATTTAACAGCACAGTGGGGGTTATTTATTTATTTAAGGCAAATCCACTTTGCACTACAAGTGCACTGCAAGCGCACTTGAAAGTGCACTTGTAGTGCAAAGTGGATTTGCCTTTAGTAAATACCCCCCCCCCCCCATTGTCCCTGTAACTACAACAACTTACTAAATAAAATGGTATTGAGCATTTAAAGAAGAAGCCACACATCGTTGAGTATAAAACATTTTACTCCAAGCACATTCACATGTGTGTTATAAAAGGGGTTTTAAACAAACCAACATCTTTGGTGTATTACATGTATGTTTGACAGTAGGTATAGCCTTTTTTGTGGCTAAACAGGCATGTTTAAAACTATAACATCCACATCCCCAACTCAGGAACTTACAAAGTTCAACTTTTTATAAAGTGAAGGCCATATGAGACATTAGTGTGACGAAACGTCCCTACACTCCTCTTGAGTGCGTTCGTCATATACCACTTCCTCCCAGTCTGAATATAGATCTCAGATATTCCAACCGCTCCCAAGCACCAAACGAGACGAGACTTGCTTAGTGCTAGCATGGACTGTTTATTTAGAACCAAACTGACAAGTATTTATATACAGTAGAAGAGGAGACCCCCCCCTCCTGCTCATTTTACTCTAACAATACACCTGTAACAACAAATTAACATGAGCTAATTAACTAATCCCTTTAAGCAGCCGATGTGACTCTGTGCCCATCAGGATTTCACTACAGGTCAGACTTGTTGTCACCGAGCTTCACACGTGTTAGATGCTAATATCATCAACTCCAGCCACCTGTCTGTTGTCTTGTATAATGCAAATGAGTCTAGTCTATCTTGACACGGATTCTAAAGAGTATTTCACCTATTGTTGTATGTGCTAATTAACCCTGCAATTGAATCTGACTAGCACAGATTATAGTGGGGTTCTCATTCACCCTGTGCCCCTTAAAATCCAGGGCCCATAATCGGTTGGCAAGAGGCTCGCACTTAGTCCTCTCAAAAAGCCTGTGTCCTAGGTCTGTCACATTTCTCCCCTTTCGGCAGGAGACTAACACAGGAGGAGACCCCAGACGGGTTGACTCTGAAGTTAGCCAGGGGTTCCAGTCCTCTAATGCTGGTATCCACACAGTACCCCAAACAAATTGTTCCAAACAGAGCACTCACCCAGCCAACCTCTGCCTCTCTCATAGAACATATCTGCCGCTGGGGAGAGGCCTGGACTGACCCTTCTCCCTGGAGTCTTTTCAGCCGCTGGAGAGAAGACAGGGTGACTTTTGCACAGGGGCGCTCTATCCTGTTGCCAGTGATTCGGCTGGGAGTAGCAGCTTTACTACCTCAGCTTGTCGCTGGAGAGAGGGGCCGACTTCCCTGGCTCCCTGGAACTCCACAGTTGTTGCTGGTGCTGCGCAGATGTGGGTAGCACTCTGCCCTGTTCCCAGCACTTCTGCTGGGGACTCCACATCCTCCGCTCTGGTTAACCGTTGGGGCAGGAGGCTGGCTTCCTCCACTCCCAAATTGTGTAGCTGCCATTGGGAAGGGGAGCCGGCTGCTTCCTTTTCCATTCCCTCATCTGGCTGCTGGGATGACATGTATGTGGTACTGTCTCCCAGGTGCACGGATCTTTGCTGGGGAGGAAAAATCTCTTTCTCCTCCCTGGCCGACTGTTGAGGAGGGACAACAAACACCTCCTCTCCCTTCTCCCCCTGTCTCTGCAACTGGTGTCTGGGGATATAGGTTCACCATCTCCTGTCCATGGAACCCAGAAGATGCTATCAGTGCTAAGCAGAGGTTGGCAGCGCTCTGGCCAGTTGTCAGCACTTCAGATTTGGGGATGGCAATTTCCAGATTTTCCACTGCCGATTCTCTGGCATGCTGCTGGACAGGCACATCCCTCCATCCAAGATCATCACATGCAGAAACAGGATCATCAAGGTCAGTCAGCACTTGCTGGATCCGCCATAAGACCTCCGCGTCCATAGCTGCAGGGGCAGGTTGGCAAAGCACACTGTTACTCTGCCACATTGCAGACTCTTCAGCCAGACCAGAGTTGTCCACTGGTATTTCTTGATAGTCCCAGGCAAAGGGAGCCCCACCCTGCTGCTGAGCAGAGTCTAGCAGCTGTCTGTAGGCGATCTCTAGCTCCCATTCCTGAGGGGCCAGGAACTCCAAATCTTCCTGTGCCCAGAGCACTTCCGAGATGTTCAATCTTTGCTCTCTGTGCTCCATTATTTCCTCCAAACGCCACTCCAGATCACTCCTAAAGTCAGGGTCCTCGGACAACCTCCAGTATAACAATCCCAGGCCATCATAGTCAAAGCCTTCCATGGGGCTGTCATCCACTGTCCACGGGCACACTTGGGCTACATACCACCGGAGGGCTCTGTAGCTCTCGTCCAACCGCATTTCTGCCCGGATCAGCCTGCTTAACTCAGCTGTCCACTTCTGCTTCGGTTGTTCCCCCAATAACAGCATTCGTACTTCATACTGCGACCAGTACCTTACATGGATGGAGGGGAGAACTTTTCCCTGGTGTCGCTGCTCACAGGCTAGCGCTTCCTTCCAGAGTTGTAGGCGGACAGAATCATACCATCCCAGCAGGACCTGCACCGATACTGATCCTCTGTGCTGTATCCACATCTCTCGCAACCTCCTTCCGAATTCCTCTTCCATGGCAGCTGGTATCTGTACCTCTCCTCCTCTCCTGCTATCCGGACCTTGGATCCAGGTGGAGGTTTGGATGTCCCTGACTGCAGGAAGCATAATCCCACCGCTTGCCACCAATGTGACGGAACGTCCCTACACTCCTCTTGAGTGCGTTCGTCATATACCACTGTTCTGCCAGTCTGAATATAGATCTCAGATATTCCTAAAGTATGCCTGTGAAGTGGCATGTGTTTCCCGTGTTTAGAACTGTCCTTGCACAAAATGACATTTGTAAAGGAAAAAAAGAGACTTTGCTTAGTGCTAGCATGGACTATTTTTAAGCTTTTTGGAGAACATAGGGAGGGGTTAACCCCTGTAACATTTGCTGTCTGCACATCTGTTCAGAACATGTCACCTCACTTTCCGTCCCAATGACAAATGTTTTTGGAAAAGTGGGGTTTTAATTGAAACAAGGATTGGTGATATATCAGTAGAGAGGAGATACCTTTTTCCCAAATTAAATCTAACAGGACACTGCAACCCCTCACAGATACTGTACTTGGAGCACAGCAGTCACACGTGTTGCGACAGCATTTTTTTAAAATAATTGTAAGTACACGCCCCTGTTAAACAGGGGCTGAAAAATTGTGCCTTAGGCACTGGTGCTGGTGCCACAACACTGCAACCCCTCACAGATACTGTACTTGGAGCACAGCAGTCACACGTGTTGAATCATTTTTTTAAAAAATTGTAAGACACGCCCCTGTTAAACAGGGGCTGAAAAATTGTGCCTTAGGCACTGGTGCTGGTGCCACAACACTGCAACCCCTCACAGATACTGTACTTGGAGCACAGCAGTCACACGTGTTGCGAAGCATTTTTTTAAAAAATTGTAAGTACACGCCCCTGTTAAACAGGGGCTGAAAAATTGTGCCTTAGGCACTGGTGCTGGTGCCACAACACTGCAACCCCTCACAGATACTGTACTTGGAGCACAGCAGTCACACGTGTTGCGAAGCGTTTTTTTTATAAAAATTGTATGTACACGCCCCTGTTAAACAGGGGCTGAAAAATTGTGCCTTAGGCACTGGTGCTGGTGCCACAACACTGCAACCCCTCACAGATACTGTACTTGGAGCACAGCAGTCACACGTGTTGCGAAGCATTTTTTTATAAAAATTGTATGTACACGCCCCTGTTAAACAGGGGCTGAAAAATTGTGCCTTAGGCACTGGTGTGGTGGCATGGATCATTGAGGAGGAGGAAGAGGATAGTCAGTGAACATAAGAGGACAGTCACTCAGCATCAGCATAGGCAGTCTTGAAGGGATGTGACATTATAAATTATTCTGTTATATCCGCTTCAGGTGCCTGGTAGCTGGTGGTGATCCAAGACTGATTCATTTTGATGAAGGTCAGTCGATCAACCGAGGCGGTGGACAGGCGCACCCTATGATCGGTGACAAATCCTCCAGCAGCACTGAATGTGCGTTCGGAAAGAACGCTGGAGGCAGGACAGGCCAGTAGCTCAATTGCATACTGTGCAAGCTCTGGCCAGTGATCCATCCTCAGGACCCAGTAAGCCAGAGGATTTTCGGTGGGAAAGGTGTCCAAGTCTGACCTTGCCCCAAGGTATTCCTGCACCATGTATATCAGACGCTGGCGATGGTTGCTGGAACCGATCATACCTTGGGGCTGCGGACTAAAAAAAATTGTCTGAACGCATCGGTCAGACGTCCACCTTCCCCACCGCTCCTTCTGCTACTGACCGAAGCCTCAGCAACTCGTCGCCCAGGACCAGGAGTTTGTAACCTCCCAGTTTCTGGGAACGCGTTGCACAGACCTTTCTGCAAGGCCTCCCTGAGATGTCTCATCCTCTGCTCCCTCTGCGATGGCAAGATAAGGTCCGCAACCTTACCCTTGTACCGTGGATCAAGGAGAGTGGCCAGCCAGTAATGGTCCCTCTCCTTGATCCGAAGAACACGAGGATCCTTCCGCAGGCTTTGCAGGATCAGGGAGGCCATGCAGCGTAGGTTAGCTGAGGCATTCGGTCCGGAGTCTTCTGGGTCACTGAGGATGACATGATCGCCAGCCACCTCCTCCCAGCCACGTACAACTCCACTGGTTTGTTGGGACTGTACATCATCCCTAAAAGACTGCTGCTGCTGATGCTGAGTGCCAGGCTCCACCTCCATGCTCACACAATCCTCCTCCTCCTCCTCCTCCTCCTCATCCTCTTCCTGTGTGATGGGTGGGACAGAAAGAACACTGTCCGGATAAAGGGGGCCTTGAGAGGCAAGGAAGTCCTCCTCTTCCTGCCTCTGTTCTGCCTCAAGTGCCCTGTCCATTATCCCACACAGCGTATGCTCCAACAGGTGGACAAGAGGGACAGTGTCACTGATGCATGCACTGTCACTGCTCACCATCCTCGTGGCCTCCTCAAATGGTGAGAGGACAGTGCATGCATCCCTGATCATGCTCCACTGACGTGGGGAAAAAAAACCAAGCTCCCCTGACCTGTCCTGGTGCCGTAGTCGCAAAGGTACTCATTGATGGCCCTCTGCTGCGTGTGCAGTCGCTGCAGCATGGCCAACGTTGAGTTCCACCTGGTGGGCATGTCACATATTAGGCGGTTCTTGGGCAGGTTCAGCTCCTTTTGCAGCTCAGTCAGCCGAGCACTGGCATTATAAGATCGGCGGAAATGCACACAGACTTTCCTGGCCTGCCTCAGGACATCCTGTAAGCCTGGGAACCTGCCCAAGAACCGCTGCACCACCAGGTTGAGGACGTGAGCCATGCAGGGCACATGGGTGAGCTGCCCCTGTCGCAGGGCGGAGAGGAGGTTGGTGCCATTGTCAGAAACGACCATTCCTGGCTTAAGCTGACGTGGCGTCAACCACCTCTCGGCCTGCCCCTGCAGAGCTGCCAGAACCTCTGGCCCAGTGTGGCTCCTGTCCCCCAAACACACCAGCGCAAGCACGGCATGGCATCTTTTTGCCTGCGTACTTGCGTAGCCCCTTGTACGCCTACGGAGCACCGCTGGTTCCAAGGGCAGAGCACTGGAGGAAGAAGAAGAGGAGGGGGTGGAGGACAGAGGTGTGTCACAACCAGTAGCAGTAGTAGCGTTTTGGAGGCGTGGTGGCGGAACGACCTCCAACACTACTGCACCTTGTCCTGCATCCCTCCCAGCTGCCAATAGAGTGACCCAATGGGCCGTGAAAGAAAGGTACCGTCCCTGTCCATGCCTGCTGGACCATGAGTCAGCGGTAATATGCACCTTACCGCTGACCGCCCTGTCCAGCGAGGCATGGACATTGCCTTCCACATGCCGGTAGAGAGACGGAATCGTCTTCCGTGAGAAAAAGTGGCGTTTGGGAACCTGCCACTGAGGAACCGCACATTGAACAAACTCACGGAAGGGGGCCGAGTCTACCAACTGAAAAGGCAGCAGTTGAAGTGCTAGCAATTTAGCCAAGCTAGCATTCAACCGCTGGGCATGTGGATGGCTGGGAGTGTACTTCTTTCTACGGTCCAGCAGCTGGGGCAGGGAAATTTGCCTGCTGCAATCGGACATCGGTGTACTGCAAGTACTTGGTTGTGACACACCTAATTCTACACCTTCAGTCCTCTCAGAGAAGCTTTCAGAGAGGACTGAATGTGTAGTGGGGATGGAGATCCCAGCTGATGAGGAGCAAGGAGAGGTCCGCTTAGTTCTTTGGTGTGGGTCTTTTATGTGTGCCTGCCAACGAGCTGCATGGCAGGTCGACATATGTCTGGTCATGCTTGTGGTGCCCAAGCGGCTGATGTTTTGGCCACGCGAGATACGCTTGAGACAAATATTGCAAATAGCAGTGGTGCGATCTGATGCACTCGTCTCAAAAAAGGCCCACACCAAAGAACTTTTCTGATAACGTGCAGAGGCAGCGCCCTGCACAGGCGGAGCTCTGCGGTGTTGTACAGTTGCTGTGCTGGCCTCTACCTGGCCTCCAGGGGGCATCCTGCCTCGTTGGACATGTGACGCTGCATCCTCCTCCTCCTCGTCCTCCTCCTCATCCTCTCTCCCTTCAGGCACCCACGTGGAGTCAGTGACCTCATCATCCCCTCCCTCTTCACCACTAGAGCAAACCTGGCAGTAAGCTGCAGCTGGTGGAACAGTACTGCCAGATTCCTCAAGCTGGGTATCATCATCCGAGCCTTCGAATCGTTGGGCATCCTCCTGGAGCATGTACCCAACACTGTGCTCAAAGAGTTCGGGGGACTCCTCAGGAGGACATGGTGGGTCTAGGGAAGGGGTGGCTGATGATGCCATTGAGTACGCGTTGGCAGCTGCTCTGCCAGTACCCTGAGCCTGGGTGAGAGAGGATGAGGAGGATGAGGAGGGCTTGGTCATCCATTCTACCAAGCCTTCAGCATGATGCGGCTCCACATGTCCAGCTGCCGAAAACAAAGACGCGCGTGTCCCATGGCCACGTGCTGATGACGATGCACGACCACGTCCACGGCCACGGCCACGTCCACTAGAAACAGAGCCTGCCTGCCCTGTGTTCTTGGCTCTGCACGCTCTGCCTCCCCTTGGCGGTCTTCCAGCCATTGTAGTCGGTAGTCCTGTGGGTGCTGCTGAGAAGAATATATAGGAGCTCTGTGTGATGCCACTAACACACTAGAAGTCCTATGGGTGCTTCTGCAAAGAAAATATAGGAGCTCTGTGTGATGCCACTAACACACTAGAAGTCCTGTGGGTGCTGCTGAGAAGAAAATATAGGAGCTCTGTGTGATGCCACTAACACACTAGAAGTCCTATGGGTGCTTCTGCAAAGAAAATAGAGGATCTCTGTGTGATGGGACTAACACACTTCAAGTCCTATAGGTGCTTCTGGGAACAAAATATAGGATCTCTGTGTGATGGGACTAACACACTTCAAGTCCTATAGGTGCTTTGGGAACAAAATATAGGATCTCTGTGTGATGGGACTAAACACACTTCAAGTCCTATAGGTGCTTCTGGGAACAAAATATAGGTCTGTGTGATGGGACTAACACACTTCAAGTCCTATAGGTGCTTCTGGGAACAAAATATAGGATCTCTGTGTGATGGGACTAACACACTTCAAGTCCTATAGGTGCTTCTGGGAACAAAATATAGCTCTGTGTGATGGGACTAACACACTTCAAGTCCTATAGGTGCTTCTGGGAACAAAATATAGGATCTCTGTGTGATGGGACTAACACACTTCAAGTCCTATGGGTGCTTCTGGGAAGAAAATATAGGTCTGTGTGATGGGACTAACACACTTCAAGTCCTATAGGTGCTTCTGGGAACGAAATATAGGATCTCTGTGTGATGGGACTAACACACTTCAAGTCCTATAGGTGCTTCTGGGAACAAAATATATAGCTCTGTGTGATGGGACTAACACACTACAAGTCCTATGGGTGCTTCTGGGAAGAAAATATAGGTCTGTGTGATGGGACTAAACACACTTCAAGTCCTATAGGTGCTTCTGGGAACAAAATATATGATCTCTGTGTGATGGGACTAACACACTACAAGTCCTATGGGTGCTTCTGGGAAGAAAATATAGGTCTGTGTGATGGGACTAACACACTTCAAGTCCTATAGGTGCTTCTGGGAACAAAATATATGATCTCTGTGTGATGGGACTAACACACTTCAAGTCCTATAGGTGCTTCTGGGAACAAAATATAGCTCTGTGTGATGGGACTAACACACTTCAAGTCCTATAGGTGCTTCTGGGAACAAAATATAGGATCTCTGTGTGATGGGACTAACACACTTCAAGTCCTATAGGTGCTTCTGGGAACAAAATATAGCTCTGTGTGATGGGACTAACACACTTCAAGTCCTATAGGTGCTTCTGGGAACAAAATATAGGATCTCTGTGTGATGGGGACTAACACACTACAAGTCCTATGGGTGCTTCTGGGAAGAAAATATAGGTCTGTGTGATGGGACTAACACACTTCAAGTCCTATAGGTGCTTCTGGGAACAAAATATAGGATCTCTGTGTGATGGGACTAACACACTTCAAGTCTATAGGTGCTTCTGGGAAAAAATATAGCTCTGTGTGATGGACTAACACACTTCAAGTCCTATAGGTGCTTCTGGGAACAAAATATATGATCTCTGTGTGATGGGACTAACACACTACAAGTCCTATAGGTGCTTCTGGGAAGAAAATATAGCTCTGTGTGATGGGACTAACACACTTCAAGTCCTATAGGTGCTTCTGGGAACAAAATATATGATCTCTGTGTGATGGGACTAACACACTACAAGTCCTATAGGTGCTTCTGGGAACAAAATATAGGATATCTGTGTGATGGGACTAACACACTTCAAGTCCTATAGGTGCTTCTGGGAACAAAATATAGGTCTGTGTGATGGGACTAACACACTTCAAGTCCTATAGGTGCTTCTGGGAACAAAATATAGGATCTCTGTGTGATGGGACTAACACACTACAAGTCCTATGGGTGCTTCTGGGAAGAAAATATAGGTCTGTGTGATGGGACTAACACACTTCAAGTCCTATAGGTGCTTCTGGGAACAAAATATAGGATCTCTGTGTGATGGGACTAACACACTACAAGTCCTATGGGTGCTTCTGGGAAGAAAATATAGGTCTGTGTGATGGGGACTAACACACTTCAAGTCCTATAGGTGCTTCTGGGAACAAATTATAGGATCTCTGTGTGATGGGACTAACACACTACAAGTCCTATGGGTGCTTCTGGGAAGAAAAATATAGCTCTGTGTGATGGGACTAACACACTTCAAGTCCTATAGGTGCTTCTGGGAACAAAATATATGATCTCTGTGTGATGGGACTAACACACTACAAGTCCTATGGGTGCTTCTGGGAAGAAAATATAGCTCTGTGTGATGGGACTAACACACAAGTCCTATAGGTGCTTCTGGGAACAAAATATATCTCTGTGTGATGGGACTAACACACTTCAAGTCCTATAGGTGCTTCTGGGAACAAAATATAGGTCTGTGTGATGGGGACTAACACACTTCAAGTCCTATAGGTGCTTCTGGGAACAAAATATAGGATCTCTGTGTGATGGGACTAACACACTACAAGTCCATGGGTGCTTCTGGGAAGAAAATATAGGTCTGTGATGGGACTAACACACTTCAAGTCCTATAGGTGCTTCTGGGAACAAAATATAGGATCTCTGTGTGATGGGACTAACACACTTCAAATCCTATAGGTGCTTCTGGGGAAGAAAATATAGCTCTGTGTGATGGGACTAACACACTTCAAGTCCTATAGGTGCTTCTGGGAACAAAATATAGGATCTCTGTGTGATGGGACTAACACACTTACAAGTCCTATAGGTGCTTCTGGGAAGAAAATATAGCTCTGTGTGATGGGACTAACACACTTCAAGTCCTATAGGTGCTTCTGGGAACAAAATATATGATCTCTGTGTGATGGGACTAACACACTACAAGTCCTATAGGTGCTTCTGGGAAGAAAATATAGCTCTGTGTGATGGGACTAACACACTTCAAGTCCTATAGGTGCTTCTGGGAACAAAAAAAAAAAAAAAAAAAAAAAAAAAAAAAAAAAAACAAAATATAGCTCTGTGTGATGGGACTAACACACTACAAGTCCTATAGGTGCTTCTGGGAACAAAATATATGATCTCTGTGTGATGGGACCTAACACACTTCAAGTCTATAGGTGCTTCTGGGAACAAAATAAATGATCTCTGTGTGATGGAACTAACACACTTCAAGTCCTATAGGTGCTTCTGGAAGAAAATATAGCTCTGTGTGATGGGACTAACACACTTCAGTCCTATAGGTGCTTGGGAACAAACTATCACTGTGTGATGGGACTAACTCAAGTCCTATAGGTGCTTCTGGGAAGAAAATATAGCTCTGTGTGATGGGACTAACACACTTCAAGTCCTATAGGTGCTTCTGGGAACAAAATATATGATCTCTGTCCTATAAGTGCTTCTGGGAAGAAACTATAGCTCTGTGTGATGGGACTAACACACGTCAAGAGTGTGGATCTCTGTGTGACTCCCCTCCTGCTCATTTTACTCTAACAATACACCTGTAACAACAAATTAACATGAGCTAATTAACGAATCCCTTTAAGCAGAACACACCGATGTGACTCTGTGCCCATCAGCCATGAGCCCCTCTTTTAAATGAATCTTTCTCACTGCTCTCTCTACAGGTACAGACGTCCTGCCTGTTTATGTCAGTTTCCGGCGCTGTGATTGGCCAAGCATGCGGGGTCACAGTGCATGCTTGGCCAATCACCGAGCTTCACACGTGTTAGATGCTAATTTCATCAACTCCAGCCACCTATCTGTTGTCTTGTATAATGCAAATGAGTCTATTCTATCTTGACACAGATTTTAAAGAGTATTTCACCTATTGTTGTATGTGCTAATTAACCCTGCAATTGACTCTGACTAGCACAGATTATAGTGGTGTTCTCATTCACCCTGTGCCCCTTAAAATCCAGGGCCCATAATCGGTTGGCGAGAGGCTCGCATTTAGTCCTCTCAAAAAGCCTGTGTCCCGGCTAGGTCTGTCACAATTAGTATGTCAAAACTGTGTTGATTTTGCCTTCATGATGGGGTTATATCACCCTTGTAAAAGCCAAATTTTGAAGATGCACACAAATTGGGACTCGAAATATGGATTTCCATCATGATCCCATGTCTAAAATGTGTGTCTTTTCCCTACATCTATTTTGATAAAGGCACAAAACACACAGTGTGTCAACATGTGCTATCTTCCATCATGGGATATCAATGTACACGTTTTGTGGGTACAACCCCTTCCTTGCAACTAAAGTAGATGAGAGGAAGGGGTTGCACCCCTGAAATACGTCCATTGATCCCCATGATGTGAGTTAGCACATGTTGACACACTGGGCCTTATTTCAGAAAGGACAATCCACTTTGCCCTACAAGTGCACTTGCATTGCACTTGTAGTGCAAAGTGGTTTGGCTTTTTTTTAAATAAGCCACAGTGTGTCAACATGTGCTAGATCCCATCATGGGGGATCAATGGACGTGTTTCGGGGTGCAACCCCTTCCTCTCATCTAATTTAGTTGCAAGGAAGGGGTTGTACCTACAAAATGTGTACATTGATATCCCACGATGGCAGATAGCACATGTTGACACACTGTGTGCATCTTCAAAATTTGGCTTTGCAATTACTTTAACATTTTTAGAAAAAGATAAACAATAACAACAACTTTTTTTTTTTTTTGGATTTTAGATTTTTACTAAAACATCAATGATGTTGCTCAGTCTTTTTTTAACATCGTTGATGTTTTCCTTGGCCTTCTCTAAATTCTGATTGCACACCATTATTTGGCTGATGAGGACATTCTTCTTCCGCAACATCCACATCACTTAAAAAAAAAACACCATGTATTATAAATATGCAGGCATACATCTATTACCTGAACCTGTGGTTTCAGACACTGACCGACCATCTGTTCGTGTACTCAAGCTGAAACGAACTTGGTTCTGCAGCAGGACAATGTGGTCACCATTTCAACCACTTCCTGAACCTCGGAATCCACATCCTCAGGTTGTGTGGTGAGTTGTTCCCCTTCTTCAGGAGGTGTGGGGTTCTCATATTCTTTTCTCCTCTATGTGAATACCAAAAAGGTATACTTAGCAGACAGATATTTGAGGTGAGAAATAGTAATATGAAACATTGCTTGGAAGTGTCGTCCAATTGTCCGTTTTGGCAGAGTTCCAAGCTGAAGACTTGATTTTTTCCCTTTATAAAGCTGGAATACTTACCTGTTTTGTGCAAGTTTCACACATGGAGAGACCCCTAGTATTCACTGGAGCATCTGTGTGAATCAAGTTTCTATTTCATTCTAGTTACACAACTATAAAACAATCTACTAAACTTCTTTTAATACAAATAGGCATGACCAAATGTAGTTAACCTGCATCTGCCAAAAACGTTGTATTAGTGGTCGAACGAATGGTTACTGTGCCCACGAACTTCAAACTTGGCATTTTAAACTGTACAACAGTAAAGAAAAGCACATGGACCAGCACTTTCCTGATCTTTCTATACTGATCGTGCTCCCTCAATTTAAGGTCTTGGATCGTCGTACCCCAAAATTCCTGTGCAGACAACTCACAACTTTAGTCATGATCTCGGCCTTTCTCACATTTGGTTTGTGTAAGGTCCATGCTTCCCATCATAGTCTGCCCTCTTCAAGATGTCCACCATCTCCACCATCTCTACAAAGGACATATTTGAGCCCTTATATCTCGTCCTGGATCGGGAGCTGCATTGCTCCGGGCTTTCATCATTGTTGCTGCTCTCTGCAGGAACCGCCATGTGATCTCCCTCTGCCCCGAAAGAGAAGAGGCGGGGAATACACTAGAAAGAAGGACAGGGGCGGAGTTTAATGCATGCGCAGTGTATATAAAGCATAACATGCGGGAGTCGTACGTACGATCTATGAGTGGAGGACGGAAGATCGTAAGCGCCGATTTTGCAAACGAAGGTACAATTTTAACTTGGGGCATCAGTGGTTAGTGGCCTATACTGCTTATAGATTGAGGCCTATATTGGGACAAGATTATGAGAGTTTAGCGTGACATTAGGGTTTGACTTGTGGTGTGTCTTGCAGATAAAATGGTGGATACATTTACTGACCCAGACTTCCTGCCAAACTTCATTGACATGTACAGGGAGCTACCATGTCTCTGGCAAGTGACATGCAGAGAATACTCCAACAAAAAGGAAGGCAGCGCTGGAGAAACTGTTGGATTTGGTGGAGACGGTGTATCCCATGGCAGACATCAACTATTTGAAGGCCAAAATTGGTAGCCTGAGGAGCACATATAATAGGGATCGCAAAAAGGTCCAGGATTCCATGAGATCAGGAGCAGCAGCAGATAACGTTTATGTACCCCGGCTGGGGTACTACAACAGATTGCGTTTTTGGTCAGACCAGAGTGAACCTAGGCCATTGCTATCTACACTTTCTTTCACACTTCCTTCATCATCAGATGATGCTCCTGAAGTCCAACCTGGGCCTTCCACCCAGGAAGAATATGTGGAGGAGCCCAGCTTGAGCCAGGTATAGCATTGTTGAACATGTATTTGTGGGTGTCCTTCACGCTGATAAATGAACTAGAAACTATTTATAAGTAGTAGATGAGTAAAGAATAAATAAATAAATAATAAGTGATCGAAAAAAGTGTCAGCCCTGATGCTATAAGTGGAAAAAATTCCTAAAATAAGCTGCAAAATCTAAGAGTAAACGCAAACCCGTGAATAGAAATTAAAAAATAGTGATTTTGCGCTAAAGTGCATCAAACATTTAACATGTGCTGTGTACGTGTATATACTAAATGAATTAGTGGTCACTGAGCCGTGACTCCAAAACTAGACATACACTAAGTGAAGTGAATCAATCATATATATAAATGATAAAATGTGATTGAAGGATGATTTAAAATTGCAACACTTCATTAATAAGCCATTAATAATAAACCATCAATTATAGATATCATAAAAATCCCATAAATAAGTGAAAATGATAAAAACACTTGATCTCGAATATATCGTAAAAACCACAGATAAAATGAATAAATAAGTGGGTGAGTATAGAGTCCACAGAAGGATTCATTCATAGAATGATGTGATAAAAGTGGTGATACCCATAAGCATACAGCTGATAGTCTCTGCAATAAAGATGTGCAATGGTTGTTCCTCTCTCCAAAAGTGGGGGGTGCTGGGTTGTGAGGGCCTGCTCATAAATAGTGCTCTCTAGCCTCTCACCTCTCTCATAATCAATATGGGCATCTAGACCAGCAACAGTGGCAGGCTCCAGCCCTGGATTCCCACCCGGATGGTTCCCAGCACGATCTGCCTCCAAACGATAAGGTCCACAACCCGAATATCCACTTCCACAAAAACGTGTCCCCAGAGATAGCCCTCCACTCGTGGATGTAAGGAGTACACTGCGATCCCGCAGTAATGGCTCGCCCTCGATAAGTTGTAAGATGTTTAAGAACGAGAAAAAGTGGAGAGAGGGACCCGATCGTGAAGTATATCAAAACATATTGGTTTTTATTAAAAGTAAATGCTTACATAAGGTAAAATGTAAGCATTTACATAAGGTATTTTTTAATTGTTGAACATGGTTCTTTTCAAAAATTGAATGATGTTAACTAGATGTTATTGATCACTAATTTCTGATTTAACAAATTGGTTTACATATCAATAGACAGTAGTAGCCAAAAATGATTGGGACAAGAATGAAAAATGCTGGGGTCGGAATGATAGTCTTGAGCCAGGTATAGCATTGTTGAACATATTTCTTTTCAAAAATTGAATGATGTTAACTAGATGTTATTGATCACTAATTTATGATTAAACAAATTGGTTTACATATCAATAGACAGTAGTAGCCAAAAATGATTGGGACAAGAATGAAAAATGCCGGGGTCAGAATAATAGTCTTTTTATTTGTTAAGATTCAATTTGCAACAGTCATGAGCTCAAAATTGAGTGTGATTGATGACCAAAAAACGAAAACTATGTACCATTTTCATACACAGGAAAGTCTCAGCCAGGAGAAGGCAGTGGAAAGCAGCCTGATGGAATCCCAGGTTCCTCCCCTCCGCCTTCCAACCAAAAGGACCAGGAAAGCGAGGAACCTGGAGGAGTCAGCAACTGCTTTAACTCTTAAGCCCCATACACACGGTCGGACTTTTTCATCAATTTGGTCCGATCGGACAAGGTTGTTGAAAAATCAGACCGTGTGTATGCACCATCGGACAGTGTTCGTCGGTTTGTCCGTCGGACAAAGTCTTATCTCCTGCTGGAAAGATTTCCCGTCAACCCGGTCCGATCACACCAAATCCGAGCGTGTGTACGCTTGTCCGACGGACAAAGTGCTACGCATGCTCAGAAGAAATTCTGTGACGGAAGCGCTCGGTCAGGTAAAACTACCTTTCCTAATCGACACAGCACATTCGTCACGCTGCAATGTTAAAATGTCTTTAATGCAGCGCATTCTCTTTTTCTTTAAAATGCAACAAGAATGACATCTTTTAGCTGCTCCTATTCACCCGCACTTCTCACAAACTTACTTCTTTATTACTTTGCAGCATTTATACACTACATGTTTATTTTTACTCAGATCGTAATACAATCTTTCTTATTTTTTTAACCAGATTTTTTTTTTTTTGGGGGAATACATATTTGAAGGAGGTTTTTTTTTTTTTTTTGGAGGGGGTTTGTATGTCTCAACTTAGCAAAACCACAT
The DNA here is from genome assembly GCA_028564925.1 of Lithobates sylvaticus. Classification (NCBI taxonomy): domain Eukaryota; kingdom Metazoa; phylum Chordata; class Amphibia; order Anura; family Ranidae; genus Lithobates; species Lithobates sylvaticus. The sequence continues at coordinate 419,721,192 of CM053028.1, read as the reverse complement.
TATTAACATTTGTATTTCTTGCTTACATTTACTAGGAGTTTGTTGGTTGTTGGTGCCCCTTGTTAATTCTAGGATTAGTGAAATGTACCTGCCTACTCAAAGAAAAACTGTCATTGTAGAAAAGTAAAACACAATAGTCAATGATTATTTCAAATCAAAAAAAACTTTATTTAGGTCTCAGCAACAGACCAAAGAGGAACGCAGCCATGGTGAAACTTGGGGAATTTGCAAAGCCTTGGACACCCATGGCAACCATCATTTTACAGACTTAAACAATTGGGGGCATGAAGACTACCTATCTAAATAATAAGGGAGCGCAATCTGGTCCTGAAGTCCAAAACATCCGGAACTGCAGCAGATGCCATCTAGGTCCCCAGGCTCTGGTACTACGAGAGGCTCCATCTTCTCTCAGACCAGACTGAGTCCAGGTTGTCACTCTCTTGTCTTCCTTGTACGCTTCCTTCCACGCCGTGGTGCTGGTGCTGGTGGGGTGGCAGAAGGAGGAGGAGGAGGCGGAGCAAGGTCACTCTCGCAAACATGTGTGAGGGGAGTCATCTCCCCAGCCATGCCCTCATTTAGGATTTTGAGGATGACCTCCTCACACATGCTGCGTTGCCCCGCCTCCATACCCGTAAATTTACTTGTAACCAAGGAGGCAAAGGCCTCCTCGTAGGTGGGTGTGGCATAGAGGGAGGCTGAGGCATCTTTTATCAGCTGGAGCGCTGACTCTCCCACCTCCCCCATGTTTTTCGCCCTTCTGTAGGGAAGGCGGAGGGGAGAGACTTGGGAGACAGTCAGGCTCCTACGCCTACCCCCCTCTTGGCTGCCACTACCCCCTGCCTCCTCCTGACTGCCACCTTCCACAGCCACCTCCTGGCTGAGGTCTTCCTGTGTCTGAAAAAGGGACATAGTTTCAGTTATTTGTTCATCAAACACACACAATTCTCATCTAGTGACTGTTGCAAAATGTTTTCAAATACAAAACCATACAATTCTCAGCCCTGCAGTTTAGATTCTTCCCAAAAATGTCTCCCACACCACTGTCTGTTGATATGTCAATCACGTTAGGAAATAAGCAATTGGGGATCCTGAATTAACTGAACATCATTCATTATTCAACAAACTGGTTCCAAAACTACTATACCTGGAACAAGCTGGGCACCTGCACATATTCCTGACTGGAAGGCCCAGGTTGGTCCTCGGAAGCCTCATCAGGGGTGGCGTGCGTGGAAGGACGCGTGCAAGGAAGAGTCGAGAGTGACTTCCTGACAGTAGCCTGGTCTTTGAGAAAGTGGAGCCTGTCATAGTACCAGAGCGTGGGGACATGGACATCAGCTGCTGCAGCTCCAGATGCTTGTGACTTCAGGACCTTATTGCGCTCCCGGAAATAGGTAGTCTTCATGTTGTTTATCTTCACTTTTAAGTTTGCGACGGTTGCCATGGGCAGGGTAGGCTTTACAAATGCCACCAGTTTCAGCAGGGCTGCGTACCTCTTTGGTCTGTTGCTATAATCCCTGTGTTTTGCCTGCCATAAGAGGGGGAATTGCCGGTATTTATCAATGAAGTGTGGGAGAAAGCTCACGTTGTAGAACGCCTCCATCACCTCTGCAAGACACAACGCCACACAAAACAATATAAATAATGTCAGCCTAAACACTCCTAATCTTCTCCATAAAGAAGCCTCAAGTTCTAATCAGTCTAGGCTAGTTATGTACCAACGTCAAATTGTACCTTCGTTTGTAGCGATCGTCTCGTGCGTGAGCTTTCTCTCCCCTCGTCTCCCAGATCGTGGCTACGACACAGGCGTGTGACGTTTTATATACAGTGCGCATGCGTCAAACTCCGCCCGCCCCTGACGATCTTTCTCGTCTATTCCCCACCCCTTCTCTTTACGGCGCAGTGGGGAGAGCACATGGCGGGGACACAGCAGGTGCGCCCCAAATATCCCCCCAACGAGGAGGAGGACGAGGAAAGGCCGGAGGCAGAAACGTCCCGATCCCGGAGCCTGAAATTCAAGGCCTCCAATATGTCATTTGGAGAAATGTTGGAGATGGTGGACATATTAAAGAGGAGCGACTATGATGGGAAGTATGGGCCTTACCTCAACCCCAATGTCCGCAAGGCCAAGATCATGTCTAAAGTTGTGAGGAGGCTGTACAATCATTTTGGGGTACAACGATCCAAGGAGCAACTGAGGAAACGCTGGTCAGACCTGAAACTGAGGGAGGCCGATCAGTACAGAAAGATCAAGAGAATTCTTCAAAAAAGTAAGTAGTTGTGTTTTGTGTTTGATTTCTTGCTTGCATACTGCTCCATGTGGTTTGATTTTTACAAAGTTGTACATTCCAAAATGGCCACTTTCATGTTCGTCTGTGCATTCGATCGTACTCAGCCTCGATCTTTCTGCCACTGTCATGGTCGTGTGTGTGTCCATTCGATCGTACGCAACCTCGATCGTGCGGCCACTTATAATACGATGTTTGGTGTTTTTTTGGGGGAAAGGAAGTTTGTTCTCCCTAGAAATGTCATCCAGAATGTAAAGGCAATTTATTCAATGTAAAGGAGAGGTCACCCAGTAGGTGTTTACCCATCTGGACTCGAGAGCACTAGTGCTGGGACACCCAAACCCCCTTTTTATTAGCCTTTTCCACACATGTGCTCCAGTGGATACTAGAGGGGGGTCTCCATCACACAAACTTCTACCAAAAAGCTAGTCAGTTTAGCACCTTTACAAAGTGACTACATTCATGTAGTTGACATTTGTAACTGGCCAAACTAAAATAGTGTCCGTCACTTTCAAGCAATGTTTGTCATTTCCTATTTCTGCCCTCAATAGTTTGTGTTGCTAAATCTTCCTTTTGGACATTCTCATAGGGGAGCGAAAACTTGGGCCGTCTGAGGAAACCCCCAAACCAACACCTCCCAAAAAAGGGGAAAGAGCAGAAGCAGAGGAGGAGGAGGAGGAAGGAGAGATCATCGAACTTGGAGAAATTGTCACCACAACAGGTGAGTGTGGGAGAACACAGCTACTGGTAAGCTAATCCATGTATGGCTGCCTCATTTCCAACACCCCATTTTTTTTGTTTGTGGTTTTTAGGTGACGTGGATGTTGTGGAAGAAAAATCGCACTTTACCACAGAGAGTGCCCACGTACTCATCGGAGAGATAATGGTCTGCAATCGAGATCTAGATTACATAAAGCAAAACATCAATGATGTTCAACAAAAATTGAAGAACATCATTGATGTTTTAGGAAAAATATGAAAAAGCACCAAGTAATTTACACACATTTGTGCCAGCTTCTGAACACATTTGCAACTTAAAAACTGTGTGAAATTTGGAACATGCACACATTGTGTCCACATGTGCTAGCTCCCATCATGGTGGATGAATGGCAACGTTTTTTTGGGGGTGCAAACACTTTACGAACTACGAAAGTGGTTGTGGTGAAGGGGTTGCACCCCCAAAAAACGTCCATTCATCCCCATGATGGAAAATGGCACTTTTGAAGCTTCTAGGCATGTGTTTTACCATCTAATGACCATTTTCAGAACCAAATTGTGTGCATGTTCCAAATTTCCACTTTTCGGGGGTGCCCCCCCCATGTGATGAAGGCAAGATCAAACACACTTTGAACATATAGTCATGTCTGATCTTGTCTTCACTTTACAAAGTTGAACTTTCCTACTTCATAGGTTCTGCTTAGCTCCATGCCTGGTTTTACAAATTGCGTAATCTTTGTAAATAATGTTGTAAATAACCAAGATGTTGTCAGTTTTGGCGTGAAGATTGTAAACGCACTTGTGAATGTTTTCCAAGTAAACTTTTTTACTTTTCAAAATGTGTGGCTTCCTTATTTAACTAAAACAATGCATTATGTATGTAAAATGTAAAGGATATGGGGGGCAATGGGTGTTATTTACTAAAGGCAAATCCACTTTGCACTGCAATTTCCTTTCCCAGGGAACTTTTTCAATGCACTTGTAGAGCATAGCGGATTTGACTTATGTAAATGACACCCACAGTGCTTTGTACGAAAACACGGAGCACAGCATTTTGGAGAATACACACATGTCACACCTGGTGCTGAAAAGGAGTATTTTGGGTGTCAGTTATGCAGGACAAACCTTTTCTAGACCAAAGATTAGGTAGCAAACACACATGAGAATAATCTTTTTGGGAAGAAGAGACTGTTACCTCCTTTTGCCCAGAAAGTGCATTACCACTGTCGAAGGCAAAGGGAAAAAATGTCAAAGTAAAATAAGCTAAAAAGAAGACTGAAATGACAAGAAATCAGAGGTTGGTTAAAATATCAGATTTATTAAAAAATGCCTCTCACACATCGTCAGGCAGAGCAATGGCCCCCCTACCCACAAAGTATTCCATATATTGGTCCCGGACCACGCGGGCATTGAGAGGGGGCAAGCCTGGACGTGCCACTCGAAGGGCTGTGAGGTCCGCATTTGGAGGGCCCTCCACATCTGGGCCAACGGGCACCACATAGTTCCTGTTATGTCTTTTGAGGAAGTTGTGCAATATGCAACAGGCAAGAACTATGTGGTTCAGTTTGTATTCCGCCAAGTTAAATGCCGTCAGGAACAGGCGGAAGCGGCTGGCCAGGATGCCAAAAGCGTTCTCCACCACTCTTCTGGCTCTGGACAGCCTGTAGTTGAAGACCCTCTGGTCCGGGGTGAGGGTCCTCATCGGGAACGGCCTCATCACATGGGGAGTCAGCGCAAACGCTTCATCTGTGACAAAGACGAAGGGGAGTCCTTCGGCATTCTCCTCTGGAGGTGGCAAGCACAGACTGCCACTTTGGAGACGCCAGTAGAACTCCGTGTGCGTAATGGCCCCACCATCCGATATCCGGCCGTTCATCCCCACGTCCACATACATAAACTCGTATGTTGCCGACACCACCGCCAACATCACTACACTATTAAACCCTTTATAATTATAATAGTAGGACCCCGAGTTGGGCGGTGGGACGATGCGGACGTGTTTCCCATCAATTGCCCCTCCGCAGTTAGGAAAGTCCCAACGGCTGGCAAAGTGGGAGGCCACAGTCTGCCATTCCTGTGGCATGGAAGGGAACTGTGGAGTGAAACAAGAAAAAAAAATTAGTCACTTTGCACCTAAACATTGCAAGCAGATTAGACAATCAACATCTTGGAACAAGAGCATTGTATAAAATTGGAGGCTGGAAAGTATTTAGACAGAAAAGTAGAGGCTCCCCTTCACAGATTACTCACCCCCCCATCAATCCCCCCACTTCTGATGGGACATTGGCAATAACTATGGTTTGGGGGGGGGGGGGGGGGTGGTGGACAGGTAACCCTCTGCACTTCATTGATTGGCAAATGGCTCAATAATGTGGCCTATTTTGGCCAGACCCTCTGTACTTAACACTATTGGCAGGCCACAGGAAAGATCAAATAACATTTCCCCCCCCCCCCCCCAAAAAAGGCAGGCACAGTGTGACATTATTAAATTACCAAGCAAGCTAATAGGAGGGAAAGAAGACAAAAAAATAGGAAATGGAATGTATGGAGGCAGCCCCTTGCACTACATGCTTTGCTGAATTCATCCCTAAAGATGCGCACTATAAAGAGGTAGGTATATAGTGTGTATGGACCTTGGGAAAGCCAGCAGATAAAGGATTGGTACCATCTGACAGAGCAGTTGGGGGAGGGGGTTCCTAATGAGTTTGCCCCCCCCCCCCCCCCCACAAAAAAAAAAAAAAAAGGGGGCTCTACATGAAGTAAACCACACAGCAAACATTTGTGCATATTTTAGGGGGTGTTTTGGGGCAAACAATACTATGCAGCAGACAAAAGACATTGCTTAAGTGAGTAGGCCATAGGTGTCTATTGGGGCAGAAGAGCATGCTGGTGAGGTAAGTGAAGGGAAAAATGCATGAAGGAGAAAAGGGGCACAGCATATTAGAACATATTGCAATCATGGTAATTAGGGAAGGAGGTCAAAAATACAAGTCATTAGCAAACAGAGCATACATAGAAGGGAATAGTAAAGTAGAAATGTTACCTTAATATAGTCCTCCTGCAGGACCTGAATGATGGCAGAACAGGTCTCTGGAATAATGAGTCCCAGGGCCTGGGGAGAGATACCTGAAGAGAACTTCAAATCCTGAAGACTTCTCCCTGTCGCCAAGTACCTCAACGTGGCAACAAGCCTCTGCTCCGGAGTAATGGCTTGTCTCATGCAGGTATCCTGCCGGCTGATAAAGGGGGTCAGCAAAGCCAAAAGACGGTGAAAATCGGGGTCCGTCATCCTGAGAAAGTTCCTGAAATCATCAGGATTATTCTCCCGGATCTCACGAAGCAAAGGCATGTGCGAGAACTGGTCACGCTGAAGCAACCAATTCTTGGTCCACATACTCCTCATCACTCTGTTCATGGACGGGTCTTGGGTCAAAGCTAAAAGCCCGACACCAATTCCGCGTACAGCACGAACTCGGCGACGAGTACGCACGGGAAACATCGCTCAGAAGGTCACAAAAGGTCGGCTGGTCAGAACGGACAAACAGAAAGCACCGATAAACAGCAAGGCCTGAAAGAACGAAGTGAATACCAGCAACGAGCAGACAATAAGCAGTGCAAATCAAAGCGTCCTATATCAAGATATAGGCCGCAATGACCAACAAATGCGAACTGACTACACGCACTAATAAACAGATACGCACGACAAGCACAAACTGAAGAGCAGTAACGATCTGAGTCAGAAAACTGAGAAGCGCGAATCTTAAGTCACCAAACTTCCACTAACTCTCGATAAACACGGGATCAGCAGAAGGAGCCCAACGGGTGCCTGACGTGGTGCTGAACTTCCCTTTTGTAATCTCGTGGACGACGACTTACGTCACGACGTTCTTCCGGACCGGATATTCCGACAACGTAGTCCGACCGTGTGTACGCAACGCCAACATCGGACAAAGTACGTCGGACAAAGTCCGACCGACCTGGTCCGCGGATTGTCCGAGCGTGTGTATGGGGCTTTAGAGTCCTGGACCGTATCGTGCTCCTTATTAAATGGACTCCTCAGGTTACCAATTTTTACCGTCAAATAATTGATGTCTGCTCTGGGGTACAAAGGCTTCACCAATTCCAACTGTTTCTCCAGCGTTGCCTTCCTCTTTATTTTGTTAAGACCCCTATTAAATTTCTAATTTTTTCTTTGACAAATACTTGGCTATGTGTTTTACTTCAAAAAGGACAGTTTGTTTGGGAGTAGGCAGGTACATTTAAAAAATACAATGTCAAATTAACAAGGGACACCAACATAGTTGTATCTCTTTGAGGTTAAAAAATACAAGATAATAATGGTGTTGTGGTAACTTGACACACAAAATGACAAAACATATTCTGGAGATCACTAGGAAAAAAAAATATTCTGGAGATCACGAGAAAAAAAAAAAATATGGAAATTAATAGAACATATATATATATATATATATATATATATATATATATATATATATATATATATATATATATATATAATATTCTGGAGATCACAAGAAAAAAAAAAACAAAGATTATTCATGAGATCAAGAGAAATAATAAAAAATCAGTTTGTCAGAACTCTGTGAATATCATCAGCAATGCAAAAATTCTTTATTCTAGCATTATAAAGGCTCGTGCTTGATTCCGAGCATGCATGAACTTTTGTGCGCAGACTTGTGTACACAAGATCAGACTTTCCGACAACAAAGTTTTGTTGGCGGAAAATTTGAGGACCTGCTAAGAAACATTTGTTGGCAGAAAGTCTGACAGCAAATATTCGATGGAACATACACACGGTCGGACATCGTGTGTACGCGGCATAAGACTTTAGTCTTGGGATAATTATGGTCAGGTAGGAGAAACCATAAACAGATCTATGCAATTAAAAATACTGGAAAAGTATACTTACATAAAAAAAGTGATTTACTAATGCATATAATGTAATGGGACCATATACATTGATGCAAGACAGCAGAAGACATTTACCTGTACTCAGGCTGCACTATTATTGACAGGTTTTACTGTACAGTAAAGGTTAAAAAAAGACAGACTATAGTTGATAATAAACTTCTCAAAAGTAATAATAACTATTCAATGACAGTTTGCCAGTCTGGAGTTTTCCAGAAAAGGACAAGGGAATATCAGGGACACACTGGGTAAATCGCTTTTCTGACTAAGACCCCTTTCACACTGTTTTTAAGGCGCTTTAGCATTAAAAAAAGCACCCGTAAAGTGCCTGAAAGAAGCCTCATCTGCAATCCAGATGTGAAAGCCTGAGTGCTTTCACACTGAGGCGCTGCGCTGGCAGGGTGTCAAAAAAAAGTCCTGCAAGCAGCTTCTTTGCAGCGCTTTTTGAACGGTGAATACACCGCTCCTAAAGCGCCCCTTCCCATTGAAATCGATGGGAAGCGTCTGCAAAACGCCTGCAAAGCGCCTGCAAAGTGCTTTTGGCAGCGGCGCTTTGTGGGCGCTCTTAACCCTTATGCTCATATCGAACATTACCGTCAGAAAATCCGACTGTGTGTACGCTGCATTAGAAGAAAACCTGTTTTCTTGAGAAAGACTGGAGTGGAGGTTTTCCTTCCAACAGGACAATGACCCTACAATGGAATGGTTTAGATCAAAGTATATTTCATGTATTAGAATGACCCAGTCAAACTCCAGACCTAGATTCTATTGAGAATCTGTGGCAAGACTTGAAAATTGCTGTTTACAGATGTTCTTCATCCAATCTGACAAAGTTTGAGCTATTTTGCAAAAAAAGGATGTGCAAAGCTGGTAGAGACGTAGCCAAAAAGACTTGCAGCTGTAATTGCAGCGAAATGTGGTTCTACAAAGTATTGGCTCGGGGGGGCTGAATATAAATGCACGCCCCATTTTTTTAGCATATTTATTTGAAAAAAAAATTGAAAACCATTTATCATTTTCCTTCCACTTTTTTTTTTTATCAATTATGTGCCACTTTGTTATCACATAAAATCCCAATAAAATACATTTATATGTTTGGTTGTAACATGAAAAAATGTGTACAATTTTAAGGGGTATGAATACTTATTCAATGCACTGTATATGCTAATATCTATACCAGATTATTTATTCTCTTTGAGGGCTGATGGAGGAGTGTTCTAGATACCATACTTCATGTTTTTTTAGGCTGATGGCTATAAATATAGTAATTCTTCCTAAATCACTTTTTCCATTCAGAGCCCTTCCAGTGTGAGTAATAAAACTGTATAGAGGAACTTATTAAATGCATATGGCCCTCAAGAGAATGCAGGATAAAACATTTTATTTTATACACAGTATAACATGTATGGGAGGCAGGCTGAATTCCCCGAACCTGTGCCACTATTACTTTGTGACCCAATTTAGCCAACTTAGTCCTTGGTCTGTTTTGAACCTAGGGATGGGCCGAACAGACGCCTGTTCGGTTCGCACCAGAACTTTCGAACACTGCGAAAGTTCGGACCCGAATATCAAACCCCATTAAAGTCAATGGGAACATCAAAAATCAAAAGTGCCCATTTTGAAGGCTTATATGCAAGTAATTGGGCATACAATGGTTTTAGGGGTCCGGTTCCGCCCTGGGGGACATGTATCAATAAAAATTAAAAAAGGTTGTGAAAAACATAATTTTTAAATGAGCAGTGATTTTTTGGATTTTTAAGGTGAAAGCATATAAATGAAAAATTCCTTCCAATATAGTGTCTGGGGGTCCCCTTAATCTACCTGTAAAGTAGAAGATCTGTACCATGTCTAGAATCTGCTGCAGCAATAATTGCCATTATAAAGCCCAAAAAAATGAAATTTTTCCTGCAAGCTGCCTTGATTTTGCTCAGTGTATAAATGGTCTTTGGGTGTTGGTGGCGCCTTCCCACCATAACCCTATAGAGGTAATCTTAATGAAAGCAAGAATTGGCCTTGCTGTAAAAAATTTAAATGATATGCACCTGTCAAACAGGTGCAGAAAAATTGATCTTTGGGTGTCGGTGGTGCCTTCCCACCGTAACCCTATAGAGTAGGGATGAGCCTTATGTTCGAGTTGAACGTAAGTTTGACTCGAACATCGGGTGTTCACCTGTCGAAAAGCAAACAATATTTGAAAGCTGTGGCAAATTTGTGGCAAATTCGAAAGCTGTCGGAACACCGTTAAAGTCTATGGGACACGAACATGAAAAATCAAAAGTGCTCATTTTAAAGGCTTATATGCAAGTTATTGTCATAAAAAGTGTTTGGGGACCTGGGTCCTGCCCCAGAAGACATGTATCAATGCAATTTTTTAAAAGGGCAGTTTTTTCTGGAGCAATGATTTTTTTAATGCTTGAAGTGAAACAATAAAAATGTAATATTCCTTTAAATATTGTGCCTGGGGGTGTCTATAGTATTTTTCCCGTGTTTAGAACAGTACCAAGGCAAAATTAAATTTCGAAAGGAAAAATTGTCATTTAAAATTGATCACGGCTGTAATGAATTGTCGGGTCTCGGCAATTTAGATAAAGCTCATTGAAAAAAGAGCATTGGATCCCCCCCAGTCCATTACCAGGCCCTTTGGGTCTGGTATGAATATTAAGGGGAACCCCGAACCAAAATGTAAAAAAAAATTGTGTGGGGGTCCCCCCTAAAAACCTGGCAAGCCGCAGGAAAAGAGGGGGGACAAGAGAGCGCCCCCCCTCCAGAACCACCAGGCCACATGCCCTCAACAAGGGGACCCCCAGATCCCGTCCTCCCCCTGTGTGAATTGGTAACGGGGTACCCCTACCATTTCACAAAAAAAGTGTCAAAATGGTAAAAAAAGACAAGAGACAGCTTTAAGTCCTTTATTAAAAAATAAAAATAATAATTTTCCCACAATGTAAGTTCACGCTGCCCGGTGACAAGCTGTGTCTTGTCGTTTTTAAAATGTTGACACTTTTTTTGTGAAATGGTAAGGGTTGTGGAGATGATACCCCAAAGCACCCTCCACATTTTGAGGGCATGTGGCCTGGTACGGTTCAGGAGGAGAGCGCTCTCTCATCCCCCCTCTTTTCCTGCGGCCTGCCAGGTTTTGTGCTCAGATAAGGGTCTGGTATGGATTTTGGGGGGACCCCTATGCCATTTTTTTTTTATTTTGGCGCAGGTCTCCCCTTTAAATCTATACCAGACCCAAAGGACCTGGTATGGATTTTAGGGGGACCCCCACAGCGATCATTTTTAAATTACAATTTTTCCTTTAGAAATGTAATTTTGCTGTGGTACTGTTCTAAACACAGGAAAAATGCGCCACTTTACAGGCATACTATAGACACCCCCCCCAGGCACGATATTTAAAGGAATATTTCATTTTTATTGTTTAACTTTAAGCATTAAATAAATCACTGCTACCGAAAAAACGTCTGTTCAAAAAAAGTAAATTTGCATTGATACATGTCCCCTGGGGCAGGACCCAGGTCCCCAAACACTTTTAATGACAATAACTTGCATATAAGACTTTAAAATGAGCACTTTTGATTTTTCATGTTACTGTCCCATAGACTTTAAAGTGGTTGTAAACATTTACAAACCACTTTGACCTACAGGTAAGCCTAGATTAAGGCTTACCTGTAGGTCCAATAAATATCTCCTAAACCTACACGGTTTAGGAGATATTTGCCAAAATACAGGCACCGCTGTCTACGGCGCATGCGCAGGTGCAGGTGCACTGAGTGCGCAGCTCTCAGCGGCGATATGCCGCGAGTGGCGGCTCCCATGCGCGGGAGTGACGTCATTGCGGCGCCGTCAAATGACAGCGCCGGAGCCGCAAGACCCACCAAGAAGATGGAGGCTCCGTGCACAAGGGGACAGCGGTGACTTCGCTGGCTCCTGTGTCAGGTAAGTGACACATAATGGACTACTATGCAATGCATAGTAGTCCATTATGCTTTACCTTTGCAGGGAAACAAAGAGGAAGTAAACCCATCAGGGTTTACTTCCTCTTTAACGGTGTTCCGGCGGCTTTCGAATTTGCCCCGAACACTGCATATTGTTCGGTGTTCGCAGAACATCTGAACAACCAAAGTTAGGCCCGAACTAATGTTTGGGCTGAACTGTTCGCCCATCCCCAGTTTAAAATAACAATTTTTTCTTTAGAAATTTAATTTTGCTGTGGTACTGTTCTAAACACAGGAAAAATGTGCCACTTTACAGGCATACTATAGACACCCCCCAGGCAGATATTTAAAGGAATATTTCATTTTTATTGTTTCACTTTAAGCATTAAAACAATCACAGCTCCCGAAAAAAACTGCCGTTTTAAAAAAAAAAATTGGATTGATACCTGGGGCAGAACCCAGGTCCCCAAACACTTTTTATGACAATAACTTGCATATAAGCCTTTAAAAATTTGCATTTTTGATTATACATGTTCGTGCCCCATAGACTTTAACAGTGTTAAGCCCCATACACACGGTCGGACTTTTTCATGGATTCTGTCCGATCGGACAATGTTGTTGAAAAATCAGACCGTGTGTATGCACCATCGGACAGTGTACGTCGGATTGTCCGACGGACAAAGTCTTATCTCCTGCTGGAAAGATTTGCCGACAACACGGTCCGATCACACCAAATCCGATCGTGTGTACGGTTGTCCGACCGGACAAAGTGCTACGCATGCTCAGATCACATTACAAGACCAAAGCTATTGGCTACTAGCCTCTACGTAGTCCCGTCGTAGGCAACAAACGTCACCACGTTCAGAATGATCGGATTTTCCGACAACTTTGTCCGACCGTGTGTACGCAAAACCAACATCAGACAAAGTATGACGGACAGGATCCGACCGACCTGGTCCGCGGATTGTCCGACCGTGTGTATGGGGCTTTAGTGTGTTCTGACGAATTTTGTGCCTATTCGCATGTTCTGCTGTGAACCGAACAGGAGGGTGTTCGGCTCATCCCTACTATAGAGGTACTCTTGATGAAAGCAAGAGATAGCCTTGCTGTAAAAAAAATGAAATGATATGCACCTGTCAAACAGGTGCCGAAAAATTGGTCTTTGGTTGTCGGGGGCGCCTTCCCACCTAAACCCTATAGAGGTGCTTTTGATGAAGTCAAAAAAAAATTGCAATGATATGCACCTGCCAAACAGGTGCTGAAAAATTGATCTTTGGGTGTTAATTGTGCCCATGAAACCTATACCAAATACATTTTTTCCAGATGAAATGATTGAACACCCTCAAAGCTAAGCAGCCTCGAAGTCCTGCAGAGATTCCACATCCTAAAAAGACTTAATCAGTGACATCGGCATCAGGGGCTTCATAGCTGGTAATCCAGGACTGATTAATTTTTATAAAAGTCAAACGGTCTACGGAGTCCACCAAATTGACGAAACCTCCTGCAGCACTGAATGCCCGTTCTGGAAGCATGCTGAATACAGGGCAGCCTCAACAACTCAATAGCATACTGGGCAAGTTCTGGCCAGTGGTCTATTCTCATGACCCTGTGAGTCAGTGGATCGTCAGCTGGAAAGCTCTCCATCTCTGTTTTGGCCCCGAGGTAATCGTCCACCATGTGATGCAGAAGCTGCCAATGGGATGTGGAAGCTGACTGCCCTGGGCGGCGAGGACTAAAAAAATTCCAAAATGCCTCACTTAGGCGGACGCCTTCTCCAATGCTCCTCTCTTGACCAGAAGACTCAAAACTAAGTTTTCCACGACACTGTAACCTACTGGAGTCAGGAAAAATGTTCAACAAAATACCCTTTAACGTGTCCTCAAGAAACTTTACCTTCTGCACTCTCTGTGGGGATGGGATGAGTTCTGAGACCTTCTCCTTATAACGATGGTCAAGGAGGGTTGCCAACCAGTAATCATCCTTCCCAAATTTTCAGAGGCTTGAGAAGCAGACTCCTCGGAGTCACTCAGGATGACAGCCTCTGGAACTCCCTCCTCCCAGCCACGTACTACTCCCAAGGGTCCTGAGGTTGGAAAGCCATTGCTTACAGATTGACGCATGTCTTCCTCTTCTTCAAAGCCTATGAAAGTGCAAGAATTCTCCTCCTCATCCTTCTCCCCTCTCTCTCCTCCTGTGACATAGGAATGATGGTGTCTGGATAAAATGGGCCTTGAGAGGAAGGAAGTCCTCCTCTTCCTCCTGCTGCTCTGCCTCCAGTGAGTCTGCTTCAGCAGGAACACAACAGGGATTGTGTGACTGATGCATGCACTGTCACGGCTCACCATCCTTCTGGCCTCCTCAAAATGGTGACAATACAGGGCATGCGTCCATAATGATCAGCCATTGGCGTGGTGGAAAAAAAGCTGAGGCGGCCTGAGCCTGTCGTCGTGCTGTACTCACAGAGGTACTTGTTGAAGGCCCTCTGCTGCATGTATAGCTGCTGCAGCATTGCCAAAGTTGAGTTGACATTTATGTCACAAATTAGGCGGTTTATGGGCAGGTGGAATTCCCGCTGAATTTCAGCCAACTAAGCACTGGCTGTGTATGATTGCCTGAAATGGCTACAGACTCTTTTGGCCAGCTTTAGTACATCTTGCAACCCTGGGTACATATTTAGGAAATGCTGCACCACCATATTGAGGACATGTGGCAGGCATGGCACATGTGTCAACTTTCCCTGTCTACGGGTAGACAGGAAGTTTGAGCCATTATCGCACACCACCATTCCTGGCTCCAGCTGGCATAGTGTGAGCCACCTTTGGGCCTGTCCCTGCAGAGCTGCAAGAATCTCTGCTCCAGGGGGGTTCAGTTTCCCCTAAACACATGAGCTGAAGCACTGCATGGCACCTTTTAGCCTGACTCTGGGAATAGCCCATTTGAACGCTTATCACGTCATGGCATCATCACCACCAGCTGTATAGAGACGTGGGGGCACAACAAGCTTCAGCACCGAGCCCTGCCCTGCCCTGCATCCTTTTGAGTTGCAAGCAACGTTACCCAGTGTGCTGTGAACAAAATATATCGTACCTGCCCATGCTTGCTGGAACACGTGTCAGCAGTAAGGTGGATTTTACGGCTGACTGCCTTGTCCAACTATGCTAGAACATTCCCTTCCACATGATGGTAGAGAGATGGAACGGCCTTACATGAAAAGTAGTAACGACTGGGAACCTGCCATTGTGGTACAACACATTGTGCAAATTCACGGAAGGGGGCAGAATCCACCTGGCTGAAAGGCAGAAGTTGGAGAGCCATCAGCTTTGAAAAGCTTGCATTTAGACGCTGGGCATGTGGGTGTCAGGGACTGTATTTTTTTTTCCGCTGCAGCAAATGGGGCAGAGAAATTTGCCGGCTACAGTCTACAGCTGGTGGTGTGCTGCTGGCAGATGTGCTGCTAGGACCTGGGACACCCTGTGCTATACCATCATCCCTATCAGTGGAGGCTGCTGAGAGCTAATTACTTGGTATAGCAGGGGCAGACTGAAGTGGGTAAGGAGGAGGAGGGGGAGTAGGGACAGATGTGTGCCCCTTTTATGTGGCTTTTAGATGCTCTTGCCAATGGGCTGAGTGGTTGGACATTAAATGCCTTGTTAAACATGTGGTACCCAAATGGTTGGTGTTTTTTCCATGTTTGATGTGTCTGAGACACAGTTTGCAGATAGAAACAGTGCGATCTGCTGCAGATGTGCTGAAAAAGGCCCAGACAGCTGAGCTTTGGGGAGTGGGCTGGGAGATAACAGCTGCAGAATGTGATGGAATATGGTGGCTGCTCTCTACTCTTTCTTGATGTTGGCCTCCTTGGGGTTGTGCCGCCTCACCTTCATTTTCCTCCTCTGCTCTATCTGGCATCGAAGTCGCATCAGTGACCTCATCATCATCATCTCCATCTCCATCTTCATAATTACCACTGGAGGCAACTTGGCAGTGATGCACACAGAAATAAATGGTGTTAAACTGGCAGTGACGCACAAAACGATATGGCGTTAAACTGGCAGTAACGCACACAAAACTATATGGCGTTAAACTAGCAGTAACGCACACAGACATAAATGGCGTTAAACTGCCAGTAACGCAATCAAATATAGGGTGTTCAACCGTTACTACACTGATGCTATCTAAACTGTCCCTACTCTAGCTATACACTAATGTAAAGATTACTGACACAGTCTCACTACACTGAAAGTATATTAGGTATCCCTACTCCACACTAATGTATGTAAGAGTGACACATTCTCACTACACTACAGTGAAACAATCTGAGCTGTCCCTACTCTAGCTGCACACTATGCAAAGCTGAATGGTGGTTCTCCTCACTACACTCACACTATCCCTAGACTGACTCTAAACTAATATTCTACACTAATAATTGAAGCAAAATAGCACAGTATATCACACTAACTAACTAATAACACTGAACAGAGCCCATGATTGGATAAAGTCATGATGATGTGTCCAATCATGACTCTGACAGTGCTCCATGCCCTGATTGGCTGAAGCTTTCACTGCTCTCCCTGCTCATATCGGTCCATGACCTGGCTGAAAACAAGGCCTATACCTGGGGAGATGTCTCGGTGGTCCTCAAGGCCAAGGACCCTAGGCTGAACCGAAAGTTGTCCATCCCAGAGTTTGCGTTAGCCTTTGGGATGCTCAGAGACGTCATATGCTCAGCTTCCCCCGGCAGGAGGGAAGAGCTGGACTTGTACCTCCACACTGTGGTGGGCCTGGGCTACAAATAGGGTGGGTTCTCCTTCTACGACTACCACGGTTCCTTCTCCGCGAAGGCAGCTGCCAGGATGGCAATTCCAGTCAGCCACGGACTGGAGCCTAATGGATACGGAGTTGTTCTGCTGTCATTTTGCCGGCCTGCGCTCACCACTATGCGCAGTCTGCCAATCCTCCACGCACACCGCCACCTGGTGCGCCAATATAGCAGTCAGCCGCTCTGTTGAGTTCCCCTCTACCTCTGGTACATTCCAAAGCCCCCCAGCCCTGGCGCAGAAACCCCAGATGGACAAGTTCGGACGCACCGTTCGGACCACGGGGGGAGCAGCCATCTGTAATAATTATAATTACGGCTCATGCAACTTCAGCCAATGCCACCTGCTCCACGTTTGCGTCATATGCCACAGGGTGCATCTGAAGAATTTGTGTGAAGTCAAGCAGAAGAACCTATGACTAAGCTGCATAAATGTCCTGTGGTTGGGATTATATCTTGACTCACACCCCACCCCCTCACTTGCCACGTTCCTTATCCAAGGATTTACGGTAGGCTTTCATACCGGCCTAATCTCCCTGCCCCACACAACCTATGAGTGTAGAAATCTCAGAAGTTAGAGCGAGGTTTCATCATAGGTCCCTTCACACAGCCCCCCTTTAACACCTGGAGAGTCAGCCCTATTGGGCTTGTCAAGGGCAAGTTCTCGAATAAAGTCTGTTTGGTGTACGACCTGTCTGCGCCTCATTCTTGCCACATCCCCAGCCTTAATTCCCTAATTCCCTCCGAGGAGTTCTCCTTAAAGTACGCCTCCGTGGACATGGCAATCCAAGCCATCCTTAAAGCAGGCACAGGCGCCTGGCTGTCCAAGGCTGACATCTCAGACACCTTCAAACTTTTGCCTATTCACCCGTCCCTCTGGTGTTGGCACGGTATCAAATGGAGAGACAGCTACTATTTCGCTACCAAGCTTACATTTGGCTCTAGAATCAGCCCCTGGCTCTTTAACACTTGCTCAATCCCTTACCTGGATTCTCCTACACAAGGCCCAGTGCCAGGAAGTTATCCATTACCTGGACGACTTCTTGCTAATAGAGCAACCCGATGTGTCACCAGTAGACCTCGACAAGTTGAGAGTCGTCTTCAGGAACATCAACGTCCCCATTGCCGAACACAAGGTCGACGGGCCTACACACTCCATAACCTTCCTCTGAGTTGTCCTAGACACTTGCTCCATGCAGGCCAGTCTTCCCTCCGACAAGTTAACCTGCATTAGATCTGTTCTTCTAGAATTTACCCGTACAAGAGGGTGCACAAGGAGACAGCTCCAGTCACTATTAGGCATGCTTAATTTTGCCATGCGGATCATTCCCCAGGGTCATTCCTTCGTCTCACGGCTGTTAGTCTATCTATTACAGGCACAAGATCCCGACCAGATTCTCAGCCTGGACGCCACGGCCGTAGCAGACTTGGCGATGTGGGAAGAATCTTTCCTCCTGGAACGGCATATCCATGTTCATACCAACTATCTCTCCCCTCTCACCGCAGGTGGTGACAGATGCTGCAGCCTCCACAGGCTTTGCAGCCATTTTTGGCCACCATTGGTTCGCTGGCCCTTGGCCTCCACAGATCCTGTTAATCCCTGGTTTCAGCCGGACTTCCTCCCTCTTCGAACTCTACCCGATCGTGGCAGCCGCCAACTTTGGGGCCGCAACTGGACCGGACAAACGGTAGGCTTCACAACAGACAATCAGGCTACGGTGGATATTGTTAACAAAGGCAGATCCAAGTCGATTTCGGTGATGTCCTTCTTACGCAGGCTGGTTCAGCTGTCGCTACGGCATCAATTTAACGTCCATTGCTCATTCATCCCAGGTAAATACATTTTGGCAGCGGACGCGCTGTCACGCTTTAATTTTGTCTCCTTCTTTCGGCAGGTTCCAGAAGCCGACCGGGTGTCCGCCCCTATCCCGGCTTGGTCTCAGCTGACCATGGACTAGACCGACATCTACGTGGAGCCACCCAGCTCATCAACCAGTCCCTGTCAGACAATTCACTTAAAGCCTACCGCGCAGCTTGGGATGTATTCAACAAGTTTCTAGCTACCTGCTCGGTATCAACACCTACAGACACCAGGCACATTCTGGCCTTTGTCTCACATTGCCACACACAGTTAAACCATCCGGCTCTACTTAGCCGGCATACAGCACTTTCTGGCACTTCAAGATCCCACAAAGCCATCTGTCTTCTCGTCCCATGCCGTTCGAGCCGTCCTGCGCGGCATCCAAAAACAGCAACCGGCAAGCAAAACCAAACGTCGTCCCATTACAAGTGCCATCTTCCGAGAAATGTCCACCATGCTCACTGGTTCCCATTTTGGCATTCTCCCCAGCATAGTCATACAAGCCGCCATCTACCCGGCATACTACCGTTTCCTGCGGAACAGCGAATTCACCTGTAACAGCTCAACCAGTCAAGCCCTATGCAGACATCACTTGATTCGCCATCAAGACCATTTTCTGCTCCACCTCACAGTGTCCAAAGCCCAGCAGGCAGGCCCCGGGGTAGACATCCATCTCTACAGAACTGGCAATTCCTGGTGTCCAGTAACCGTGCTCAATCACCTGCTCTCACTCCTGCCAGAACAGAGGGACTCTGATCCCCTTCTACCCTTTCCAGTCAACCCCCTAAGTACCAGCCAGTTTATGAAGCATGTAAGGATCCTCCTGCGCAACTTATGCCTCAACCCCAGTGAATACTCTGGTTACTCTTTTCGCATCGTGGCATGGGGTCCCAGATCATGTCATCCAAAGACTCGACTGATGGAAGTCGGCCTGCTTCACCCGATATATCCCTGATACTCAGGTGGAGATGTCACGGGCATTCGCCCAATTAGAGTTGAGCGGACACCTGGATGTTTGGATTCGGCGGGTTCGGCCGAACTTCGGAAAAAAAAAGTCCGGGTTCGGGACCGAACTTGACCCGAACTTGACCCTGAACTCCGAACCCCATTGAAGTCAATGGGACCCGGACTTTTGAACACTAAAATGGCTGTAAAAAGGTAATGGAAAGGGCTAGAGGGCTGCAAATGGCAACAAAATGTTGTTAAGAGCATGGCTAGTGATCTGCAAACAAATGTGGATAGGGAAATAACTTAAAATAAACAAAAAAAAAAAAAAAAAAAAATAAAATGCTGGAGGCCCCCTTCTCAGCAGAAGAGGTACAGGAAGTCATTAAGAACCTCAGAAACTCAACGGCACGATGCCGCACATATGGTGGGAATACCCCAGAATACGCACTTTCTGGAAAAAATTATTAACTTTCATCAGGAGACTGGGTGGGAGACAATGTGAAGGAACCGGAGGCACTGTCAGCAACCCAATCTACTATCGCCTGTACTTGTCCTGGCCTCAACATTCGTACAGCCTAATTAGGCGCACCAAAATACCGCTGCAGGCTCTGTCGCCTACTCGCACCTAAGGAAGGTGTTTCACTAGTGCGTGTAGCTGGCACAGATTGACCACGTCCTCTCCCTGCAACAGGAGCGCCACCAGCAGCACCACGACCCGGGCCACGTCCCCTTTTTTGATGATCTCCTCATATTTTCAAAATTTATGATCTCGCCCTAAATGGGTGTTTTTGTCAATAGCAGAATACACGTACAGTGTCTAAAGCGTTTATGAACACGCAGAAAATGCTATTGGGAAGAAAAAAAAAACCCAAATTAAAATTTTTTTGCAATGTTTTTTTCCAATATCAGAATAAACGGATAGTGTCTAAAGCGTTTATGAAAACGCAGAAAATACTATTGGGGAAAAAAAACACTGCAAAATTAAATTTTTTTGCAATGTTTTTCCAATATCAGAATACACGGACAGTATGTAAAGCGTTTATATAAACGCAGAAAATGCTATTGGGGAAAAAAAAACACCGCAAAATTTTATTTTTTTGCAATGTTTTTCCAATATCAGAATACACAGACAGTATGTAAAGCATTTATGAAAACGCAGAAAATGCTATTGGGGAAAAAAAAACACTGCAAAATTAAATTTTTTTGCAATGTTTTTGCAATATCAGAATACACGGATAGTGTCTACAGCGTGTATGTATGAAAACGCAGAAAATGCTATTGGGGAAAAAAAAAAAACACTGCAAAATTAAATTTTTTTGCAATGTTTTTCCAATATCAGAATACACGGACAGTATGTAAAGCGTTTATGAAAACGCAGAAAATGCTATTGGGGAAAAAAAAAAACACTGCAAAATTAAATTTT
The DNA here is from genome assembly GCA_028564925.1 of Lithobates sylvaticus. Lineage (NCBI taxonomy): Eukaryota > Metazoa > Chordata > Amphibia > Anura > Ranidae > Lithobates > Lithobates sylvaticus. Next base: position 419,700,275 of record CM053028.1, on the reverse strand, counting down.
TTTGCAATGTTTTTGCAATATCAGAATACACGGATGGTGTCTACAGCGTGTATGTATGAAAACGCAGAAAATGCTATTGGGGAAAAAAAAACACAGCAAAATTTTATTTTTTTGCAATGTTTTTTCAAACTCAGAATACACGGACAGTATGTAAAGCGTTTATGAAAACGCAGAAAATGCTATTGGGGAAAAAAAAAAACACTGCAAAATTAAATTTTTTTGCAATGTTTTTGCAATATCAGAATACACGGATAGTGTCTACAGCGTGTATGTATGAAAACGCAGAAAATGCTATTGGGGAAAAAAAACACTGCAAAATTAAATTTTTTTGCAATGTTTTTCCAATATCAGAATACACGGACAGTATGTAAAGCGTTTATGAAAACGCAGAAAATGCTATTGGGGAAAAAAAACACTGCAAAATTTAATTTTTTTGCAATGTTTTTGCAATATCAGAATACACGGATAGTGTCTACAGCGTGTATGTATGAAAATGCAGAAAATGCTATTGGGGAAAAAAAACACTGCAAAATTAAATTTTTTTGCAATGTTTTTCCAATATCAGAATACACGGACAGTATGTAAAGCGTTTATGAAAACGCAGAAAATGCTATTGGGAAAAAAAAAACACTGCAAAATTAAATTTTTTTGCAATGTTTTTGCAATATCAGAATACACGGATAGTGTCTACAGCGTGTATGTATGAACACGCAGAAAATGCTATTGGGAAAAAAAAAAAACAGCAAAATTAAATTTTTTTGCAATGTTTTTGCAATATCAGAATACACGGATAGTGTCTACAGCGTGTATGTATGATGTATGTATGAACACGCAGAAAATGCTATTGGGAAAAAAAAAAAAAAAAAAAAGCAAAATTAAATTTTTATGCAATGTTTTTCCAATAGCAGAATACACACAGACTATGGTGTATCTCTTAGTATATGCAGTGTTGGTCCTAATGGTGCACTGAGCTTGCAGGTAAAACTTTTATATTTTGTCTGGCACTGGCCTCATGGCACTGTTAAAAGACTGTGCACTGCACCCCAGCCAGGGTACAATTGATTTAGGAATCTCTTCAATAATTCTCTCTGCCTCTTTCTCTTCCTTACTAAAGAAACTCCCTACTCTACTCTAGCTATGTAGATCGCTCACTGATCTAACTAATTAGAAGCAAAGTTAAGGAATGCTGACTGCCTGACTGACTGAAGCACACTAAAATCCTCTCAGCAGCACAGGAACCTGTCTATAGCTGAATGACGCTGTGTGCTGTGTGTGTGAATATATATCCTGCTACTGGCAATCACAGCCATGCCATTAGTAGGCCTGATGGCTTATAGGGCACACTAGTGAAACTATCGTCGATTGGCTGCCCTGCAGCTGTTAAAAAGGCGCCAATACAGTGCCGAACACCGGACCTGAACTTACAGCCAATAGTTCGGGTTCGGGTCTGGGTCCCGAACACCCAAAAGCCGGTACGGACCCGAACTTCACAGTTCGGGTTCGCTCAACCCTAGTAGGCATGTATGTGATGGCTTCTAAAGACTAACGGTAAGTAGATTAGAAAAAGTAAATAATGTTGCGCTTAAAGTGCTAATGTGCTGCCCTGCAGCTGTTAAAAAGGCGCCAATACAACGCCGAACACCGGACCCGAACCCGAACTTACACCCCAGATGACGTCTTAGAGGACGAAACGCGTCGGATGGACCCAGAAACCCAAAAACGGTACGGACCCGAACTTTTCTACTTAAATGTGAGCATTTACTTTGTTTTATCAATAAATTGTTCCATTTTATTACGCTATGCGAGCTCTGTTTTTACCCTATCCCGGTATATGTGAACGCGCATGACCATACGGAGCGTTTTGACGTCCACCTTTTGTCCATTGCCACACACCTTGAGGGAAGCCTTTGAACAGACCGCGGAACAACGACTCACAAGCATCTTTACCTAAGCCTATCACGACTTGCGAGACATACGCCTTCCCAAGTCTGTGATTTCCCAGAAGCTGCATTCTTTTGGGCCTTGATGCCACCGAACCACCATCATCGCACTTAAAGCACTTTTAGTGCAGCTGGAGGATCGCACGAAATTGCCACCCCGTTATGAACTTCACCATTCCCATGGACTCTATTATATGATTCACCTATCACACAGTTACTTTGTACCAAACGCAACGTTTGATTTTATTCATTATTTATTTTCGCTACTGGATCACTTTATACTCACATGTGGATCACTCACATGCACTTATAGACTGAGATTCAGTTTTATTGTCATCACCATTTTATTCAGTTATTTATGGTAACGATTTTACGATTATATGGCTTTGATCTTATTTATGTGTTCTTAATACTATATGATTTTAATTCCATCATTTATTTATATCATATTTATTAACACACCATCCGTCACTGTATGGTTGACCAAACCGTATGCACATTAGCACTTTAAGCGCAACATTATTAACTTTTTCCATTTCATGTTGTAGATCTTATGGTAAGTTTATCCTTGTTCAGACACGTATCGGCCATTAGGGCTTCAACCATAAGTAGGAAGGCCAGTATGTTGGCCTGAATTTATGGGAGGAGCCCGGGGGGTATTTAACCAGCCCGCTCGCCTGTGGTCTTTGTCCGTTTTCTGTGCGCGATACCCACCCTCTCATTCCCCCTTTTTAGGGCATTTCTCAAAACATTGCTCTCATCAACATTCATTTCTAATCTTGGGTATGCCCCCTTATTTTGGCATACCGTCCATTGAGTTATTTTCATTATATAAGTTTACAAAACATTACATTTCTCTCATACATTCGCTCTTTTTGGTTATTTTATTATAGCAAAACATTCATTTCTATCATACATTCGCTCTTGGAAAGCAATATATCTAAAATAAGCAGAACAAGAAAAAAAAGAGACCAAAAAAGAAAAGAGAAAAAAGGAAATAACCGGGCGGTCCCCTATTTCTAGGGGATTTCCTCCTTCTATCCTACGGTATTAGTCTCGATTTTCCGTTTTTAAGCCAACAATAATCTCTCCCGTCATTCTCCCTACTCAATCTTCCATTCATCCTATACTTAGACTCTCTCCCTATTCTACTTCCTAATTGCATAACCATACACCTTCTTCTCTATCTGGTCCCCCCTGTCTCTTTCCTAAATCTCTATCTCTTTTATGTGCTCATACATTCGCTTTCTTTTTTCTCGCACCATTTTTTCCATGTCTCATCAAATTTCTTAACACAACCCTGCCTAATATATAAAGTTCTTTCTTTAAGGATCACCATGCTCATGTTCTGTTCCCATTCCCCACTGGATGGAGGGGTGGAAGACTGCCATCTCTGAGCTATAAGTTTCCTGGCTTGGAAAAGACATCTCAGGATTGCCAAGCTAGAACCTTTTGGTTTTCCCTTCCCCTCTAGCCACCCCAGTACACACGTCATGGGCTCTACTTCTATGGGTACCTCGAAGACATGGGTAATTATTTCCACCACCTCCATCCAGTATCGGAATAGTTTAGGACATCTCCAGAACATGTGGATCATGTCTCCTTCTAGCCTTCCACACCTTGGACAAGTGGCATCCTGTCTCCGTCCGAACAGAAAAAGTTTTTGCGGCGTATAGTACACCCTATATAGTAAAAATAGATGTGACAGCCTCTGGGGCGGGGACAGGGAAACCCACTGGGCAAGCTCCAGGGTTCTTTCCCACTGGGTAGGGGTTATGTTTCCCACATCTCTTTCCCATTTCCTCCTAGCGGGTGGTTCCGGTTGTTTCTCCTTTCTTTTCCTATTTAAGCTTAGGTAGGTTTTGGATATTAGGCCTTTCGTCGATCTTGATTCAATTATGTCCTGTAATGCCGGTATATCGCACCATTCTATTTCTGTATCCCCGAATTGTGATGTCATTGCGTGTCTAACTTGAAGATATCTAAAGAAGGAGTTTCTCGGGATTGCGAATTGCTCTCTCAACTCCTGAAAAGACTTGATTTTTCCGCTTTGATAGAGTTGGTGAATAAATTTTATACCGCGCCTTTCCCATTCCTTAATTGGCCCTAATTTCTGTATTTCCCCCAGTCTACCGTTGTTCCATAAAGGTGAATACTTTGTAAACCCTCTATATCCCAGGGTTCCCTTGGCCGTCTCCCATATTTTACCCATTAGTTCGAAAGTAGGGACCCCACGCATTACCTTCCCTGCCTCTAACGCCTCCACTACCGGCATCTGAAAAAAGTTCCCCAGTAGAGTTTTTCTTTGATCGCTTCTTCCCATATACTGGAGCTGGGCCGCTACAAAATAATCAAATGAGTGAGGGAGTGCAACTCCCCCTTCCCCGTTCGGGAGCTGTAATGTTTTTAAACTGATACGGGCTGCTCCTCCCTTCCAGATCAGTTCCCTAAATATAGTGTCTATCTTGTGGAACCATTTTTTGTAAATCCATACTGGGGAATTGTGCAAAACATATAAGAGTTGGGGCAAAAAAATCATTTTAATTAGATTGCAGCGGCCCGCTGCAGATAGCGGAAGTTTCTTCCAGATTTTTATCTTCTCCTTAAATTTAGTCAAGAGTGGAATTAAGTTATTTACTAAATATTTTTTGGGATCCTTTGTGATGTAAACACCAAGGTATTTCATTTGATTGACTATTTGGAGTCGTACAGCTTCCTGGGGTAGGGCAGTATCCATCTCGTCTATTGGTAGTAAGCTAGATTTACCCCAATTGATCTTCAAACCCGAGAAGCTACCGAAGCTTCCCAATTTTGACATTGTTTCTTTTAATGATCCTTGGACATCTCCAAGTAGTAATAGGAGGTCGTCCGCAAAGAGGATTACCTTTTCCTCCTCTATCCCTCTTTTGTAGCCTTTTATCGCTGGACAAGATCTTATAGAGATGGCCAAGGGTTCGATCGCGAGGGCGAAGAGGAGGGGCGACAATGGGCACCCCTGCCTCGTCCCCCTCAGCAATCGAAACCTGGTAGAGTGATCGTTGTTTATTCTGACCCTCGCCTCAGGTGATTTATACAGCAATTTAACCCAGTTTATGAATGCTGGTCCTATCTGAAACTCCCTCAGAACTCTCCACAAATATCCCCATTCCAGGGTGTCGAAAGCCTTGGCCGCGTCTAAAGAAAGAATAGCTCTCTGCCCCTCCTCATCCGAGGGTATTTGGAGATTCAGATGGACCCGTCTGATGTTTATACTAGTGGATCTCCCCGGGATAAACCCTGACTGGTCGGGGTGTACTAGCCCATCTATCACCCCATTAAGTCTGTTCGCCAAGACCTTTGCCAGAATTTTAGCATCTAGATTAAGCAGGGAAATGGGTCTATATGAGGAGGGCCTGAGTGGGTCCTTGTTCTCTTTGGGTATCACTATAATGGTAGATTGCGTCATAGACACAGGAAGTTCGTTCTTTGTTGCTGACCAGTTGAGAGTCTTCAGCAACTCCGGGAGTAGAACCCCCCCGAAGTGTCGATAGATCTCAACTGGTAGGCCATCTGGACCTGGTGATTTCTGTCCCGCCATTTCGCGCACAGTCTGCTGGATCTCTTTCAACGTTATAGGGCTATCAAGCATGGCCCTATCGTCTTCCGAGAGACCGGGGACCGTCAGATCGTTAAAAAAAGTGTCCATTAAATTCCCCCCTCCCTCCTGGTTGGAGCTGTACAGTTCCTCATAGTAGTTTCTAAATCTGTTTACAATCTCAGGTGTATACGTAGATGTCCTGTCCTCAGTTATGTTAATTATTGGTACTACGGATGGTGGTGAATTTGTTCTTACTAGGTGTGACAGCATTCGGCCTATACCTTCCCCTTCCCCAAATGCAATTTGTTTGTAAAACATGTGTTTGTTCTCTGCTTTTCTCACCATTATAAGACGGTATACTCGTTGTGCTTCTACCCAGGCCCCTAGATTCTCGGTTGTCGGATCATTTATATATTGTTCTTCTAGAAGGGTAACTCGTTCTGATGCCCTTGCTTCACTTTCAAAAGATTTTTTTTTTAATTTTGATATCTGTTGGATCAGTAGCCCTCGGAGGTAAGCTTTAAGCGTGTCCCACACTACTCCTTGTGGGGCGGTGCCGGTATTCAAATTGATGTATTCTACTAGGGCTTCTGATACTACCTGTGGATCTTTGATGAGTTCCAGCCATGAGGGACTGATTTTCCACTCCCTCAGGGAGGTACCCTCCCCTATATCCAGGGATACTATCACTGGTGAATGATCTGAGAGACCTCTTGACAAGTATTTTACGTTATTTACCATTATAGTCGCCTCCTCATTCCCCAGTACTAGATCGATTCTGGACAGGGTGGAATGTGTGCTGGAAAAGCAGGAGTACTCCTGGCTTTGGGGGCTGTATGTTCTCCAGATGTCTTTCCAACCTACCTCACCCATTACCTGGGATAGGCGGTCATCAATCATCCCTCCCCGTTTTGTCCCCTGTGAGAATCTGTCCAGTTTCTGGTCAATGACCGTATTGAAGTCACCCACTATCAACAGAGGGACTCCCGGTTTGTCCAGCACAAATTCCATCAGTTCGTAAAGAATGTCTGTATTGAAAGGCGGAGGGATATATATGTTGGCCAAGATCATAATTCTATTCTCTATTGTACAGTGTATAAAAATATACCGTCCTTGTTCATCTATTCTGCTCTGTAGACAATTAAAAGGGACCCCCGATTTGATCAAGATACTAACCCCTCGGGAGTAGGTTGTGTGGAACGAGTGGAACTGGGGCCTAAACCCCCCCCACCCCAATTGGGATGTAGTAATATTAGTAAGGTGTGTTTCCTGTAGACATACAAGCGTGGCCCTTTGGGTGTTTACTGCTGCTAAAACTGCTGCTCTTTTTCCCCTGTCCCCCAGTCCTCTTACGTTCCATGAACATAATGTGATTTTCTTCCGTGTTATCTGTGAGGTTTCAGACATTAGTGTACTACGAAATTTTTTCTTAGAAATTGTGATTCTAAATATTTCCTAAAATTATTTAAACTTGTGCTTGTGCTAGCTACCTGTATCGTGCTAGTGTATAAAAAAGAAAAAGTTACATAAAAAATTATATTCTCTTTAGTGAACCTATTCCAATCCTCCCTCCACCTTTCATTCCTAAATTCCTTGTTACTCGTTACGTTCATTTCATACCAATTCATCCAATCTTGTCGACCATACTCCCTATTCATACCTCGCATTGCCTTGCTAGGCGTACCCGGGGACTTCTTACTGTGACCTATCCATACACACAATATTTGTAGCTCATTAAGTGAAAATTTACTCAAAATTTCCCCCCCTCCCTTTCCCTCCCTATCCCAGCAACCCCATGTACCAAAAAATTTACCATCAATGACAAAAAAAACTAACAACATAAAACATCCTATACACCAGGAGAGCCTTGGGCTGTGTCCCTTCCATGTCAGTGACACCTTGCCCATTGTTCTCCTCCTTCCCTAATCCTCCCCCCCCCCCCCCCCCCCTCCCCTGAGAAAGGCACCAACAGTGCTGTGACTTAAAACAGATATTGAAAATTGTTTCTACCCCTAAGCAAAGGGCAGGAAGGAGAAAAAAAAACAAAAAAGAAAAAAAAGAAAAAAAGGAAAGACCAAAGGCTCAAGAAGGGGGACAGGGTCCTCCTAGTTGATAAAGCCATTAAATGTCCTATGTCTACTAGAGTCTCTCCTTGTGGGCCACCAACCATTCTTCTACCCCCTCCAGGGAGTCAAAGAAAATAGTCCCCCCAAGAGCGGTTAGTCGTAGTCTTGCCGGGTAGAGTAATGCATACGTTAAGTTTTCTTGACGTAGTTTGCGTTTCACTTCTCCAAATTTTGCTCGCTTCTTTTGTAGGTCAGGGGAAAAATCTGGATAGAATGATATCCTGGAGCCCTTGTATAGAATATTGCCCATTTCTCTGGCTCTCCGGGTAATGGACACTTTGTCCTTGAAGTGTAGAATTTTAACCAAAAGGGGTCTTGGGGGGGCTCCCGACGGGGGAAGCCTGGCGGGGACTCTGTGCGCTCTCTCAATTGCAAAGAGTTGTGAGAAATTCTCCTGTCCAAACACCTCGATAAGCCATTTCTCGAGAAACCCCACCGGGTCTGGGCCCTCACTATGCTCGGGTAGTCCCACTAGGCGTATGTTCTTTCTCCTCATCCTATTTTCCATTTCGTCAATTTTATTTTCTTGTTTAACAAGCTGATCCTTCATAACTTTCATCTCTCGTTTAAGGGGGGCCAGGTCGTCCTCGATCAGTCCCACTCTCCCCTCCAAGGCTGAGGTCCTCTCCTGGATTTGTTGTATATCATGTCTCACATGGGAGAGCTCATCTTGTATTATTTTAAGTTGAGCCGTCACTTCTCTCAAGGAGTCTCTACAGGAATTCACAACATACAGGACCTCTTTTAATGAAGGTTCAGGGTCTACTAAAGCCCCCACCTCAGATAGTGTCTCTCGGGTTGCCTCAAGCGTTTGATCCTGGGGTCTCCCCGTTGGGTCCCCCATCTCCAGTACCAATGGAGGATTGCTCTGCCCTTGGCTTTTCCTTAAACCTGCCACCCCGGATTGTTTATTAATATGCCCCTGTTGACCTTGCTGGAGATTTTTGGGGGGGGGGGTCTGTCCTGGAATGTGGGCGAATTTCTACAGCTTTGCAGCTGTTTGACTTGCCGCTTGGCTTGCTTTGGTGGTGCGTTGTGACGGCATAGTACCGCGCTGACTCTTATAGTATATGCTGCAAATTTTCCACCAACCCGCTCAACCTCAATTACCCTCTTCCAGTAGACCAAATTGTTGTAACTGTAGTTAGTTATCTTCCGCAAGCCAGCCCGTGATACTGGCCTAATTTAGAGGGATTTTTGAGGGGGAGGGGGATTTTGCACGTGTTGTTTGGCTCCCTTCTGTCCAAAATATCTCTCCCTTAGACCATCAACTGTAGGGGTACAAATCAATAGACAATAGGCAATATGCTTAGAAATGAATGAATGAGTAATGTCCTGTACTATATTAGGATTCACCCCAACTAGGCTTATCCTTCTCTCTTAGTTCAATTTCCAGGTATCCTTCAATCTGACTAGTAGCTGATCACTTTACAGGGTATCTTGACAGTGTAAATTCACTTACCCCTCAGGCGTCCTCGCAGACGGGGAGAAGCTCTCACTTTTCACCCCTTAGATGGCTGTTGAAAGGTCCTTTCAGGGTACCAGGGTAGCAGGAGGGTAGAAGGAGGGGAGTGATCAAAATTGTTAGTCCACGTTTTCACCCCACCGGGGTCTATCAGACAGCTCTTTTAAGACCCTTGTGGGCTCTCTCAATGTCCGTCCCTCCGTGAGGTTTTACTCCTTGACCCCCCTTCGTCTCCGCTTTGTGGCGCTCCACTCTCTCCGCTCTTTCCGCTCTATACCTCTGCTCACATATGCCGACAAAGGTTTCTCCACTTCCCGGCGCATATAGCTGACAGGAGAGGGGATAGCAGCCAATCAACAGGCGCCGGACACTCTCTCTGCTCGTCTGGCCGTCAGCTGTCTGTCGTGCGTGGATGACGGAGCGGGGGAGGCAGCCTATCACGCCTCCGGGATCTCCTCACTCGTTTGCGCTTGGCGGGTTTTTCAAGCTGAATTTACAGTTCGGCGTCACCATATCCCACGGTCTTCACAAACCCCTCACACGGCACTAACGAGGAACATGGAGACCCATCTCGTAGACAGGTTTAGTAGATTGCACAATTAGTAGGTTTAGTAGATTGCACAATTCTCAGAGGAAAAACGGGGGAGGCATAGAGAGAGGGACAGGTATCTACACCTGCTCTCTCACACTCACACCCTCCTCCATCCGGTCACGCCCCCCAGGTACTGTCAACTTAACCGCTTCCCGACCGCCTCACGCAGATATACTGCGGCAGAATGGCACGGGCAGGCAAAATCCCGTATATAAACGGGATTTTGCATTTGCCTGCCTGTGGGTCGCGCGCCGCCAGCGGCGCGCTCGCGACCCGGTCGGGAGCTCCGTGACCCCCGCCGCGGGACCAGCGGACCCGATCGCCGCTGGTGTCCCGCGATCGGGTCACGGAGCTGAAGAACGGGGAGAGGTATGCGTAAAAACAAGGCTCTCCCCGCGCTTCCTACTCTGCCTGTCATTGATTGGCTGTTCCCGGTCATCGGGAAAGCCGATCAATGACGTCAGACGTCAGCCCCGCCCCCTAATGTAAAAAAAAAAACACACACACGTCACAGCCCATAACTCCTCCCCTCCCCCTAGTGGTTAACTCTTTCACTACAACTGTCATTTATACAGGAATCAATGCATTTAACCACTTCCCACCCGGCCACTGTACATATACGGCCGGGTGGGAGCCGTCTACTTCTGAATGGACGTTCCGGAACGTCCTTCAGAAGTAGAGGGATCGCGCGCGCGCGTGCACGCGCAGCGGCGCGATCCCGATGCGGCCGTGTCACCCGGACACGGCGCATCTCGGATCGGCAGGAGGGCTCGGTGATTGGCCCTCCTGATCACATGACGGCCATGTCGAATCACAGCCGTCATGTGATGTAAACAAACAGCCGGTTGCTAGGCAATCGGCGCTCCTCTCCTCACACGGAAGTCGTCGGTGAGGAGAGGAGAGCGGATCGCTGCAGCCGGCTGGTGATCAGTGAGTATTAGCTGTTTTTTTACAGCTTTTTACTCACTGATCACCAGTGTAGTGTCCCCACAGTAAAACACACATGTCCCCACAGTAAAACACACATGTCCCCCAAAACACACATGTCCCCAAAACACACATGTCCCCAAATAATAAAAACACATGTCCCTCACATATGTCCCAGTAAAATAACATGTGCCAATGATTATCTGCACACGTATGTCCGTGATCACCTGCACACACCTGTACATGATCATTTGCGTACATATGTCCGTGATCACGCGAACCAATTATTATACACTTAACGGAATTTTTTTTTACAAAAAACATGTAGCAGAATACATTTTGGCTTAAATTTATGCCAAAATTTGATTTTATTGGATTTCTTTTAAAAAAGAAAGGAGAAAATATTGTTTTTTTTCAAAATTTCCGCTATGTTTTCGCTTATATCGCAAAAAATAAATAACGGAGTCACGAATAAATACCACCAAACTAAAGCTCTATTTGTGCGAACAAAATGATAAAAAATTCATTTGGTTACAGCATTGCATGACCGCGCAATTGTCACTGAAAGTGCGAGAGCACTGAAAGCTGAAAATTGGTCTGGGCAGGAAGGGTGTTTAAGTGCACAGTAAGCAAGTGGTTAAATAGCATAGATCGCTGTATAAATGACAATGGTCCCAAAAATGTGTCAAAAATGTCCGATGTGTCCGCCATAATGTCGCAGTCACAATAAAAATCGCTGATCGCCGCCATTACTAGTAAAAAAAAAAAAAATATTAATAAAAATGCTATAAAACTATCCCCTATTTTGTAAATGCTATAACTTTTGCGCAAACCAATCAATAATCGCTAATTGCGATTTTTTTTTACCAAAAATATGTAGAAGAATACGTATCGGCCTAAACTGAGGAGAAAAAAAAATGTTTTTTTATATATTTTTTGGGGATATTTATTATAGCAAAAAGCAAAAAATATAGCATTGTTTTCAAAATTGTCGCTCTATTTTTGTTTATAGCTCAAAAAATAAAAATCGCAGGGGCGATCAAATACCACCAAAAGAAAGCTCTATTTGTGGGGAAAAAAAGACGCCAATTTTGTTTTGGAGCCACGTCGCACGACCGCGCAATTGTCAGTTAAAGCGACGCAGTGCCGAATCGCAAAAAGGGGCCTGGTCCTTTGGCTGCCAATTGGTCCGGGGCTGAAGTGGTTAAACACCTAAAAGATCTCTTCATGTGCTGCGAAAAAACCCTGCCTCGGATTTGATGTTTTTAGGAAAAAGAACAAATGCCCACCTTCTCTCTCTGTTCTCATATGCAAAATCTGTTTATTCAAGACCCACCCATGTTTATAGCCAGATGGGAGGAGGAGTTGGGCCTAGTAACATCATTCATATGAATCTTTAAAAGAATGATTGGAAGTAATAATGAGCATATAAGCAGGTGGTATTATACTACAGTTAGGCTGCATTTTTCTCTTTCTCTTCAGAATGGTACAGAAACTGACTGGAGAATGGTACTTATACGCATACATGGTAGGATTGCATAGAGACCTTGCTTTTTTTTTTTTTTGCGAGAAGTTGGCAGTTTAAAAAATGGCATTCTAAGCTCTTGACACATTTTAATGTTAGCTAGGTATGGGGCTGAGGGCATCAGTAGCACCTTTGTACAGTTGGGGCGTTAGAATGACTCTAAAGCAGTCTTTCTAACATCCATAAATATAACAGAATTTTCTGCAACACATATATATAACATTAAAAATGTAGCACTGACAAAGATAGATAGATAGATAGATAGATAGATACTGTACATAATGAGATCATGTGTAATATTACATACATAATAGAACATAAAACATCTTTGTTACAGTAATTGATAGAAAACTCTGTTAGTATGTTTTCTTATGGCTTTCAGCTGTACATTTTCTACGCTGTGATAATACTACAATATGTTCCAGTCTCTCCTTTCCACTTGGCTGCTTGGTTTGCAGAGGATGCTTTACAGATGTGTGCTGTCCCATGACAAACAATTACCCTTGTTCCTCGCAGCAGGGGGCCATTAGGACATCATCACCAGTTCTGCTAAGTCATCTCACAATCTTGTATTGGTGCAATCATTCCTCAACTGGGAGTATAAAGCTTGGGAATCTAGTAGCTACAAACTGCACCCCTCCAGGCATATTATTTGTTATTTTGATCCAGGAGTGTGACAGATAATGGCTAATATGCTAATTCCAAAAGACTGTCATTGGAATCTAGCCTTGGCTTCAATATTCAGAAAAAATTAAGGGAAGCTAGGAAATGATAATGTAATTACCATGCCTTTCCAATTTAGCAACAATGAGGAAAATAGCAAAGCATAAAATCACACTAAACATGAATACTTGTTCCTCTATATTTGGTGTATTCATAGTTTTCACATATATCTAAATATATCCATATTGTTGACAAATATCTAAATATATCTATATCACATACAGTATATCTTAAGTAGTAATATATTTATTTATGTGTTCTATTCATTAAATAGAGCTAAAATACAACTGAAAACAGTTATAACTGACAAGTGTGTACTTTACAAAAAACTAAATGTGTGTCAAAGCACAGAACATAAATACACTAAAAACCCTAATAATGGAAAAAAAATCGAATGCATTTGCTTTGTAGATCTGTGGATGATATTAGCAATTAGTTGACATTATTTCAAGTTATTGAGAAATCCAAAAAACAATGATTCCTTCTTTCTTTTATAATGATACATACCCATTTGAAAAAAAAAAAAAAAAAATGTTTTTAAAGAATGGACAGTTTATAGCAAAATCATCTGCATAATCCAAAAAAGCTAATCCAGAATAATGGGTAATGCATAACATATGCTATTGTCTGTTTTCCTACTCCTCCTTTTACTGGTGGTGTGACCAATGCTTTGCATTTAAACATTGTAGTAGGCCTGCATGATATTGGAGTACATATTTAATGAAGAAAACCTTCCCTCCTGCTTCTCTGCAGTCTCTCCAGTCTCTCTTTGTATAAAGAATAAACCAGGGCTTACTTTTTTTCTGCAATACAAAAAAAGATACTTCAGCTTTACCAAAGCTGTATGCTGTCTTTCCATAGCATTCAGGGGTATCCATGGAGGCAGTGAACACCAACTGTTCTAACGGAGTACCAATGTTGTTACAATTTTGAATGTGCTATGTCAGCTCTAAAAAATGCTGTCATTTTTTTAGAAGTACTGTCTTTCATGATCTTAGTATACAGAATTTACTTTTTTAGATTTTTACTCAGAAGCTCAGCTGACTTTTAAATAAAAGAAATGTGTCATCTTTAATCTTACATGGCTAGGCTAGCAGAGTAGCAAGCCTTTGACTGTGATGGCCCTCTCCGAACCTTAGGTTGCATTCTAGTTCCAAAAGCAGACATGTAAGTCACAACAAAGCTAACGAGGTTCTTCAGTGCTCCAATAAAAAATGGTTGTTTCTATCAGAAGGTGGGGAATAATGAATTCAATAATTAAAGAAAAACTCCAGCTTCACCTGTTTCTGTCCCCTCTGCTTCTGGATTTTCATGAACAGCATTGCAGCAGGCACACTGCATGCCTGAAGATGCCCAGTTCCCCCTTAACCTCCCTGGCGGTATGATTCTGGCTGGAATTTAGTGCTGAAAGCGGTACAATTATTTTGCATGGAAATTTGGCGTTTTTTATATTGTAGGCCTGCAATTCTTATGAATAACTCACTTAAATCTGTCCGAACCAGAGTCTAGTAGACATCCCGGGTATGATAAAGTTTGAAACACAAAATAATAAATTATAATATAATAAAAATATATATAAAAATGATTCAATAATGTAATCAAATCAAAAACACTGAAATTTGCTCAGTTGCAGAATAGTCGCTGTCATTAAATTTATTGTTTGATGATAAATTGTGATTTTATTTTTTTATCGGTGTTTTCTAGCTGGTCTAAAACCACTTTTGACATAAAGGGACACTTTTTGGTTGCTATGGACAATCTCCAGTTTCCAGGCAGAAAAAAAAATCTTTTTATTATATAAAATGACATGCAGGGCACTGGGCAGACCACTAGGGACAAAGGGGGTGTGTATTTTTTGTATACAGTACTGTAATCTGTAAGATTACAGTATTGTATATGTGTTGTGTTTTTAAACTTTTTTGAATTTGGCGCCGATCTCCGCTCCCGTGCGTCGTAACGTCACAGGGAACGGAGATCGGCGGCACCCGGCACTGTGTGAATCGAGCGAGCGGACGGCTCGCTCACACAGCGGGGAGACATCGCAGGATCCAGGGGAAAAGGTAAGTAACTTCCCCCCTGCATCCCGCAACGCAAGCCCGAGTCTGGCTCGGGGTTACCGCTCCCAGCATAAAAAACTGACCCCGAGCCAGACTCGGGGTTACCGCCAAGGAGGTTAAGATCCACTGACTGTCTTAGACACAACCTTTATGCCTCAAGAGGTGCCGATCACTGCTGTTGTGTCCTATGTGATGCACGCAACTTCCATAAAGTAATTTCTATCCAGGTGAGGAGTCACTGCTCCCTTTGCACACTGAATCCTAGGACTGAATCAGCTAAAAATATACTGTAAGTTGTGGTGCTTTCTATGTGTGAATGCAGCTTTGTTTCTTAGTAAGTAAAGCTGACTTTCTGTGTTCCTTATTTTGTTAGGTGGTGTAGCACATCCCCGCAGGGACTGCTGATGAGCTTGGATCCCCCACTTCTGCACAGCCAAGCACACCAAATTTTCACAAGCACCCAGAGTCAGAGAACAGTATGTGACTGTTTTTTTTTTGGTTATTTATTGAGGGTTAATAACTTGGATAGGGATGGGAGGTTATGGGATGCCCACTTGACTTCAGAAAAACTTTCAGCAAAACATCCAGAACATCATCCTATATACAGTCTCTTTCGTTTTCCTCATGCACATCACTTGCTTACTCCAACTGAAATCACTTTGATTTATCTGACAGGCTTCCAGTCAGATTTACAATGGCCCTTTACAGGCAGGAACTCGTAGCCCCTTTTTGTGTAGCACAATATAGTGAACCAGCTTGTAACTCTTCCTCTGTGGCCACTGATCCCAGCACCACCTCTTCAGACACTGCCAACCCTCTTGGCTGCAGCTGCCCCCTTCACTATCCCTCCAGGCTAACTCTCCGCACCAGTCTACCTGACTGACTCTTTACCAGCCCACCTGACTGACTCTCAGGAGATCTCTTAGGGAAGAATGAAGACTTAAGCATACCACTGTCTTTAGGTAGACCGGCTGCAAGTGGCAGTCTTCCCCCTTGTTAGTCCCCAACAGTGTTGACTACTCACATTGTCCTCTCTTGCTCCCATGCCTCCAGGAAAGCCTCCTCCTGTGTGTTTTAGCATGATCCTTCGAGCACCTGAGCCCTGGCCCAATGCAGGACACCCACCTAGACTAAGGGGTACCCCTAAGGGCCACCACCTCAACACTGTATCTCCATCTTCCACCCGACTGCCCTGCTGGCATGGCCCATGTCTATTTATGGAGTGGTCTCTGCCCCCTGCCAGCCTACCTCTGAGGATTGGCTGAGGCTCCATAAATATTCTAGGCAGCTCCTCCTAACCTTCACCCACTAATTCTTGAAGATTCTCCAACCTTCTAGACCGAGGGGGGGGGGGGCACCAGAGATCTTCCAGGATGAGTCACCCAGCCCTGAACCTTAGTAAACTTTGACTCAGATTTCATAGCCCTGAGCTAAACTAAATTTGCCTACTCTCGCTTCTAGCACACACTAGAGGGTGCTACAGTGATAATGTTCTCGGTATTATCTACTTGTGTAGAAGTAGTAAGGGGTATGGAAAATTAACTAGTGTCTTATGCTGTGCAGTGAGAACTGGATAGCAAACACAAATTATACACTCTGACTCTGCCCACAGGCCAGTTCAGAGCAATATCAAAGGACAAGGGATAGTCATGCAAAGTGATCTCTTTCAACATTTTTAAGGTAAAAATAAAATTTGTTTAAATGTTAAAATAAGGGCAGAATACTGCATAGCATGCAATGGGAGTATAAAATATGTGTAGCTGAAATATTGCCTTTAATACCAGTGTATGACAGATAGGTAAGTAAATCAACTGCAAATGTGTGAATGAAAGATCCAAACCAAAGAAATAAATGCTTAAAATGCATGACTTTCTAAAAGTGAATATTTGCTTTGCCAATATACCAAAGTTGCTAAGAGCTCACCAGCACCGTCACATGGGTGGATGAGGAGTGAATTACATGCTTCCTCATACTAGGATTGGAATTTTTTTAAATACTGATAATTGAATGGAGCAGCAGGTGGAGTGAAGGCAGCAGGTGAAAGTGCTGCTAAAGACTGAAATAAGAACTCTGGATTTAAGGCAAAGCAACACTCTCATAATGACCCTTTCTGCATCTGTATTCTGTAGTCTTCTTGATGGTCATGTGACATCTTTGAGTCTTCTTTCTTCTGCACTTCTTCTTTTGCAATTTGTAAAAGTAGAGGGCAGTCTTCAGTACTGCAGAGAGCAAAGTGAATTAAGTTTGGATTTAGATCCTGACCAGTGGCGGCCCGTCCATTAGGGGAGCATGAGCACCGCTCCCCCTGTACATGCATCCGTCCCCCTGATCTACATGCAGGGCGCCAGACACATGAATTCCAATCAGAGCACTGCACCCAAGCCCACCCAGTTGTGTGACAATAGCAAATGAATATTGTAACACTAACTCTCCTCCCAGCCAATCAGAAATACCATCACCCGATTGGCCAAAAAGAGATCCGATCGGATTGGCTGCCAGGAGGAGGGAGGAGATGCAGGGGAACCGAGACAGCAGAAGCCACCACCGTCCGGAGTGCTGCCCTGACTGACTAACCGGGGGGGGGGGGCTGGGGTCTGCCTGAGTATTTTTATCCATAAACAGATGAGATAAGTGAATACTGAAAAAGCAAAGCTATGTAAAATAATGCATTTGGGTGGCAAAAATATGAATGCTATCTACTCACTAGGGGGAGAACCTCTGGGGGAATCTAGGATGGAGAAGGACCTGGGGGTCCTAGTAGAAGACAGGCTCAGCAATGCCAACAGAATATTGGCATGCATTAAAAAGGAGATTAACTCCAGACATAAAACAATAATTCTCCTGCTCTACAAGACTCTGGTCTGGCCGCACCTGGAGTATGCCATCCAGTTCTGGGCACCAGTCCTCAGGAAGGATGTGCTGGAACTGGAGAGAGTCCAGAGAATGAATGAATGACTTGTATAGCACTACCTATGCGTACTGAATCACCTCAGGGCGCTTTTGCCACTGGTGCCCATCTGTGGTATAGCGCGGTCCTTTCCCTGTGGGGTCCCGACACGCTTACAAACACATATTTGGCCAATTTTATCGACAGGATCTAATTAACCTACCAGCATGTCTGTGGAGTGTGGGAGGAAACTGGAGTACCTGGAGGAAACCCACGCAGGCACAGGGAGAACATGCAAACTCCAGGCAGAAGGTGTCGTGGTCAGGATTTGAACCAGCTACCCTATTGCTGCTAGGTGAAAGTGCTAACCACTACACCACTGTGCTGCCCAGAGAAGGGCAACAAAGCTAATAAAGGTACTGGAGGACCTTAGTTATGAGGAAAGATTACGAGCACTGAACTGGACGCTTGAGAGGGGGTATGATTTCAACGTACAAATACCGTACTAGTGACCCCACAATAGGGATAAAACATTTCTGCGAAAAGGAGTTTAAAAAGACATGCGGCCATTCACTAAAATTAGAAGAGAAGCAGTTTAACCTTAAACTGCGTACAGGGATCTCTACTGTAATGCCGCGTACACACGATCGGAAATTCAGCCAGCAGAAGACAGATGAGAGCTTTTCATCAGAAAATGCGACCTTGTGTAGGCTCCATCGGACTTTTGCTGGCGGAATTTCGGCCAGCAAAAGATTCAGAGCATGTTCTCAAATTCCGATCGTCTGTGGCAATTCCGACACGTAAAATTCCGATGCATGCTCGGAAACAATTTGACGCATGCTCAGAAGCATTGATTAATTTTCGTGGCTCGTCATAGTGTTGTACATCACTGCATTCTTGACGGTCAGAATTTGGTGTGACCGTGTGTAGGCAACACAAGCTTGAGAGGAATTCCTTCGGAATTACGTCAGAAAAAACATCCAAGGCTTTTCCGACGAAAATTCCGATCATGTGTACGCGGCATTAGAGTGGTAAGGATGTGGAATTCTCTTCTACGGGCAGTGGTTTCAGTGGGGAGCATCGATAATTTCAAAAAATGATTAGATAGGCACCTGAACGGCCACAACATACAGGCATATACAATGTAATACTGACAAAAAAGCACACACAGGTTGGACTTTTTTCAACCTCACCAACTATGTAAATATGTAATCTATAATGTGTAAATTATATGATCGGGGTGAATGGTGCTAAAAAAAAGCTAATAATGGTCTGGCGAGAACTATGCAATTACATATTTCAGATTTAGGGGAAAATAGGATTGTGGTGCAGTCATAAAATTACCATGGTTCTTTTTGGAAATTACTGCATTTAACTGTCCAGGTTCCTTTCTGCCATGGACTTCAAACAACAGCAGGGCAATGGTCCCGTTTACAACAGGGGTGCAATATCTGGAGACCCTTTCATGCTACTTGTGGAGTAGTTACAGTCAGAAAGGGCATTTCCAGTCTCTTGAAGATTCTTTAAAAATGAGCCCTATAGAACAATAATTAGACAATGATCTGCCACATTGTGACAAAATGTGTGTGTGTTGCAAAATCATGCTAATAGTGAGAAGGGCTTAAAACTTGACCCTACTCATTTGGGTTGATTTACTAAAGGCAAGTAGACTATGCACTTTGCAACTGCCGTTCCTTGCATGTGATTGGATATTCTTGGTAAAGTGAAGACTTTACCTCATTTACCTCTGGAGCAACTGCACAGTTCATTTGTCTTTAGTAAATCAACCCCATTGTGTGCACGGTAACATATGCCACAGTCCTTGTACCCAGAAAATATGCTGTAATTACTGTGCTGCAAGCAAGAGTCTAGGTAATTGGAAAGATAGCTCTGGACCTGTAGGTTTATTTTACTAGTATTGTTATCTTAACCTCCTTGGCGGTAATCCCGAGTCTGGCTCGGGTTCAGTTTTTTCTGCCAGGAGCGGTAACCCCGAGCCAGACTCGGGCTTGCGTTGCAGGATACAGGGGGGAAGTTACTTACCTTTTCCCCTGGATCCTGCGATGTCTCCCCGCTGTGTGAGCGAGCCATCCGCTCGCTCGATTCACACAGTGCCGAGTGCCGCTGATCTCCGTTCCCTGCGACGTTCCGATGCACGGGAGCGGAGATCGGCGCCAAATTCAAAAAAGTTTAAAAACACAACACACATACAGTACTGTAATCTTACAGATTACAGAACTGTATACAAAAAATACACATCCCCTTTGTCCCTAGTGGTCTGCCCAGTGCCCTACATGTCATTTTATATAATAAAAAGATTTTTTTTCTGCCTGGAAACTGGAGATTGTCCATAGCAACCAAAAAGTGTCCCTTTATGTCAAAAGTGGTTTTAGACCAGCTAGAAAACACCGATAAAAAATTTGAATCACAATTTATCATCAAACAATAAATTTAATGACAGCGACTATTCTGCAACTGAGCAAATTTCAGTGTTTTTGATTTGATTACATTATTGAATAATTTTTATATATATTTTTATTATATTATAATTTATGATTTTGTGTTTCAAACTTTATCATACCTGGGATGTCTACTAGACTCTGGTTCGGACAGATTTAAGTGAGTTATTCATAAGAATTGCATGCCTACAATATAAAAACGCCAAATTTCCATGCAAAATAATTGTACCGCTTTCAGCACTAAATTCCGGACAGAATCATACCGCCAGGGAGGTTAAGGTATTAATGTTGGTGTAAATTATCTGGTTCCATGGGCAGGCAACTTCTACACCCCAGAGGATCTCCACAGTCTCCTTGACTTGTAGTGGAATGTAATAAGGGTTCAAATTAAAGTGCCACACCACTGCTAAGAGGTCCAGATACTACTTTATTCCATTAAAGGTCAGGGGTAAAATTCAAGAAGTAGCCAACATGTTTCCAAAGTCTAAGTGCCCTCTTCGTTAAGGATTGACTAGCAACAAAGTGAACAAACTGGTAGTGAACTGGACCTACAATGGTATTTATTCCAGTGTGAGTTGAAAGCACAAACCTAATCAGCAGCTTGTGTGACATACAATATACAGCGCTATTTGGCTACAATATACGTCGCTGCCCAGCCATTTGCAGGAAGCATTGTATTTTATCAATGAATACAAAGCTTCCTCCGATTGGCTGAGGGAAAGATTGTGACTTTATCCGCCCATGATGTCTGCCAATCACATTCACTGTTTACTGGCTCAGCTCTTGACTGTGCAGTATAGGAATATAGAAACTCAGCTGCACTCCAGTAGCCACCTTTATTTTGCAAAAAGTCCTTAAAAATACAGCAATCACAGTAAAAGTAGAGGTAAAATACTGTTGATGTGTTTCATGCTGAACTAGTGCTTATGCATAACACATCCATAACACATTGTTAAGTGCTGGTTCAATTTGAAATGCCTGAACGTTTTTCGCCTATTTTCACTATGATTGCTGTTTTTTTTTTATAGCACCAGTTCACACTACAACACAGTGCAGGAAACCTGCAATCTGTGCACATTTCCCACATTTCACTGCATTCAAATCACACTGCCATTGCAATCTGCAGTGTGTGTCAGTGCAATGTTCATGGCACCCCAAACACAGGAGTGTTTGCCTGCACTGGATCACATGGTACAGCAGTACAATGCGATCTGGTTGCAGTGTGTTTCCAAAAGTAGTGCATGCACTACTTTGATGCGATGCCATGCAATTTAAGCACATTCAAATGAATGGTATCAAATTGCACCGCACCGAATCACATGTGAATTGCACAGGAATGCGGTGTGCATTCTTGTGAGATTCATAGGCAATTCATAATGTGAAGGCTTGGGACTTTTTGTAAAAAAAAGGTGGCTACAAGAGTGCAGCTGTACAGCCTAATATCACTCAGTTTATTGCCACCCATATTTCTTTACTTTTAATGGTGACAGTAAGCTGACTGAAAGTGCACTTGTAAGTTCAGTCGCTGTAGACCTGAGGGGAAGCCCTAAAAAGAGGGGAAGCTCTGCTTATTTTATCATCCAATCATGTGAAAGCCTATGGGATGAAGATTTGGACGGCTCATTTTGTGTAACCATTAGATAAGGAGGCAGTGGCATCACCTCCTTCTTTCTCAGCCAATGGGTAGCTCCCTTCCTCCCGACATTGCCTGGGAACTCCCCAGCCTGTTCTTTTTCTATGTGGGCAGACCGGGAACACATATTAAAGGAGGAGGGTGGTAACCTTTATGTACAGCTTTCCTGCTTCTGCTTGGCCACTCTACCTATCATCAGTGTAAATGAGACAGGCTGGTGTATGGCTGCACTAGCCTTGCTGCTGTGCTGTTGATGAATGCTTTTGGGGGGGGGGAGTTGAACCCACTGACCCCCCCCCCCCCAATTTACACCCCTGCTATTGAATATTATTGAATGTGTTCAAACCGGACTGAACTTTATTGTCAGAATCAAAACATGCATCATATTTTCCCTAGACAACATGAGACCAAATAAATAATAATGTATTCAAAACGATATCAAGTTTGAAGTCTCACCCCCCATTAGTACATATGTATTGGCCAAAATATGTTCCTACTGGTTTTAAAAACCGTTTAAGCCAACTGCACGTTCTTTGATGCCACTGCATGTGGTCTGTGTTGGTTAATCTTTCTGCCTGGTGTTTTAATTTTAATGTCTAATAAACATAACAATGCTCTTATATAGCAGAAACAATGAGCAATTTGAAGCACAGTGTTCTAGCTAAAAATAAAATGCTTCTCAAAATAAAAACATAGATTCTGCTAAATGATGCAGGATGATGTTATGTTTTCATATGTAGCGTTTGAACTAGAAATCTTTGTTTTTGCTGGAAACTAAGCCAGTGGCTATTAAATAGGAACATCCAAAGACATCAAAGCTGTTAGACCTTTGGACACTGCCTAGGAGTGCTTTCTGTGCTATTATCTGGATCCGATACAAGCTGAGAACAATACGCCAGGCTTACCAACTTTACTGTTTTCCCCTTAAGAGATTCTGGAGGACAAAGGTTTAAATTTTTAGAGTTCACTACAAGTGCAAATATATAAAAGTAGTTTGTTTTACATGTTACTACTATAAAGAATAAAAAAAAAGAAAAGAAAACTTAATTCTGTTTAACTTAAACTTGGTTCCCAGATGTTAGGGTTAAAGGTTGGTGATAAAAGTATCGTGTTTTAGAGTATTTCTATGTAGAATTTACCCAAATGTATAGTTCTTCCCAAGAGGTTGTTCTTTGGTATTGGTTCAGACATTCTCTCTTCCTCACCCAGCAAGAGGTCCCATTCCTGACTGCTAAATTATTATAGCCCACCTCTATACTTCAGAAAACCCAGGCTTGGTATGTGAAACAATTGGAACTTTGTCAAAAATATTAAAGTTTCCTTTTGAAAGTATTAATTTTCTGTGGCTATTATTTCCAATTATTATGGGGTTCTGTATAGCATTTTTAAGGATACGATCTGCCATGGAAATGTAAATGGTAGATATGAACTAAGACAAGAAGTAAACAAACAATAATATAAAGTTAATGTAGCATTTGAAACACTAAATATGAATTTCACAGCTTACTTCAAAGAAAATAGATCAATGCACAACAGACACTGAAGGTCCCACTATAAAAAAACACATGAGACTTTGTATTAATATTTAAAGTTCTTACATAGGGAAAAAGGCAGAGAGATAGGAACATGTTTATAAAGGAATAACTGGCAAGTTTGACAGATAATTTTTGGGTAAATCACTCTTCGGACATTTGTCACCATTTGCCAGAAATTATCCAGTCACATGTACTCTATTTAAATAAGGTTTACTCTAAACCAGGCCAATGTTAAAGCTTTTAAGCAGCCCCCAAACATTACACTTATAGTAACATGTATAAACATTAGACATGTGCATAGTGAAATATTTTGTTTCGGAAATTCGTTTTTGACCGAAAAATAAATTTATTTAGTTACTCCCGAAATTCGCTTTTATTTATTTTGTTTCGTTAAAAAATGCATTTGTCCAAAATCCGAAATAATTAAGGTTGAATCTGTCATTGAAGGCTTATGGTGTCTGTCGAATGTTCTAATGTTCTAATGTTCTAGAAGAATGTTCCACCTACAAGCTATAGTAGAATTCTAATGTTGTATGACATTAGAATTCTTCTATAGCCTATGGGCAGAGCATTTGACCATAAATGTCCGCTCGTGCCAACTGCTTTGTCAAATCTTTATGTCGAATCTTTTCTCTCTATGTCGAATAATCTTGGACTAATAGAGTTAGGTTAGGTACATTCAACCTTTTTTGCTATTTTCTCTATAATGTCGAATCTTTTCTCTCTATGTCAAATCTTTTCTCTCTATGTCGAATCTTTTCTCTCTATGTAGAATAATCTTGGACTTATAGAGCTAAGGTTAGGCACATTCAACCTTTTTTGCTATTGGCTCTATAATGTTGAATCTTTTCTCTCTATGTCGAATCTTTTCTCTCTATGTCAAATCTTTTCTCTCTATGTCGAATCTTTTCTCTCTATGTCAAATCTTTTCTCTCTATGTAGAATAATCTTGAACTCATAGAGCCAAGGTTAGGCATATTCGACCACAGGTTCGATGGACACAGATCACTATTGTCAGCGTCATGTCGAATCTCCTATCTATATCGAACTGTTGTCACAACGAAAATTAAAATAAAGCATTTGTTTATGTTGGATCTTTCAGTTTTTGGATTTTGCACGTTCGTTATCGTTTGTTAAAATGATAACAAAAATACCCAAAATTTGGACGAAAATGCATTCGGACGAAAACGAATGCACATGTCTAATAAACATATCTTACCCAGGCCTGGGAATATACTGGCATGAGCACTTCAGTTTCAGTACTAAGTAGCTTAAGTGTAATGAAAAAAAAAGGATTGTAATAAAAAAAATGTGGCCTCCTCCCAGACAAAATCAGCAAGGCATGTCAGGCCTGGTATCTGGTGGGCTGGTATCCACATTGCAAGAGACAGCGAGTATGCTGCTCCTTGCTATGTTAATACCAATCTACCTGCTTGGAAAAAGAGGAGGGGAGTTTATGAATGGTTCCTCAAAAAAATGAAGTAAATCCTAAAAGCACCAGTGTTTGGTACTCAAGGCAAGCACTACAGTATCTCTTGAAAGGTTTGTAAATTGAACCATGCAAAGAGCAGTTAATAAGTTAATTGATTTCTGACTGCTACAGGATGCTGTACTTTGCACAACACTATTCTGTGGTACCTTATTGATAATAAAAAATGTGTACAAGTAATTGTATATTTCTTCTTTTACACACACACACACAGGTGCCAGATTGTTTTTGTATTTAAAAAAAAAAAAAAAAGCTCTTTAATTATAATTCAAACACACTTTTGCTCCCTTTTTTTAGTTCAACAAGTTAGTACATTTCTGCTAGTCCAATCAAAACCATTACTGCACTTTCGCTAACAATTATTTTTACTTGTTTTAGCTTTTATTTTTTTTACATTTCTGCAATTGCTTCCTGGTTCCTTTTTAGGTCATAAATCCCAAGAGTTTTCAAAGGTGTTGTTTTTTCTTTCATCTGTAGGAGGGGAGGATGGGCTTTCTCAGCTCACATCCTCCTGCCTGCATGCCTGAGTTAAGATGGCTGTAACTAGAAATGCTAGGGGGGTTTTCAACAGTGATTTTTTTAACAATATACCGTAAAGCAGGGGTAGGCAACCTCTGCACTTTAACTGTGGTGAAACTACAAATCCCATCATGACTCTGCCTCTAGGAGACATTCCTGTGATTGTTGGGGTCTTGCAGTGTCTCATGGGACTTGTAGTTTCAAAACAGCTGGAGGGCCGATGTTGCCTACCCCTTCCGTAAATAGAAGGGAGAAAAATAAATTAAATGTTCATATATGAAATTTTAAAGTCCAACAATGAATAAAGCATCAAAAGTGCAGCAACACGCGTGTGTCCAGAAAGTCCCAGGTAAAAATTTGTCCTCAATAAAACTTGATCCGGGATTATGTGAGACCTTGTACACCACCACCACTGAGTGAATTACTGCTTACCAGAATGAAATGATCCCCCGTCACAGAGGATCAAATAGGCATCCAACAGGATAACTGTATGACGACCTCCACTGGAACTGCAGACACGGACCTCCAAATACTCCGAACTGTAAACTCAATGGTCCTCCAGGACTCATACATTGGTGTGCATCATGTAAAAAAATGAAGTGCTCCCGTAGTGCATTATCTCAAGGGTTTATTTAAAATAAATATCAAAATTACTTACATCAAGGTTAAAAACGCTAAGCCTAAAGTCCGGTGTACCGGCCGGTCACACACGGACAACCCGACAGTCCTTAACGCTACGGCTGTTTACAATGAGGTGACAATAGTGCGTTGCTTCGCCCAAGACGTTTCGTGATACTTCACGTCGTCTTGGGACACGGGCGGTGCACTCTTTTATGACTGTAGTCACTCACCAAGCCTCGCTCTGGGTGCGCTATTTCTGGCGTATGCGTTCCAGCGTGATGACGCTATTCCGCCATGACGTCATCACGTCACAAGCGTCAGGGCGCCTCATCGCTGGTAGATCCATCAATACATCATGTGCTCACATCTCCTCCAATGGAGGAGCAGTGCACCATAGCATCGATAACATCAAGGTGTTCCGTTGCCATTGCAACCGTCACAACCTCATGTGCTTGCACCTCCTCCAATGGGAGTGTATTTTATACCGTAGGGAGATAAGTATATGTTAGTAGTGGTGGTTATCCATCTAATCTATGTCTAATCAAAGGCCTCATATTTTAAAATTAGCGACATACGCTGTGTGATCAGCGGCGCATCGAATTGTCAAGTTTTCACTCTTAATAAGTGTAAAGACAGCAAAATATGTCAATTTGCATCTACAAGTACATCTAAGGTTTACGAAGTTGAACCCTTCATCACGTGTGCCTCCGAAGGGGTGGTATATCTCATACAGTGTCCGTGTGGCCTGCAATATATTGGGAGGACCAAAAGGGCACTTCGTGTTTGTTTAAACGAACATATAAGCAATATTAGAAGATCAAATGCACAGTTTCTCTATCACTATTGTTTTAATTTGAATATATGTATAGCTATCTTGACCCAGCTTTGAGTGCCCCCCTCTTCCCCCCTCCCTCTTTCTACCTCCCCTCGCCCCGAAGCTCCTTCTTCACCTCTAGGGGAGGAGCAAGTGCTTGGCACGAGATCCACTTGTACGTCTGTCCTTTATGTGGAAAAAAGTGAAATTAACATTATATGATGGGTGGCTTTTCTACCTGATTTGTTTTATGTTTTTGAAGTTTTATTCTTTTTGTTATTTTTGTTCTGATTTATTTGTTGACTATATTTACCTGATCTGTAACTACATCTCCAGGTGACTTGAAATGTTTGGTGAATCTCAGACGAAAGGCATAATATACAACAGGATGCTCAGTCCTCAGCCTCAACCTAAATATTCTCCCCTACTCCAAACATGGCTCCTCAGACCAATGGGAATCACCTAAAAATTGTCTCCTGAAATGTTAAAGAGCTTCACTCCCCAAATAAATGCATGTCCATCCTCAAAGCATCTGCGGACTGATGTGGCGCTCCTCCAAGAGACTCACCTATCTGCAGAAGATTTAACGGTCTTCGTAAACTATGGGTAGGTGAGGTTTACAGCTCTCCAGCAGTAGGTCGCAAATGCTTCACAGAAATCTGAGACATGCTATTCGAGATGTAAGGACTGATTCGACTGGCTGCAAAATGACACTACATATGATGCTAGGTGCTAAAGACATAGCTATCACTAACATATATGCCCCTAACTCTCCTGATACTCTCTTTTTTCAAGACATGGTATTCTGGATATTGATTGCCCCTGAAGCTCTTTATTTAATAGGCAAAGATTTTAACTCTGTCATGTCCTTATCGGAGGACCGCACCAGTGTTCAACTTGTATGCCGCGAAAATCACATTCCCCAACTGCTGACCAAACTCTTTTAGCCCAATCCATCGCTTCCATACGTTTTGTAGATTTATGGCGCCTAACGCACCTGACAGCTTTCTTTTTGCCCCCTCACAATTCTTTTTCACGTATCGATTATTTCTTTGCCTCCCCAGCGCTACTATCAGGGTTACATGACACGGAAATCAG
Organism: Lithobates sylvaticus; assembly: GCA_028564925.1. Classification (NCBI taxonomy): domain Eukaryota; kingdom Metazoa; phylum Chordata; class Amphibia; order Anura; family Ranidae; genus Lithobates; species Lithobates sylvaticus. The sequence goes on along the minus strand of CM053028.1, from coordinate 419,672,288 downwards.
TGACGTGAGAATCTCGAACCACAGTCCAATAGCAATTCACTTAACAAATGCCAAACCCTCATCTCCCTCGCCCACATGGCACTTTCCTTCTTATCTGACAGATAATGAGGATTTCCGTCATACGCTATATGAAGCCTGGACAGAATATGCCTCTACAAATGGAGGCTAGTGATGCTTTACACTTAGCGCACAAACATCTTACATTAAACCACACCCCCGATGACGTACAAACCTGGCAACAGTCTAAACGCAGTTTTGACACGTGGGTAGAACAGCAAGAAGCAGCTAAAACATCTTACTCTGCCTTAAGTTTTCACAGGTTTGGCAACAAAGTGGGCAAACTATTGGCCAAAGTATGCTAAGGCCCGAGCCGACCTACCCACATTTCTGGAGAGAATAAAACCGCGCTTGCCACTAATCTAGTAATTAAGAAAAACACAGGCTGCCGCTCAAGGTGGGATACACACACTGGAACAATAATGGTAAAAAAGAAAACAGCGCCAAGTGATAATAAACAATGATAATAACAGACTATCCCATTAAATGGTCATTAGTGTATAACATATAAATACCACAGCAATATTCATTATAGACCAAAGGATAAAATTAAAGTTCATATAATGGGGGTATGAGCCTATATATAAAGTTCAAAGTTGGCAGTAGGTAAGTTCTGATGTTGTGCTATACAAAAAACACCGTCTGTATCCAAAGCACATTTAAGGACTGCACCGCAGTGACTGATATGCAGTATGTGAAAAACGGACCCTCCACCACAATTGTATCATGCCCTTACCAGATGGCAGAGCATATGAGGCTCTATGATGAAAACAATCCGCAAACAGCTGTAGATATCCCTGGCTTGAAATCTGTGGCCACCAGCAATGTTGGAATGTTTTCCTTATAAACAGCAGAATGCTAGGGGTGTCCCAGGCTTTTGTCTCCTAACGATCCTCAATAACGGGTGTAGACTCAGAAGTAACACATTTAAGAAGGGAGAAAAGAGCCACCCATAGTGTGATTCCGTTTCAAATTTATTTAAAAAAACAATAGTAGAACTTACAGTTAAAATCCAAAGGAGCACTTAAAAACAAGTCCGCAGGCCGGTCGGATACTGGAGCCCGTCCTCCTGAGCGTGGTGACGTCACTGCGCGCCTTCCCAGACCAGTTTCGACACAGATGTCGTCTTCAATGGGGAACATTTCTGCCTTAAAAAATGCTGCAGGCTCCATTGTTACCTCACCTGCGGAAATCAGTAAACGTCTTGCTGACTACTATACAACCCTGTACTCTAAGTATTTGACTGACCAGACGACGGCAGAGGCGTTCCTAGCTAAGACCCACCTACCTAAGCTCAACCCCACTCACTTAGATACACTCAATTCTCAGATCTCCTTTATCCCTGACACTCTGAAACATGTCTTCACCGCTATGTGGGATGGTGGCCCCTATCTCCCCATGGGAAAGCAGGCACACATTAGACTAATCTCCAAAAAAGGAAAAGATCCCCCTACACTTGGGCCCATATCATCCAACCTCCCTGATCAATGTAGACGTTGAATGAATGAATGAATGATTTGTATAGCGCTGCAAATGCAAACTGAAAGGCACTTGTCTGCTCTTGTTGTGATGCCATATTTAGAAAAGGTGGGTCTTGAGTTTTTTCCTGAAAGCCTGATGGTTTTCTTCCAAGCAGATGTTGTTTGGTAGCGCATTCCATAGCCGAGGTCCCTGTACTGCAAATCTTCGTTCTCCCTTTGATTTGTAGCGGGCTTTGGGGATGAGAAGGCGGTTTTGGTTTATTGATCGAAGGCTGCGATTTGGTATGTATTTTTCTATTTTCTCACTAAGGTATTGAGGAGCATTTCCTTGTGTACATTTGTGGGTGAGGCAGAGGGTCTTGAATGTGATCCTGTCTTTTACCTTGAGCAAATGGAGGGTAAAAGCAAAGAGAGGGGCGCCTCTGGGTGCAGTAGTTTTAAACAGTGCAATTTATTATGAGCATGTGTTTTAACAACTCACATTTTGGCAGTTATTTCAGGCATGTAGTAAAAAAGTGTCCAGCAGGTATCATCAGATCAGTCTCCTCTGTGCATGGGTGTCATCCTCCTCGATTAGGTGTCTCCATAGACCGCTATGATAGAAAAGCCGGCAGCGGTGGGGGAGTTTCCTCAGAGCAAGGCTTGGTCCGCAGAGGGTTCAGGGCACATCCGGATGACGTCACTGGCAAGCGACGCACGTTTCGTGAGCGTACGGGCTGTGTTAGTGTGACAGCCGCGCTCCTTCATCAAGCTTAGTGATAGGCAGTGGACAAGTGGAATATATGCTATTGGTGAGGGGGAGTGGCCAGGACAGGGGAGTGTCATCGATGGTCAGCAAAAAACACACACAGAGGTGGCAATGTTACACATGATTGGTAGCAGAAAATGTATATACAGTCGGTATTTAAAATCAATAGTAAAAACAATAATAAAAACAACATCAAGAGCAAACAAGGTGAAAATAAAATCGAGTGTGCTTACTAATATACAGAAAAAAAAAAAAAAAAAAATTAAGGGGAGGCGGCAGGAGGGCGGAGGAAAGGCAAGAGGGAAAGGGGGGGGGGGGGGATTAAGGAACAACAAGGAACAGACAAAGCTATGGAAGGGGGTGGGGAAGTTTTTTTTTAAAAGGAGAGGACGTACAGATAGTGTATGATATATATAGTTTGTTTGTGTTTTAGCCTGCAGTATAAATGTGCACATGCATGTATGAGCATATACACCCATGATCTGCAGCAAAATATAAATAAAAGCATAATGGGAAAGATGCTAGGAATAAAATAAAAAAAAAGGAATAAATATATATACATACATATATACATATATATATATATATAAATATATATACATATACACACTCAAATGATATTAAAAAAATATATATATATATAAAAATGATTATAAAATGACTAAATTAAATAGGCTAATTGGTAGGTTAAGAATACTTGTACTGATGAGCGGGCGGCACAGTGGTGTAGTGGCCAGCACTCCCACCCAGCAGCAAGAAGGGTCGCCGGTTCGAATCCCCACCCCGACACCACCCGCCCAGAGCCCGCACGCCCTCCCTGTGCCTGCGTGGGTTTCCTCCCAACTCAACCACCCATCACGATCTCCCAGTGACCCCATCATTGCCTCACCCGAATTGGAACCCTCTCCCCTATCTCCCCCTTTTGATATAGATGACATAGATATACCAAATGATGAAGAGGCAACTTCCATACTGCTCACTCAACATCTGGTCCCCTCCCCACCAATTGTTCACTCTACCCTAAAACCCAAATCCATATTCTTTCCCACTCAGTCCAAAGGCCCATTCATCGAAAGCTTCTATAGAGTTGTCTACGCTGACCTTCTGAAGCTTTGTGAGTCATCAGTGACATCAAAATCGAACAACCTCTCACCTTCAGAAATACATGCACTAAACCTCCTTATAAATACGGATGACCTGATAATCAAGTCGGCCGACAAAGGAGGTGGCCTGGTGCTCCAAGATAAATCTGACTACCTAAAGGAGGCTTATAGGCTCCTTTCAGATGAGGCAACCTATATGAAATTAACTAAGGATCCAACCACTGACTTCTCCAAAGAAGCTGAAGTACTGATCACAAATGCACTTTCAGATGGTATCATTTCAAAAACGGAAGCCTCGTTTTTAAGAAAAACCTTTTACCAGATACCATATTTTTATCACCTACCAAAAATCCACAAAAGCCTTACGGATCCCCCCGGCAGACCAATAGTAGCGGCAATGGATAGTGTCACAACAGGCTTCAGCCTATATATAGATCAATTTTTACAGCCTATTGTTCTACGCCTACAATCCTACATTCGTGACGGAATACAACTAATGGAACAACTGTCCAATTATAGGTGGGAATCGACCTATGTATGGTTGTCTTTGGATGTATGCTCATTATATACCTCCATTCCCCACAGCTTTGGACTCATGGCCCTTGAGCAATTCTTATCCACAGAACCTTTAATCAACATGAGACAAGCAGGGTTTATAATAGATGCCGTTAGCTTTTGTCTCACACATAACTACTTTTCTTTTAATGGTGACTTCTTTCAACAAATTCAGGGCACGGCAATGGGAGCTAATTTCGCACCCTCATATGCCAATCTGGCAATGGGATTTTGGGAAAACAAGTTCATCTATCAAGATAATCCGTTTGCCGCAAACATAATTTACTTTGGTAGATATATCGATGATATAATCATCATTTGGGATGGTGCTCCTGATCTTGTCACCCCGTTTGTCCAGCACTGTAACAATAATCCCTATGGGCTGTCGTTTACGTCAGTCACCAACCCCCTAACTATGGCCTTTCTGGACTTAGAATTAGGACATGAAGAACATACCATTATCTCTAAAAACTATAATAAACCCACAGCTGGCAACTCTTACCTACACTTTAGGAGTTGCCACTACCCCAACTGGATCACTAACATTCCAAAAGGACAATTCTGCCGTCTCAGACAGAATTGTACAAAAGAGTCTGATTATACCGAGCTTAGCCTTATCCTAAAAAATAAATTTATAGAAAAAAAGTACCCTACCAACCTAGTAGAGGAAGCATACAAACACTACCTCAAAGGCAAGCCTCCCAAAACAAGCCGACCGGCGATGGATGGCTGCAGTAGGTTCATAACCACCTTCCATAATAAACATAAAGATATGGAAAAGGTTTTGAACAGACATTGGGGCATCTTACAGCAAGACCCTCACCTGAAAGCCATTCTCCCAGCATATCCGAAAGTTACCTATCGCAGGGCTCCCAACCTAAAAACGAAAATTGCCCCGAGTAAATTAAAGTCAATCCTATCCTCCCCGTCAGTTTCACTATTAATACCTCTCACAGGCATGTATCAATGTCGGAAGACCCTTTGCAAAACCTGTGCATTTGTTGAACATGGGCAAAAATCCTTTACTACTAAAGGCAAAACCTATATGCTGAAAGATTTTTTCAACTGTTCATCTGATTTTGTAGTTTACGGTCTCAGTTGCCCATGTGGCCTCATGTATGTAGGTCGGACCATCAGGACACTGAGACAGAGGTTCGGTGAACACAGAAGGCTGATAGAAGGAGGTATTGACCCCCATAGCGTTCCAAGACATTTTTCCAAAAATCATCAGGGATCTACCAAAGGACTTAAAGTTCACGTTATTGAACAAATCCCCAGATCCCTACCAGCAGCTGAAAGATTCAAGAAATTATGTGCCCGTGAAACATACTGGATTCATATACTCTGGACGCACTATCGCCAGGAGGGATTAACGAAAGCATTGAAATTGCCACAATCTTATAAGATTCTTGCTTTGATTTTAGGCCCCTGAAGCTAGCACAGGCAGTGGCTGCTCTCCTGACCCCTATGATTGCAGCCTCTGTGGAAAAGGCAGTCAATGCAGGCATGCTCCCATCCAACTTTAATCTAAAAATGAGAATCAAAGTTTGAATATTTAAACGGACTCCTTTCACCAGACGCCTTCCAAGTCCGCCACAGGCCTCCGTTCTCTGGAACAAAGAAGCCCCCGCAAAGATTCACCCAAGCGCTTTAGATCTTCTGCTCCAGACCATCGCAACAGAAGCACTCTCCGCTGAACTCCTGAACTCTTGGATCTGACTGTAATCCTGCCCTCCTCTACTCCAGGTCGTATATTCTATATCAAATAATCTTTTTTCTACTAATAATAATAAATCAATTGGGGTTTGACTTGAACCTACATTCTCCTGTATTTGTATATCCTTTATCCATATCCGTTCGGGCTTGAATCTGGATTCGGTTTCACTCCAGTCGAGGCCACTGTTAGGTCCGCGATCCTAGGGTCTGCTCTCACTCCGTATTTCATACGAGTTTAGCATCTGACTTCCATCGAATGCAGAAACTGTGGGTGGGATCAGTCTTGGGATCAGAAGCAGTAGGGCGCAAAGCTGGTGTCCTCCTACTGATTCATAGAAACCTATCATGCTCCGTTCTCTTTCGAAGGAGCTGATAATTTCAAACGTCTATTATCAGTAGTAACTCCCTCTCCTTCCACACCTACCGTGTTCGCATCAACCATAGACTCCCTACGTCTCTCAGACTTGTGGCGACTATCTCATCCAACAGACAGGGCCTTCACCTTTTACTCCAACCCTCACAAGACCTTGACCAGAATCGATTACTTCTTCGGCTCCGACAACCTTATCCCCTATATTTCCGACGCCGGAATAGAAGACATTGCCATTTCCGACCATGCCCCGATATCACTCACCCTTGATCAACTAGATCTCCCACCCCATCCCAACCTCTGGCTCTTCCCCTCATTCCTACACAACAACTCTGACTTTCAAAACTACTTGATGCGCTCCTGGGAAGAATTCTCCTCAGCCAATGCCTTACACTCCAGCGACCCAAACCTCCTCTGGGATGCTGGTAAAGCTTTCCTGAGAGGCAGGATCATATCATATGCCACCACATTCAAAAAGACAGCGCTATTATCATGTAAAAGTGAAATTCTCCCTATCGGTGATAAACCTATACCCCCTTGGTCAAATAACTCCCTCTTTCAAGTTGCCACGTCCCACATCACATACCTTGGGATCAAGATAGGGAAACTGCCCTCCTCTCTTTACCATCTAAATTACCCCCCTCTATTCAGCAAAATCTCACAGGAACTGTCGAACTGGATGGATCTCCCCCTATCGCTCTTGGGAAGGTGCCACCTTGTCAAAATGGTCAGCTTCGCCAGACTATTGTATCCCATGCAAACTATCCCGCTGCTGCTGAGACACAGTGACATCACAGCTCTCAATTCAAAAATTTCCAAATTTCTCTGGCATGGCAAAAGACCACGTATTGCCTTCGGAAAACTGCACCTACCCAGGAGCGAGGGGGGTATTAGCTTACCACATATAAGACTATATAATCTGGCTTGCTTAATAAGGACTAGCCTCGACTGGCTGGTTCAACAATCCCGGCACTCCAACTTTACACTGGAGACTGAAATGGCTCACCCTTTTTCCCTAGTGGCCCTCCTACACTGCAGGTGGAAAACTATTCCCCTCCCGCTTCAACATAACCTCCTACTACGCGACACAGCCCTGGCTTGGAGAGAGGTTAGGAAAATCCTTAAGCTCCCCTCCTACTTCTCCCTCTACCTACCCATCCAAGGTAACCCTGGTTTTATCCCTGGTACACACAGCAAACCCTTTGCCATATGGCAGGAGCATGGCCTGTTAAAATTTTCGGCGCTCTGTGACCCAACGACGGGAAAGATTCTTCCATTCACAGAGGTGGCCACCCATTTCTCCTTACCCCCTTCCCATAGGTTCCACTACAATCAGTGTGTCAGCTTCATATCTAATACCTGCAAAAAAGAATCTCTGAGGTTTAAACAAAGTTTCTTAGATCGGCTGTTGAAGAATGGTCATTTCACAATCTCAGACATCTACAAACCTCTTTTACTTGAAACCTCACCGCCACTTACCTCTACTTCCATAGCCAATTGGGACAAAGATTTCCCCGACCCCAATCTCATTGAAAAAATACTATCTGGCCTTCGCAAGGTTCTCCGTCTCACTCCCAATGAAACATGGAGGGAAACTCAGCTAAAAATAACACACCGAGCTTACATTCCCTTCCTCTCACCCAAATCCAAGAAAGACGGAGTTTCATGCCCCCTATGCTCAGCCTCCAAACCTTCACTCGCACATCGATTCTGGTCCTGCTCTTTCATCTCCTCTTTTTGGGATCAAGTCATCTCCTTCATATTCGAAGTCACGCTATTAAAACTCCCCAAAGACCCTCTCCTCTTGATTTTTGGCTTTTGGGACCCCTTACTGCTCCCTTGGTCTCCTTCCTCCTCCAATGCCGCTTCCCTTCAGGGGACGGCCCCCAAACCACCCTCTAAAGACTGGATCTTGCTATGCCTACTCATCGCACGAAGACTCATCCTCAGACACTGGATTTCACCGCAAAGTCCACCCATTACCCAACTCAAAAAGGACTGTGTCAGTCTCCTCTACAAAGAACGACTCCTCACGGATTTCAAGAACCCCAATTCTAGATCCCGCTTCCTCAATAGATGGCAATTGTTCATCTCCTCAACTCTCTCCTCAAACGACCAGCTGGATCTTCACACACTTTCTTTCTCCTATGATGAGCCAATCCCGAAGGATCCGTAACCCATACAGCCTTCTTCATTAAAACCTTGACAAAAAAATAAACAAATAAAAACCTTTATGATGGGTGGACTTTCTCCGAAGCCCCCTCTCCTATGAGGCTGCTCCCTCTGAAGCCTGCATCTCCCCCCCCCCTCCCCCTATACCTTCCTGGTTACTCCCCCCCCCCCAGTTTGTTACCTATTAAGGTTATTACGCAGTTCCTTCCGGTCTATTGTTCTGCATTGAATGTTTTACTTGACAGCATACATCGGACGGATATTTTTTATTTTCTTTCTAATCTGCTTCACATGTCCTGCCATGTAGAGGTTCCACCCAAATGTTACTCACCAAACCCTTTAGCTTGCAGATGTTGTACCTCTAGATCTCCTATTTATTGGATCTTGTATAATTTCTGTAAAATTGACTTACGATTCTTTGTATCTATGCCTTTCTATTTTGTTCTCTTAATAAAAACATTTTGAAAAAAAAAAAAAAAAAAAAAAAAAATGAGAATCAAAGTTTGAATATTTAAACTCAAATAATCTTTTTTCTACTAATAATAATAAATCTTCTCCTGTATTTGTATATCCATTTATCCATACATACTGTTTAGATTTTATTATTATTATTCCTCTTATCATGTACACATTCTATAACTGCTATCTACAATACCCATATGTATTTTTATATCTTGTCCCCGTTCATATACTGGGGCCATTTTTTTGGATAGAGGCCAGTTGGCCTACCTGCATGTCTTTGGATTGTGGGAGGAAACTGGAGTACCCGGAGGAAACCCACGCAGGCACAGGGAGAGCGTGCGGGCTCTGGGCGGGTGGGGATTCGAACCGGCGACCCTTCTTGCTGCTGGGTGGGAGTGCTGGCCACTACACCACTGTGCCGCCCGCTCATCAGTACAAGTATTCTTAACCTACCAATTAGCCTATTTAATTTAGTCATTTTATCATTTTTTTTTTATATATATATATTTTTAATATCATTTGAGTGTGTATATGTATATATATTATATATATATATATATGTATATATGTATGTATATATATTTATTCCCTTTCTTTTTTTATTCCTAGCATCTTTCCCATTATGCTTTTATTTATATTTTGCTGCAGATCATGGGTATATATGCTCATACATGCATGTGCACATTTATACTGCAGGCTAAAACACAAACAAACTATATATATCATACACTATCTGTACGTCCTCTCCTTTTTAAAAAAAACTTCCCCACCCCCTTCCATAGCTTTGTCTGTTCCTTGTTGTTCCTTAATCCCCCCCCCCCCCCCCCCCTTTCCCTCTTGCCTTTCCTCCGCCCTCCTGCCGCCTCCCCTTAATTTTTTTTTTTTTTTTTCTGTATATTAGTAAGCACACTCAATTTTATTTTCACCTTGTTTGCTCTTGATGTTGTTTTTATTATTGTTTTTACTATTGATTTTAAATACCGACTGTATATACATTTTCTGCTACCAATCATGTGTAACATTGCCACCTCTGTGTGTGTTTTTTGCTGACCATCGATGACACTCCCCTGTCCTGGCCACTCCCCCTCACCAATAGCATATATTCCACTTGTCCACTGCCTATCACTAAGCTTGATGAAGGAGCGCGGCTGTCACACTAACACAGCCCGTACGCTCACGAAACGTGCGTCGCTTGCCAGTGACGTCATCCGGATGTGCCCTGAACCCTCTGCGGACCAAGCCTTGCTCTGAGGAAACTCCCCCACCGCTGCCAGCTTTTCTATCATAGCGGTCTATGGAGACACCTAATCGAGGAGGATGACACCCATGCACAGAGGAGACTGATCTGATGATACCTGCTGGACACTTTTTTACTACATGCCTGAAATAACTGCCAAAATGTGAGTTGTTAAAACACATGCTCATAATAAATTGCACTGTTTAAAACTACTGCACCCAGAGGTGCCCCTCTCTTTGCTTTTTCCTTCTAGTTACTTGGAACCTGGTTTCAGTTCCTCACCGGAGGCATCCCTGTGTTGTGGACTTTGTCATTATCCCCCAGCTTCTTGCTACCTCCCCACCCATCTAGGATTCCCCTCTCATCCCCCCCCCCCCCCCCCATCTTCTCTCCTAAACAGCACAAAAAAGTACATCCTTTTAAATGTATTACTGTGGACTCTATTGCATAATATGCCAGAACAGCCAGTAATCTTTTTCGCCATGAGTTTTTTCTAACAATACATTTGACTATTTGCGCATTTACTTGTATAATAGCAAATGGAGGGTCCTTAGGGATGGGGAGATGGATTCCCAAGGTTTCTTTCCGGTGACTAATCTCGCTGCTGTGTTTTGGACAATTTGAAGGCGTGCAATCTGGTAATCCGGTAATCCTATGTGGGGGGAGTTTGCGTAGTCGAGACGCGAATTGATGATAGTTCCTACTACTACCGCTTTTTCCTTTTCCGGGATGAAGGGGATGAGTCTGCGTAGCAGGCGAAGGAGATGGTGGGATCCGCTGATCACGGATCCTATTTGTGCCTCCATGGTCATCTCTGAATCGTAGATTACTCCGAGGCTTTTGGCTTTGGTGCTTGGGAGGATGGTCTGTCCCAGGATGGTTGGTGGTGTACAAGGGGTCTTCTTCTTTTTCCTTTGGTTTGCGTCAAGGAGCAGTAGTTCTGTTTTCGATCCATTTAGTTTTTTAGTTTGAGGGAGCTAGTGGTCATCCAGTCATCTTTGAATGTGAGACATTTTCCTAGTTCCTGGTACTGGTCTTTTTGTCCGGTGACCCGGAAATACAGTTGAGTGTCGTCCGCGTATGAGTGGTAGCATAGATCTGATTTGCTAATAATTTCGAATCGAACATCGGCTGTTCGTCCGCTCGTCGAGGGCAGAACTCTGAGGGCCGTTCTCATCAAATTCATGTGATGCGAACGGTCCTTAATGCACTGCGCCAGTCGCAGTGCATTGCTGGCTGATGATTGGCCAAGCATGAACTGTGACCCCGCATGCTTGGCCAATCATAGAGCCAGCGGCGAGGAGAGAAATAATTGGCCACAGGCAGGATGTCTGTGGCCAATTATAGCTCAGGGGGTTTAGTACACGCCCCACACTATATAAGGCCGCCACGCTGGCGGCCTCGTGTAGTGTGTTCCGGCTTGAGGAACAGTGACAGTGTACTGTACATGTACACACTATATGTGAATCATTTCTGTGTGGGGAAAGTGTAGGGAAAGAGGAAAAATAGGCAGGGATAGTGTATTCTTCTCAGCCTTTGCTTGTGGGGAAAGTGTAGGGATAGAGGAAAAATAGGCAGGGATAGTGTGTTCTTCCCAGTGCTGTTCTCTACCAATCCAGCCATCTGCAGGAGTTAGTGTGTGTGTGTGCTGTGTGAGTATAGCACAGCAGTAGCACACTAAACCACCTTACACTGTATCTGCCCTGTTGTCACCTAAGACAGCCATCTGCAGGAGTTAGTGCGTTTTGTGTGCCTCCAGCACAGCACAGTATACACCAACACTCCATACATACATAAATACAGTATATACCTACAGTCCCTGTCTTGTTTGCACCGCCTGTATACTGCGGTTCAGAGTATATAGGGTTTTAGGTATAGGGTTTTATTTTGGGTGCAGGGTTCCCCTTAATATCCATACAAGACCCAAAGGGGCTGGTAATAGGCTAGGGTAGGGGGGGGATGGGGTAGACATGCCATTTTTTTTCAAAGATGTTCATCCATATTGCCTGGACAAGACATGACATTAAAGCCGCAAGCAGTTTTAAATGGCTTCTTTTTTTCCTTTACAAATGTCATTTTGTGCAGGGACAGTTCTAAACATGGGAAACACATGTCACTTCACAGGCATACTTTAGACACCCCCAGATACCATATTTAAAGGAATAATTGACTTTTTTTTTTCACTTTATGCATCATTAAAATCACTGCTCCAGAAAAAACTTCAGTTTTTAAAACTTTTTGCATTGATACATGTCCCCTGGGGCAGGAACCGGGTCCCCAAACCTTTTTTATAACAATAACATGCATATTGGCCGTTATAATAAGCACTTTAGATTTCGAACGTTTGCGTCCATTGTAGCTAATAGGGTTCTAACGTTCATGCAAACTTTCGGTCCGTTTGCAGGTTCTGGTGCGAACTGAACCCGGGGGGTGTTCGGCTCATCCCTACTGCAGAGAAACGTTTACTCCTTTCCCCCACTGTGGACCGTCTCTGTGCTGTTATCTCACTCCGTAATCGTATTAAGTCACTGGACTTGAGTACGATATCTAAATCTATGTTATGGGCTAGACAAAAGTTTAGTGAATATGCTAATAAGCCTCATAGGATGCTAGTTCATTCATTTAAACCACATCCCTTTATCTCTATGACTTATTTTTTAATGCAATTCAATGGTACCCCAACCTTCTGCCCCCGGACCATGTCTAAGGTTTTTGACAAATTTTACCAAAAACTTTATAATTGTTTGAGTGTGGACCCAAACTCCCAGTTTACACAAGAGAAGTTTTACTCCTTTTTTGCTTCCTTACAGCTGCCAAAAATAACTCCTGATAACCGTTCTAAATTAAATATGCCTATAACTGCTGAGGAAATCACTGAGGTTATAGGACATTTACCGTCACATAAATCATCAGGTTCGGATGGACTGCCTTACTCCTATTATAAGTCCTTCCTTACAATTTTAAATTCTCTCATGGTAAATTGGTTTAGTTCCCTGATGAGGGGTATTGTACCCCACCCACAATTCTTACATGCTTTCATTATGGTCATCCCAAAACCAGATAAAGACATGACTATCCATGACAATTATTGCCCTATTGCTTTATTAAATTTAAACTACAAAATATTTAGGAAAATCCTTGCAAATAGGTTGTCCCTATTGCTCCTATCGCTCATACAACAGGACCAGGTAGGTTTTGTTCCCACCAGACACGCTGGGGATAATACAAGACGTACTATCGACCTTATAAATCTCCTAACCAAAACCAAACGACCTGCTCTAGTGTTACGCTTAGACACTTAAAAAGCTTTTGACCGCATAAATTGGTCATTTATGTTTGCAGTCCTGTCTCGGTATGGATTCTTGGTCCGTTACATAGTTACATAGTAGGTGAGGTTGAAAAAAGACACAAGTCCATCAAGTCCAACCTATGTGTGTGATTATATGTCAGTATTACATTGTATATCCCTGTCTGTTGCTTTTGTTCAGGTGCTCATCTAATAGTTTCTTGAAACTATCAATGCCCCCCGGCTGAGACCACCACCTGTGGAAAGGAATTCCACATCCTTGCTGTAAAGAACCCTTTACGTAGTTTAAGGTTAAACCCCTTTTCTTCTAATTTTACAGTGGCCACAAGTCTTGTTAAACTCCCTTCTGTGAAAAAGTTTTATCCCTATTGTGGGGTCACCAGTTTAGTATTTGCTTATGGAAATCATATCCCCTCTCAAGCGTCTCTTCTCAAGAGAGAATAAGTTCAGTGCTCGCAAACCTTTCCTCATAACTAATATCCTCCAGATGCTTTATTAGCTTTGTTGCCATTCTTTGTACTCACTCCATTTCTAGTACATCCTTTCTGAGGACTGGTGCCCAGATCTGGACAGCATACTCCAGGTGCAGCCAGACCAGAGTCTTGTAGAGCAAGAGAATTATTGTTTTATCTCTGGAGTTGATCCCCTTTTTAATGCATGCCATTATTCTGTTTGCTTTGTTAGCAGCAGCTTGACATTGCATGCCACTGCTGAGCCTATCATCTACTAGGATCCCCAGGTCCTTTTCCATCCTAGATTCCCCCAGAGGTTCTCCCCCCAGTGTATAGATTGCATTCATATTTTTGCCACCCAAATGCATTATTTTACATTTTTCTACATTGAACCTCATTTGCCATGTAGTTGCCAACCCCATTAATCTGTTCAGATCTTTTTGCAAGGTTTCCACATCCTGCGGAGAAGTTATTGATCTACTTAGCTTAGTATTGTCCGCAAATACAGAGATTGAACTTTTTACCCCATCCTCAAGGTCGTTTATGAACAAATTAAATAGGATTGGTCCCAGCACAGAACCCTGCGGGACCCCACTACCCACCCCTGACCATTCCGAGTACTCCCCATTTTTCACCACCCTCTGAACTCGCCCTTGTAGCCAGTTTTCAATCCATGTACTCACCCTATGGTCCATGCCAATGGACCTTATTTTGTACAGTAAACATTTATGGGGAACTGTGTCAAATGCTTTTGCAAAATCCAGATACACCACGTCTGCGGGCCTTCCTTTATCTAAATGGAAACTCACTTCCTCATAGAAGGTTAATAGATAGGTTTGGCAATAATTATTCTTCATGGATTACTGCTAATGATACCGTTCTCATTACTAAAATCTTGTATCTAGTCCTGTATCATCCCCTCCAAGAGTTTACATACTATTGATGCTAGGCTAACTGGTCTGTAATTCCCAGGGATGTATTTTGGGCCCTTATTAAATATTGGTGCTACATTGGCTTTTCTCCAGTCAGATGGTACCATTCCGGTCAGTAGACTGTCAGTAAAAATTAGGAACAGTGGTCTGGCAATTACTTGACTGGCGCAAGCCCTCTGGTCCTGGTGATTTATTAACCACTTCCCGACCGCCCCCTGTATATATACGTCGGCAGAATGGCACGTACAGGCAGAAGCACGTACCTGTACGTGCCATTCTTCAGGCGGTTGGGGGGTCCGATCGGACCCCCCTCCGCCGGCGGGGACGGTCGGGATCGCTTCAGAAGTGATGCGGGACGAGGTAACGGCCTGTCGTTTCTGGCCACCCCCTCCCGATCGCTCTGGCCAATGGGATTCGTCCGCTTCCTTCCCCTTCCTGTGTAATTGTAAACACAGGCAAGGGGAAGTGATGTCACGCTCCTCGTGTCGGTCTTTCTGACCGGGACGCGGAGCTGTGAAGACATCAGGTTAGTGCACCAACACTACACTGACACCAGGCACACATAGGCACATATTTCACCCCCCTGTCACCCCCTGATCACCCCCCAGATCACCCCCTGCCCCCCCTGTCACAGTGTCACTGATCGCAGTGATCATTTATTTACTGATCACTGCATTTAGTGTCAGTGTGACTGCAATAACTGTCAGGGCAGTTAGTTTTAGGCCCCTTTAGGTCCAAGGTAGCCCCCTACCCCCCCCAATAAAGGTTTAACCCCTTGATTGCCCCCTAGGTAACCCTTTCACCCCCTTTTGCCAGTGTCACTAAGCGATCGTTTTTTTGATCGCTCTATTAGTGTCACTGGTGCCGCTAGGTAGCCAGTTTTTTTTTTAGGTAACCGCCAGGTTTATATAGGATTATAAATAGGTTTATAGGTCAGGTACCCCATATTACAACCTAAATAAAGGTTTTAACCCCTTGATTGCCCCTAGAGTTAACTCTTTCACCAGTGATCACAGTATAAGTGTCACTGGTGACGCTGGTTAGCCAGTTAGTTATTTAGTTATTTAGGTTCCCAGTCAGGTTTTTATATAGTGTCAGGTACCCCCATATATTACCTAATAAAGGTTTTAACCCCCTGATTGCCCCTAGTTAACCCTTTCACCAGTGATCACCGTATAACTGTTACGGGTGACGCTGGTTAGTTAGCTTGTTTTTTTATACTGTCAGGGCACCCGCCATTTATTACCCAACTATCGGTTTAACCCCCTGATCGCCCGGCGGGTGATATCAATTAGGTTTTAGGGTCAAATAAGGTCTGCGTCGCCCCAGGTTAGTGCCAGTACCGCAAACACCCACGCGCAAAGCATACACCTCCCTTAGTGGTATAGTATCTGAACAGATCAATATCTGATCTGATCAGATCTATACTAGCGTCCCAGCAGTTTAGGGTTCCAAAAAACGCATTGTTAGCGGGATCAGCCCAGATACCTGCTAGCACCTGCGTTTTCCCCCTCCGCCCAGCCCAGCCCCCCCCCCCCCCCCCAAGTGCAGTATCGATCGATCACTGTCACTTCCAAAACACTAAGCACACATAACTGCAGCGTTCGCAGAGTCAGGCCTGATCCCTGCGATCGCTAACAGTTTTTTTGGTAGCGTTTTGATTCATTCGCCAGCAGCCTAGGAGCTTTTTTTCCTGTGAATCTCACTAGTGTACTACTAAATTTAGAGCCCAAAATGGCAAATCGCAAGTACACTAGTGAACAGGCCTACTTGTTTCTGAGTATGTCAGATAGTGAAGAGGAGGTCACTCATCTGTCACAATCAGGCTCAGAATACGATCCAGTAGACGACAGCGGCTCCATGACAGATAGCTCTGGCGACGAAGGTGAGGTCCCTGCTAAGGTCAGGCGTACCCGATCCCGATCTTCTGATGTTGTTGAGGTGCAGGAACCGCAGGTCTCTCGTATGGAGCAGAGAAGTACTAGCGCCGCTATTCCTTCTGGTGAACTGGCAAGCACCAGCGGCCTAGTACACCCTGGACGTAGTCAAACCAGCACTGCAGTAACACTTGGTGACGTGGCGAGTCCCATAAGTGCAGTTCAAGCTGGCGAGGTGGCAAGCACAAGTAGTGTCCCGCTGCCACCAAGAAGAAGACAAAGGCAGGTCCGTCGATCACATAGTGTCCTTCCTGCAGAATTCGCCAATCCTGATTGGGTGCCCACCACTTCTGCAGAACCCGTACTTCCCCCATTCACTGGCCAACCCGGTATTCAGGTGGAAACAGCTGATTTTAAGCCATCCGATTTTTATTCGCTGTTTTTCACGGAAGATCTCTATAGATCTATTGTGGACCAAAGCAATATATACGCTGGTCAACACATCGCCGCTAATCCCCAAGTGCCTTCCCTTGCCAGAGATTGGAAACCAATTACGGTTTCCGAATTTAAGACCTTTCTGGGCCTTTCCCTCAACATGGGCATACACAAATTCCCGACTCTGAGGTCTTATTGGTCCACCTCACCGCACCACCATATGCCCGTGTTCTCTGCCTCCATGTCCAGGGCACGATACGAGATGATTTTGCGCTTCATGCACTTCAGTGACAATGAACTTTGTCGTCCTCGTGGAGACCCTGAATTTGATCGGCTCTACAAAATTCGGCCCCTCATAAACCACATCAACCAATGTTTTGCAGCCTTGTTTACGCCCAATCAAGTTGTCTGCGTTGACGAGTCCCTGATTAAGTTTTCTGGCCGCTTGTCTTTCAAACAGTTCCTTCCCAGCAAGCGTGCCAGATACGGGGTCAAGCTCTACAAGCTCTGTGACAGGGCAACAGGCTATACGTGGAGCTTTTCGGTTTATGAGGGAAAAGATAGTCACGTAGAGCCGGAGAACTGTCCAGATTACATAGGGAGCGCTGGCAAGATAGTGTGGAACTTGGTGTCACCCTTATTCGGAAAAGGGTACCACTTGTACGTGGACAATTATTACACGAGCGTGCCACTGTTTAGTCACTTGTTTGATCATCAGATTGGAGCATGTGGCACCGTGCGACCTAATCGCCGGGGCTTTCCCCAGCGGCTTGTAGATTCCCGTCTTAGGCTGGGGGAGAGAGCCTGCTTGAAGTGTAATAACTTGCTCGCTGTGAAGTGGAGGGATAATAGGAATGTTTTCGTTCTTACCTCCCTTCATGCAGACACGACAGTCCAAATTCGTACGGCGGCTGGTGTTGTGACGAAACCCCTCTGTATCCACGAATACAACCTTAATATGGGGGGGGTGGACCTCAACGACCAGTTGTTGGCGCCGTACCTAGTTGTCCGTAAGGCTAGACGCTGGTACAAAAAAGTGTCTATTTATTTATTCCAATTGGCTTTGCTGAATGCTCATGTGCTATACGGAGCTTCAGGCGGGACGTTACCCTTCCTTGAATTCCAGGGAGCGGTTGTCATGGAACTCCTGTATCCAGGCGATTCCACACCTCACCATCCCCTACCAAATGCAGTAAGCCGGCTGCATGAGAGGCATTATCCTCATGTCCTCCAGAGTACCCCTACCCAACGAGCCCCCCAAAGAAGATGTCGTGTCTGTACCAAGCGCGGATTTAGGCGTGACACCCGTTATTATTGTCCACGCTGTCCTGACAATCCTGGTCTCTGCGTTGGTGAATGCTTTGAACGCTACCACGAACTAGTGAGGTTTTAGCGTAGGGTACAGCATTTCACAGGCTAGGATACACTTTCACAGGGTCTCAAGAATGCCATCGCATTTTGAGACCCGACCGTTGCAGTTAAAATTATAGTTACAGGGTCTCAAGAATGCCATCGCATTTTGAGACCCGACCGTTACAGTTAAAATTATAGTTATAGTTTAAAAAAAAAGTGTAAAAAATAAAAATAAAAATAAAAAGTACAAAAAAAAAAAACCCCAAAAAAAATATAAAATAAAAAACCAAAAATAGTTGTCGTTTTATTGTTCTCTCTCTATTGTTGCTCTTTTTTACTCTATTCTATTCTGCAATGTTTTATTATGTTTTATCATGCTTGCTTTTCAGGTATGTTTTATTGTTAACCATTTTTTTGTTTTCAGGTGCGCCATTCAGTTGCAGCGCGGATTTATTTATCTTGACAGCAACAGCGTTTGCTCCCACGATACATAAAGCCGCGACTCCAACACTGTAGGAGGTGATTTCACCACCACAGTTAAAAAAAAGAGCATATATGCCGAAGCATGGGGGCAGCAGAGGGCGGAGGAGCGATTTTGCTCCTAATGCCACGTACATACGGTCGAAAAAAGTCCGACCATGTGTACGTGGCATAACTTTTTTTGCGGGAGGATGCCCCCATGCTTCGGCATATATAAATGGTGCATGTATGCCCATCATTAGAAGTGGGTGGATGAAGGGAGGTATTCTAATGGTGGGCATACCCACCGCACCATTGGGAAATTGGGAAAGCATTTTATCACACCGATCTTGGTGTGGTCAGATGCTTTGAGGGCAGAGGAAAGATCTAGGGTCTAATAGACCCCGATTTTTTCAAAAAAAGAGTACCTGTCACTGCCTATTGCTATCATAGGGGATATTTACATTCCCTGCGATAACAATAAAAATGACAACTAAGAAAAAAAAAAATGGAAGGAACAGTTTAAAAATAAAATAAAAAAGCTAAATAAAAAGAAAAACTAAAAAAAAAAAAAAAAAAAGCACCCCTGCCCCCCCTTCTTTTGCGCAAAGGCGAACACAAGCGTTGGTCTGGCGTCATATGTAAACAGCAATTGCACCATGCATGTGAGGTATCACCGCGAAGGTCAGATCGAGGGCAGTAATTTTAGCAGTAGACCTCCTCCGTGAATCTAATGTGGTAACCTGTAAAGGCTTTTAAAGGCTTTTAAAAAATGTATGTAGTTTGTCGCCACTGCGTGTTTGTGCGCAATTTTAAAGCATGTCGTGTTTGGTATCCATGTACTCGGCCTAAGATCATATTTTTTATTTCATCAAAAATTTGAGCAATATAGTGTGTTTAAGTGCATTAAAATAAAAAAAAGTGTATTTTTTCCACAAAAAATGCGTTTGAAAAATCGCTGCGCAAATACTGTGTGGAAAAAAAAAAAATGCAACACCCACCATTTTAATCTGTAGGGCCTTTGCTTTAACAATATATATAGTGTTTGGGGGTTCAACGTAATTTTCTTGCAAAAAAAAAAATATATTTTCATGTAAACAAAAAGTGTCAGAAAGGGCTTTATCTTCAAGTGGTTAGAAGAGTGGGTGACGTGTGACATAGGCTTCTAAATGTTGTGCATAAAATGCCAGGACAGTTCAAACCCCCCCCCCCAAATGACCCCATTTTGGAAAGTAGACACCCCAAGCTATTTGCTGAGAGCAATGTTGAGCCCATTAAATATTTTTTTTTTTTGGTCCCAAGAGATTGAATAATGACAAAAAAAAAAAATAATATTTTTTTTTAAAAAAACTTGTCACTAAATGATATATTGCTCAAACATGCCATGGGCATATGTGGAGATACACCCCAAAATACATTCTGTTGCTTCTCCTGAGTACGGGGATACCACATGTGTGGGACTTTTTGGGAGCCTAGCCGCGTACGGGACCCCAAAATCCAAGCACCGCTTTCAGGCTTTCTAAGGGTGTAATTTTTTTATTTCACTCCTCACTGCCAATCACAGTTTCGGAGGCCATGGAATGCCCAGATGGCACAAACCACCCCCAAATGACCCCATTTTGGAAAGTAGAGACCCCAAGCTATTTGCTGAGAGGTATGGTGAGTATTTTGCAGATCTCGCTTTTTGTCACAATGTTTTGAAAATTGAAAAAAGAAAAAAAAAAATTTTTTTTTTCTTTACTTTCTTCATTTTCAAAAACACATGAGAGCTGTAAAATACTCACCATGCCTCTCAACAAATAGCTTGGGGTGTCTACTTTCCAAAATGGGGTCATTTGGGGGGGTTTTGTGCTATTTTGGCATTTTATGGCCTTCGAAACTGTGATAGGTAGTGAGGAGTGAAATCAAAAATTTGCACCCTTAGAAATCCTGAAGGCGGTGCTTGGGTTTCGGGGCCCCGTACGCGGCTAGGCTCCCAAAAAGTCCCACACATGTGGTATCCCCATACTCAGGAGAAGCAGCAAAATGTATTTTGGGGTGCAATTCCACATATAACCATGGCATGTGTGAGCAATATATCATTTAGTGACAACTTTTTGAATAAATTTTTTTTATTTTTTTTTTTTGTCTTTATTCAATCACTTGGGACTAAAAAAAAAAATATTCAACGGGCTTAACATGCCTCTCAGCAAATAGCTTGGGGTGTCTACTTTCCAAAATGGGGTCATTTGGGGGGGTTTTGTGCCATCTTGGCATTTTATGGTCTTCAAAACTGTGATAGGTAGTGATAGGTAGTGAGGAGTGAAATCAAAAATTTATGCCCTTAGAAATCCTGAAAGCGGTGCTTGGTTTTCGGGGTCCCGTATGCGGATAGGCTCCCAAAAAGTCCCACACATGTGGTATCCCCGTACTCAGGAGAAGCAGCAGAATGTATTTTGGGGTGTAATTCCACATATGCCCATGGCATGTGTGGGCAATATATCATTTAGTGACAACTTTGGGCAAAAAAAAAAAAAAGTTTGTAATATTCCCGCAACTTGTGGCAAAATATAAAATATTCCATGTACTCAACATGCCTCTCAGCAAATAGCTTGGGGTGTCTACTTTCCAAAATGGGGTCATTTGGGGGGGTTTTGTGCAATTTTGGCATTTTATGGCCTTCGAAACTGTGATAGGTAGTGAGGAGTGAAATCAAAAATTTACACCCTTAGAAATGCTGAAGGTGGTGCTTGGGTTTCGGGGCCCCGTACGCGGCTAGGCTCCCAAAAAGTCCCACACATGTGGTATCCCCGTACTCAGGAGAAGTGGCAAAATGTATTTTGGGGTGCAATTCCACATATAACCATGGCATGTGTGAGCAATATATCATTTAGTGACAACTTTTTGAATACACTTTTTTTTTTTTTTTTTTTTTTTTTTGTCTTTATTCAATCACTTGGGACTAAAAAAAAAAAATATTCAATGGGCTCAACATGCCTCTCAGCAAATAGCTTGGGGTGTCTACTTTCCAAAATGGGGTCATTTGGGGGGGTTTTGTGCCATCTTGGCATTTTATGGCCTTCAAAACTGTGATAGGTAGTGATAGGTAGTGAGGAGTGAAATCAAAAATTTATGCCCTTAGAAATCCTGAAGGCGGTGCTTGGTTTTCGGGGTCCCGTATGCGGATAGGCTCCCAAAAAGTCCCACACATGTGGTATCCCCGTACTCAGGAGAAGCAGCAGAATGTATTTTGGGGTGTAATTCCACATATGCCCATGGCATGTGTGGGCAATATATCATTTAGTGACAACTTTGGGCAAAAAAAAAAAAGTTTGTAATATTCCCTCAACTTGTGGCAAAATATAAAATATTCCATGTACTCAACATGCCTCTCAGCAAATAGCTTGGGGTGTCTACTTTCCAAAATGGGGTCATTTGGGGGGGTTTTGTGCTATTTTGGCATTTTATGGCCTTCAAAACTGTGATAGGTAGTGAGGAGTGAAATCAAAAATTTGCACCCTTAGAAACCCTGAAGGCGTTGATTGGGTTTCGGGGCCCCGTGCGTGGCTAGGCTCCCAAAAAGTCCCACACATGTGGTATCCCCATACTCGGGAGAAGCAGCAAAATGTATTTTGGGGTGCATCTCCACATATAACCATGGCATGTGTGAGCAATATATCATTTAGTGACAACTTTATGAAAAAATTTTTTTTTTTTTTTTTTTTTTTTTTTGTCTTTATTCAATCCCTTGGGACTAAAAAAAAAAATATTCAATGGGCTCAACATGCCTCTCAGCAAATAGCTTGGGGTGTCTACTTTCCAAAATGGGTCATTTGGGGGGGTTTTGTACTTCCCTGCCATTTTAGCACCTCAAGAAATGAGATAGGCAGTCATAAATTAAAAGCGGTGTAAATTCCAGAAAATGTACTAGTTTGTAGACGCTATAACTTTTGCGCAAACAATAAATATACGCTTATTGGGATTTTGTTTTACTAAAGACATGTGGCTGAATACATTTTGGCCCAAATGTTTGACTAAAATTGAGTTTATTAGATTTTTTTTATAACAAAAAGTAGAAAATCTTGTTTTTTTTCAAAATTTTCGCTCTTTTTCCGTTTATATCGCAAAAAATAAAAATCACAGAGGCAATCAAATACCATCAAAAGAAAGCTCTATTTGTGGGAAGAAAAGGACGCAAATTTCGTTTGGTTTGCATGACCGCGCAATTACCAGTTAAAGTAGTGCAGTGCGAAATTGAAAAAAGACCTCTGGTCCTTTGGCTGCCAAATGGTCCGGGGCTGAAGTGGTTAATGTTGTTTCCCAAGTCTAATTTTAATTCTGTCCTCTGCTAACCATGGAGGTGCTTCCTGTGAGGTGTCATGAGGATAAACACTGCAGTTTTGGTTACTGAAGCCCCCCGCTTCCCTTGTGAAGACTGAGGAGAAGAATAAATTCAATAACTTCGCCATCTCCCCATCCTTTGTAACCAGTTGTCCTTCCTCATTCTTTATGGGGCCAATATGGTCTGTCCTCCCTTTTTTACTGTTTACATACTTAAAGAGTTTCTTGGGATTTTTTTTTGCTCTCCTCCGCTATGTTTCTTTCATGTTCTATCTTAGCCGTCCTTATTGCACCCTTACATTTGTTTACACTTTATTTCTAGTTGGTGCGTCTACCATCTAAACCATGAAATTGTCCTGCAAGACATTTAGGAACTGGCGAACCTTAGATGAATGCGTGGTTCCCTCCTCCCAGTCTATGTCTGGATAGTTAAAATCCCCCATTATGATAACACTTCCCATCCTTGCTGCTAATCCAAATTGTGATAGGAGATCTGTCTCCCCCTCCTCCCTCAGGTTAGGGGACCTATAGCATACTCCCAGAATTATTTTCCCCTTAGCTTCATCCCTTCGGAGCTCTACCCATAAGGAGTCCACCTCCTCCCTAGCTCCCTTAATGATGTCATCTCTCACATTCACTTGTACATTATTCTTGATATATAGGTATACCCCTCCCCCGTTTTACCCTCTCTATCCTTGTGATAAAGAGTATAACCCTGAATGTTTGTCAACCAATCATGAGAGCTGTTGAACCAGATCTCAGAAATTCCCCCAAAATCCAAATCCTCCTCATTCAACAGTATCTCTGGTTCACCCATCTTGTCCTCCAGGCTCCTGGCATTGGTGAACATGCCACATAGTTTAGACCGGTTGCATATTATCATCTTATTGGGTGTTCTGAGACTGCAACTAGGACTTGCTACTATACTTACTTTGGGTTTATGTGTTTTGGTCAACCTACCACTAATTCCCCCAATACTACCCTCTGGAATATGTTCCGCGCTGACTATCTCTACCTCTGGACCCTCCCCCCCATTGCCTAGTTTAAAAACCCCTCTAACATTTTGGCCATCTTCATTCCCAGCTGATCTGCACCCTCCTCATTTAGGTGCAGTCCGTCTCTTCTATAGTACCGGTTATCAACTGAGAAGTTGTCCCAGTCCTCCAGGAACCCAAACCCCTCCTTACTACACCAGCTCTTCAGCCACTTGTTTACTTCCCTAATCTCACTCTGCCTTTCTGGTGTGGCTCGATGTACTGGTAGTATTCCTGAGAATACTACCTTGGAGGTCCTTTTCCTCAATTGTCCCACAAAAGTGTCAGTTAGATTGGCTGAGACAAAGAGATTGATTCACTAGGCAAAATATGCTGTGTGCTTTCCAAGGAAAGTTGCAAGTTGCAAGGAAATTTGCCCCAGAGCTTGGTGCTGAAGATCTGCTAATTTCCATAATCCAATCATGTGCAAGCAAAAATTAATTTTTTTTTTCCTTGCGTGATTGGGCATTTTTGGTCAGACTTCACCACATTTACTAAACTATGGGACAAGTTCCCTTGCAAAGTGCACTTGTCCTTACAATATGAACTATTTGGCTTTAGTAAATCAATCCTCACCTATTTAGCAAAGAAAGGGTTGCTGACTAAGGATGGGCCCGGTGCTCGATGCGAACCCACGTTCGCATCGAGCACCGGGCGTTCGCTCGCTCGGCGAGCCCAGAACTATTTTGGCCGCTCGCATCACGTTCGTGTGATGCGAGCGGCCCCGCAATGCATTGCGGCCGGCGCGGCCGGCGCAGTGCATTGCTGGCTGATGATTGGCCAAGCATGCACTGTGACCCCGCATGCTTGGCCAATCACAGCCCCGGAAACTCGAAGAGCCATAATTGGCTACAGGCAGGACGCCTGTAGCCAATTACAGCTCAGGGGCTGTAGTACACGCCCCCCCCTATAAAAGGCCGCCACGCCGTCTGCGCCGGTCACATGCTGTTCCGGCGCAGATAGAGCAGGCTAGATCTGTGACACTCTGCTGGATTTAGTTAGTTAGAGAGATTTACTTAGAGAGATCGAGTTAGATAGATTCATTCATTTAGATTGATTTAGAAAGAGGGGCTTGTAGTGTGCTCGTGGCAGGCAGGCAGAGCTCCTATATTTTGTTCCCAGAAGCACCTATAGGACTTGTAGTGTGTTCGTGGCAGGCAGGCAGAGCTCCTATATTTTGTTCCCAGAAGCACCTATAGGACTTGTAGTGTGTTCGTGGCAGGCAGGCAGAGCTCCTATATTTTGTTCCCAGAAGCACCTATAGGACTTGGAGTGTGTTCGTGGCAGGCAGGCAGAGCTCCTATATTTTGTTCCCAGAAGCACCTATAGGACTTGGAGTGTGTTCGTGGCAGGCAGGCAGAGCTCCTATATTTTGTTCCCAGAAGCACCTATAGGACTTGTAGTGTGTTCCTGGCAGGCAGGCAGAGCTCCTATATTTTGTTCCCAGAAGCACCTATAGGACTTGTAGTGTGTTCGTGGCAGGCAGGCAGAGCTCCTATATTTTGTTCCCAGAAGCACCTATAGGACTTGAAGTGTGTTAGTCCCATCACACAGACCTATATTTCCTTCCCAGAAGCACCTATAGGACTTGAAGTGTGTTAGTCCCATCACACAGAGATCATATATTTTGTTCCCAGAAGCACCTATAGGACTTGAAGTGTGTTAGTCCCATCACACAGACCTACATTTTCTTCCCAGAAGCACCTATAGGACTTGAAGTGTGTTAGTCCCATCACACAGAGATCATATATATTTTGTTCCCAGAAGCACCTATAGGACTTGAAAGTGTGTTAGTCCCATCACACAGAGATCATATATTTTGTTCCCAGAAGCACCTATAGGACTTGAAGTGTGTTAGTCCCATCACACAGACCTATATTTCCTTCCCAGAAGCACCTATAGGACTTGAAGTGTGTTAGTCCCATCACACAGAGATCATATATTTTGTTCCCAGAAGCACCTATAGGACTTGAAGTGTGTTAGTCCCATCACACAGACCTACATTTTCTTCCCAGAAGCACCTATAGGACTTGAAGTGTGTTAGTCCCATCACACAGAGATCATATATTTTGTTCCCAGAAGCACCTATAGGACTTGAAGTGTGTTAGTCCCATCACACAGACCTATATTTCCTTCCCAGAAGCACCTATAGGACTTGAAGTGTGTTAGTCCCATCACACAGAGATCATATATTCTGTTCCCAGAAGCACCTATAGGACTTGAAGTGTGTTAGTCCCATCACACAGACCTATATTTCCTTCCCAAGAAGCACCTATAGGACTTGAAGTGTGTTAGTCCCATCACACAGAGATCATATATTTTGTTCCCAGAAGCACCTATAGGACTTGAAGTGTGTTAGTCCCATCACACAGACCTACATTTTCTTCCCAGAAGCACCTATAGGACTTGAAGTGTGTTAGTCCCATCACACAGAGATTATATATTTTGTTCCCAGAAGCACCTATAGGACTTGAAGTGTGTTAGTCCCATCACACAGAGATCATATATTTTGTTCCCAGAAGCACCTATAGGACTTGAAGTGTGTTAGTCCCATCACACAGACCTATATTTCCTTCCCAGAAGCACCTATAGGACTTGAAGTGTGTTAGTCCCATCACACAGAGATCATATATTTTGTTCCCAGAAGCACCTATAGGACTTGAAGTGTGTTAGTCCCATCACACAGACCTACATTTTCTTCCCAGAAGCACCTATAGGACTTGAAGTGTGTTAGTCCCATCACACAGAGATCATATATTTTGTTCCCAGAAGCACCTATAGGACTTGAAGTGTGTTAGTCCCATCACACAGACCTATATTTCCTTCCCAGAAGCACCTATAGGACTTGAAGTGTGTTAGTCCCATCACACAGAGATCATATATTCTGTTCCCAGAAGCACCTATAGGACTTGAAGTGTGTTAGTCCCATCACACAGACCTATATTTCCTTCCCAAGAAGCACCTATAGGACTTGAAGTGTGTTAGTCCCATCACACAGAGATCATATATTTTGTTCCCAGAAGCACCTATAGGACTTGAAGTGTGTTAGTCCCATCACACAGACCTACATTTTCTTCCCAGAAGCACCTATAGGACTTGAAGTGTGTTAGTCCCATCACACAGAGATCATATATTTTGTTCCCAGAAGCACCTATAGGACTTGAAGTGTGTTAGTCCCATCACACAGACCTACATTTTCTTCCCAGAAGCACCTATAGGACTTGAAGTGTGTTAGTCCCATCACACAGAGATCATATATTTTGTTCCCAGAAGCACCTATAGGACTTGAAGTGTGTTAGTCCCATCACACAGACCTATATTTCCTTCCCAGAAGCACCTATAGGACTTGAAGTGTGTTAGTCCCATCACACAGAGATCATATATTCTGTTCCCAGAAGCACCTATAGGACTTGAAGTGTGTTAGTCCCATCACACAGACCTATATTTCCTTCCCAAGAAGCACCTATAGGACTTGAAGTGTGTTAGTCCCATCACACAGACCTACATTTTCTTCCCAGAAGCACCTATAGGACTTGAAGTGTGTTAGTCCCATCACACAGACCTACATTTTCTTCTCAGAAGCACCCATAGGACTTGAAGTGTGTTAGTCCCATCACACAGACCTATATTTTCTTCCCAGAAGCACCTATAGGACTTGAAGTGTGTTAGTCCCATCACACAGAGATCATATATTTTGTTCCCAGAAGCACCTATAGGACTTGAAGTGTGTTAGTCCCATCACACAGACCTACATTTTCTTCCCAGAAGCACCCATAGGACTTGAAGTGTGTTAGTCCCATCACACAGAGCTCCTCTATTTTCTTTGCAGAAGCACCCACAGGACTTCTAGTGTGTTAGTGGCATCACACAGAGCTCCTATATTTTCTTCTCAGCAGCACCCACAGGACTTCTAGTGTGTTAGTGGCATCACACAGAGCTCCTCTATTTTCTTTGCAGAAGCACCCACAGGACGTCTAGTGTGTTAGTGGCATCACACAGAGCTCCTCTATTTTCTTTGCAGAAGCACCCATAGGACTTCTAGTGTGTTAGTGGCATCACGCAGAGCTCCTATATTTTCTTCTCAGCAGCACCCACAGGACTTCTAGTGTGTTAGTGGCATCACACAGAGCTCCTCTATTTTCTTTGCAGAAGCACCCACAGGACTTCTAGTGTGTTAGTGGCATCACACAGAGCTCCTCTATTTTCTTTGCAGAAGCACCCATAGGACTTCTAGTGTGTTAGTGGCATCACACAGAGCTCCTATATTTTCTTCTCAGCAGCACCCACAGGACTTCTAGTGTGTTAGTGGCATCACACAGAGCTCCTCTATTTTCTTTGCAGAAGCACCCATAGGACTTCTAGTGTGTTAGTGGCATCACACAGAGCTCCTATATTTTCTTCTCAGCAGCACCCACAGGACTTCTAGTGTGTTAGTGGCATCACACAGAGCTCCTATATTTTCTTCTCAGCAGCACCCACAGGACTTCTAGTGTGTTAGTGGCATCACACAGAGCTCCTCTATTTTCTTTGCAGAAGCACCCACAGGACTTCTAGTGTGTTAGTGGCATCACACAGAGCTCCTCTATTTTCTTTGCAGAAGCACCCATAGGACTTCTAGTGTGTTAGTGGCATCACACAGAGCTCCTATATTTTCTTCTCAGCAGCACCCACAGGACTTCTTGTGTGTTAGTGGCATCACACAGAGCTCCTCTATTTTCTTTGCAGAAGCACCCATAGGACTTCTAGTGTGTTAGTGGCATCACACAGAGCTCCTATATATTCTTCTCAGCAGCACCCACAGGACTACCGACTACAATGGCTGGAAGACCGCCAAGTGGAGGCAGAGCGTGCAGAGCCAAGAACACAGGGCAGGCAGGCTCTGTTTCTAGTGGACGTGGCCGTGGACGTGGACGTGGTCGTGCATCGTCATCAGCACGTGGCCATGGGACACGCGCGTCTTTGTTTTCGGCAGCTGGACATGTGGAGCCGCATCATGCTGAAGGCTTGGTAGAATGGATGACCAAGCCCTCCTCATCCTCCTCATCCTCTCTCACCCAGGCTCAGGGTACTGACAGAGCATCATCAGCCACCCCTTCCCTAGACCCACCATGTCCTCCTGAGGAGTCCCCCGAACTCTTTGAGCACAGTGTTGGGTACATGCTCCAGGAGGATGCCCAACGATTCGAAGGCTCGGATGATGATACCCAGCTTGAGGAATCTGGCAGTACTGTTCCACCAGCTGCAGCTTACTGCCAGGTTTGCTCTAGTGGTGAAGAGGGAGGGGATGATGAGGTCACTGACTCCACGTGGGTGCCTGAAGGGAGAGAGGATGAGGAGGAGGACGAGGAGGAGGAGGATGCGGCGTCACATGTCCAACGAGGCAGGATGCCCCCTGGAGGCCAGGTAGAGGCCAGCACAGCAACTGTACAACACCGCAGAGCTCCGCCTGTGCAGGGCGCTGCCTCTGCACGTTATCAGAAAAGTTCTTTGGTGTGGGCCTTTTTTGAGACGAGTGCAGCAGATCGCACCACTGCTATTTGCAATATTTGTCTCAAGCGTATCTCGCGTGGCCAAAACATCAGCCACTTGGGCACCACAAGCATGACCAGACATATGGCGACCTGCCATGCAGCTCGTTGGCAGGCACACATAAAAGACCCACACCAAAGAACTAAGCGGACCTCTCCTTGCTCCTCCTCAGCTGGGATCTCCATCCCCACTACACCTTCAGTCCTCTCTGAAAGCTGCTCTGAGAGGACTGAAGGTGTAGAATTAGGTGTGTCACAACCAAGTACTTGCAGTACACCGACGTCCGATTGCAGCAGGCAAATTTCCCTGCCCCAGCTGCTGGACCGTAGAAAGAAGTACACTCCCAGCCATCCACATGCCCAGCGGTTGAATGCTAGCCTGGCTAAATTGCTAGCACTTCAACTGCTGCCTTTTCAGTTGGTAGACTCGGCCCCCTTCCGTGAGTTTGTTCAATGTGCGGTTCCTCAGTGGCAGGTTCCCAAACGCCACTTTTTCTCACGGAAGGCGATTCCGTCTCTCTACCGGCATGTGGAGGGCAATGTCCATGCCTCGCTGGACAGGGCGGTCAGCGGTAAGGTGCATATTACCGCTGACTCATGGTCCAGCAGGCATGGACAGGGACGGTACCTTTCTTTCACGGCCCATTGGGTCACTCTATTGGCAGCTGGGAGGGATGCAGGACAAGGTGCAGTAGTGTTGGAGGTTGTTCCGCCACCACGCCTCCAAAACGCTACTACTGCTACTGGTTGTGACACACCTCTCTCCTCCACCCCCTCCTCTTCTTCTTCCTCCAGTGCTCTGTCCTTGGAACCAGCGGTGCTCCGTAGGCGTACAAGGGGCTACGCAAGTACGCAGGCAAAAAGATGCCATGCCGTGCTTGCGCTGGTGTGTTTGGGGGACAGGAGCCACACTGGGCCAGAGGTTCTGGCAGCTCTGCAGGGGCAGGCCGAGAGGTGGTTGACGCCACGTCAGCTTAAGCCAGGAATGGTCGTTTCTGACAATGGCACCAACCTCCTCTCCGCCCTGCGACAGGGGCAGCTCACCCATGTGCCCTGCATGGCTCACGTCCTCAACCTGGTGGTGCAGCGGTTCTTGGGCAGGTTCCCAGGCTTACAGGATGTCCTGAGGCAGGCCAGGAAAGTCTGTGTGCATTTCCGCCGATCTTATAATGCCAGTGCTCGGCTGACTGAGCTGCAAAAGGAGCTGAACCTGCCCAAGAACCGCCTAATATGTGACATGCCCACCAGGTGGAACTCAACGTTGGCCATGCTGCAGCGACTGCACACGCAGCAGAGGGCCATCAATGAGTACCTTTGCGACTACGGCACCAGGACAGGGTCAGGGGAGCTTGGTTTTTTTTCCCCACGTCAGTGGAGCATGATCAGGGATGCATGCACTGTCCTCTCACCATTTGAGGAGGCCACGAGGATGGTGAGCAGTGACAGTGCATGCATCAGTGACACTGTCCCTCTTGTCCACCTGTTGGAGCATACGCTGCGTGGGATAATGGACAGGGCACTTGAGGCAGAACAGAGGCAGGAAGAGGAGGACTTCCTTGCCTCTCAAGGCCCCCTTTATCCGGACAGTGTTCCTTCTGTCCCACCCATCACACAGGAAGAGGATGAGGATGAGGAGGAGGAGGAGGAGGAGGATTGTGTGAGCATGGAGGTGGAGCCTGGCACTCAGCATCAGCAGCAGCAGTCTTTTAGGGATGATGTACAGTCCCAACAAACCAGTGGACTTGTACGTGGCTGGGAGGAGGTGGCTGGCGATCATGTCATCCTCAGTGACCCAGAAGACTCCGGACCGAATGCCTCAGCTAACCTACGCTGCATGGCCTCCCTGATCCTGCAAAGCCTGCGGAAGGATCCTCGTGTTCTACGGATCAAGGAGAGGGACCATTACTGGCTGGCCACTCTCCTTGATCCGCGGTACAAGGGTAAGGTTGCGGACCTTATCTTGCCGTCGCAGAGGGAGCAGAGGATGAGACATCTCAGGGAGGCCTTGCAGAAAGGTCTGTGCAACGCGTTCCCAGAAACTGGGAGGCTACAAACTCCTGGTCCTGGGCGACGAGTTGCTGAGGCTTCGGTCAGTGGCAGAAGGAGCGGTGGGGAAGGTGGACGTCTGACCGATGCGTTCAGACAATTTTTTAGTCCGCAGCCCCAAGGTATGATCGGTTCCAGCAACCATCGCCAGCGTCTGATATACATGGTGCAGGAATACCTTGGGGCAAGGTCAGACTTGGACACCTTTCCCACCGAAAATCCTCTGGCTTACTGGGTCCTGAGGATGGATCACTGGCCAGAGCTTGCACAGTATGCAATTGAGCTACTGGCCTGTCCTGCCTCCAGCGTTCTTTCCGAACGCACATTCAGTGCTGCTGGAGGATTTGTGACTGATCATAGGGTGCGCCTGTCCACCGCCTCGGTTGATCGACTGACCTTCATCAAAATGAATCAGTCTTGGATCACCACCAGCTACCAGGCACCTGAGGCGGATATAACCGAATAATTTTTAATGTCACATCCCTTCAAGACTGCCTATGCTGATGCTGAGTGACTGTCCTCTTATGTTCACTGACTATCCTCTTCCTCCTCCTCAATGATCCATGCCACCACACCAGTGCCTAAGGCACAATTTTTCAGCCCCTGTTTAACAGGGGCGTGTACATACAATTTTTATAAAAAAATGCTTCGCAACACGTGTGACTGCTGTGCTCCAAGTACAGTATCTGTGAGGGGTTGCAGTGTTGTGGCACCAGCACCAGTGCCTAAGGCACAATTTTTCAGCCCCTGTTTAACAGGGGCGGGGTACTTACAATTTTTTTTAAAAAATGCTTCGCAACACATGTGACTGCTGTGCTCCAAGTACAGTATCTGTGAGGGGTTGCAGTGTTGTGGCACCAGCACCAGTGCCTAAGGCACAATTTTTCAGCCCCTGTTTAACAGGGGCGTGTACTTACAATTTTTTTAAAAAATGCTTCGCAACACGTGTGACTGCTGTGCTCCAAGTACAGTATCTGTGAGGGGTTGCAGTGTTGTGGCACCAGCACCAGTGCCTAAGGCACAATTTTTCAGCCCCTGTTTAACAGGGGCGTGTACTTACAATTTTTTTAAAAAAATGCTTCGCAACACGTGTGACTGCTGTGCTCCAAGTACAGTATCTGTGAGGGGTTGCAGTGTTGTGGCACCAGCACCAGTGCCTAAGGCACAATTTTTCAGCCCCTGTTTAACAGGGGCGGGTACTTACAATTTTTTAAAAAAATGCTTCGCAACACGTGTGACTGCTGTGCTCCAAGTACAGTATCTGTGAGGGGTTGCAGTGTTGTGGCACCAGCACCAGTGCCTAAGGCACAATTTTTCAGCCCCTGTTTAACAGGGGCGTGTACTTACAATTTTTTAAAAAAAATGCTTCGCAACACGTGTGACTGCTGTGCTCCAAGTACAGTATCTGTGAGGGGTTGCAGTGTTGTGGCACCAGCACCAGTGCCTAAGGCACAATTTTTCAGCCCCTGTTTAACAGGGGCGTGTACTTACAATTTTTTAAAAAAATGCTTCGCAACACGTGTGACTGCTGTGCTCCAAGTACAGTATCTGTGAGGGGTTGCAGTGTTGTGGCACCAGCACCAGTGCCTAAGGCACAATTTTTCAGCCCCTGTTTAACAGGGGCGGGTACTTACAATTTTTTAAAAAAATGCTTCGCAACACGTGTGACTGCTGTGCTCCAAGTACAGTATCTGTGAGGGGTTGCAGTGTTGTGGCACCAGCACCAGTGCCTAAGGCACAATTTTTCAGCCCCTGTTTAACAGGGGCGTGTACTTACAATTTTTTAAAAAAATGCTTCGCAACACGTGTGACTGCTGTGCTCCAAGTACAGTCTCTGTGAGGGGTTGCAGTGTTGTGGCACCAGCACCAGTGCCTAAGGCACAATTTTTCAGCCCCTGTTTAACAGGGGCGGGTAATTACAAATCTTGATCTAATAGTTCACAGCAGGGCCCATTCCTCCGCCCACCAAGAGTAACTATGAGGGCCTGCAGTCTTGTGGCAACACCGTCCACCACCACCGCCAAAGGCCCAATTTTTCTGCCCTGTTCATCAGGTGCTTGCAATTACAAATCTTGATCTAATAACTCACAGCAGGGCCCATTCCTGCGCCCACCAAGAGTAACTGTGAGAGCTTACAGTCTTGTGGCAACACCGTCCACCACCACCACCACCACCCCCAATTTTTCTGCCCTGTTCAACAGGTGCATGCAATTACAAATCTTGATCTATTAACTCATAGCAGGGCCCATTCCTGTGCCCACCAGTCTTGTGGCTACACCAACATCTAATAGGGCAAATTTCTGCAGAGTATATACGCCAGGGCCCTACTTTCAAACATCCAACTTACAAACGACTCCTACTTGCAAATGGAAAGAGAAAACAGGAAGTGAGAGGAAATCTACCCCTAGGAAGGGAAATTCTATCCTGTTAGATTTAATTTGGGAAAAAGGTATCTCCTCTCTACTGATACTTTATCACCAATCCTTGTTTCAATTAAAACCCCACTTTTCCAAAAACATTTGTCATTGGGACGGAAAGTGAGGTGACATGTTCTGAACAGATGTGCAAAGACAGCAAATGTTACAGGGGTGATAACCCCTCCCTATGTTCTCCAAAAAGCTTAAAAATAGATTTTTTTGGGATGGAGCTACACTTCATAATGTACCTGTTCAGATTCTACTTAAGAACAAACCTAAAGCCGCAAGTGGTTTTAAATGGCTCTTTTTTTCCTTTACAAATGTCATTTTGTGCAAGGACAGTTCTAAACACGGGAAACACATGCCACTTCACAGGCATACTTTAGACACCCCCCAGGTACCATATTTAAAGGAAAATTTCACTTTTTTTTTTTCACTTTATGCATCATTAAAATGACTGCTCCCGAAAAAACGTTAGTTTTTAAAAGTTCTTTTTGCATTGATATATGTCCCCTGGGGCAGGACCCGGGTCCCCAAACCTGTTTTATGACATTAACATGCATATTGGCCGTTGTAATTAGCACTTTTGATTTTGAACGTTCGCGTCCATTATAACGTATAGGGTTCGAAAATTCGCGCGAACTTTCGGTCGGTTCGAAGGTTCTGGTGCGAACCGAACCCGGGGGTGTTCGGCTCATCCCTATTGCTGACTGCTAAACTCACCTGTTTAATGCTCGAGCGTCAAATCTTTTCTCTGCATCTTTCTTTCTTCCAAGGCCATTGGCATACAACCAATCAACAGCCGCTGGTGCCTCAGCCCATCCACAGCTAGGCTCTGTCTTAATACATTCATGCAATGTGTGCACACACTGGCCGAATCCTCTGTGTCTCCTAGTGACTTACTGAGCATGTCTGATGATTCTTTGTTACCTCTGTGTGTTTCCAGTTTTTCTGACCAGTGCCTCTGTGTTTCCCTGTGCGTTCCAACCTGTAACCAGAGCATATGTTTTTCCTTGTGTGTTCCAGCCAGTAACTTGCATCCCATGATCTGTGTGATTCTCTGTGCACTCCAGCATGTAACTAGCATAACTGTACTTGTGGCATCCTTGAGCACCCCAGCCAGCATCCATTCTTCCCTCATCTCTGTTGCTCCTTGTGTACTCCAGCCAACAACCTGCATTCTAGCTCCTGTGTGATTCTCTGTATGTTCCAGCCAGCAACCTGTTAGCAGAACCTGTGTGATTCTCTGAGCACTCCTGTCTGAATCCAGACTCTCTACACTCATGTGTCTCCTGCACTCTTCAGACTCCCACTGCTAAAAGAGGCTTGAGTCTTGTTACTCTTACTCTGTGAGTCAGATTTCCACAGCAAGAGGCATGGTTTGCAGTCAAACCCATTTCCACCATCAAGAGTCGTGGTGAAGATCAGATGACTCCTTAGAACCTGCACCTCAACCCTTCTAAGGGCTCTCTCCTTTGCTAATCAACTGGGCATGCTGAGCTGTCATGTCTCCTGTATGGCTTTTACCACTGTCTGCACCAGATATAACAAAGTATTGGTCAATCAGTCTGACCCTATTGGCAACAGATTCCTAGTTCATGACACAATGGGGTTGACTTACTATAACTGAAGAGTGCAAAATATGGTGAAGCTGTGCATGGTAGTCAATCAGCTTCTAATTTCAAATTGTTCAATTAACCACTTGCTGACCGCCTAAAGTACATGTACTGCAGCCGGTCAGCTCTATTGCGTGAAATCACGTACCTGTACGTCATTTCGTGCAATAGCCACTGGGTGGCGTGTGCGCACTGCCGGAGGCACGATTACGCGCTGATTGGATAGAGGGAGAGCCAATCAGCAGGTCAGTGGACCCGATGTCCGCCGGCCACCCACGATCATTCCTGAGAGAGGCAGAACGGTGATCTGCCTATGTAAACAAGGCAGATCGCCATTCTGACAGGGGAGAAAATAGAGATCTTGTGTTTCTGCTAAGCAGGAACACGGATCTCTGTCTTCACCCAGTCACAGAAACCCCCACACAGTTGGCAAGCACCCACTAGAGACACATTTAACCCTTTCATTGCCCCTGATGGTAACCCCTTCCCTGCCAGTGTCATAAGTACAGTGACAGTGCATTTTTTAGCACTGATTGCTGTAATAATGTCACTGGTCCCCAAAGAAGTGTCAAAAGTGTCAGTTAAGTGTCAGTTTTGTCCACCGCAATGTCACAGTATATCCCATAGTTTATAGACGCTATAACTTTTGCGCAAACCAATCAATATACGCTTATTGGGATTTTGTTACCAAAAATATGTAGCATAATACAAATTGGCCTAAATTTATGAAGACATTTTTATTTTATTTTTAAAAAAAAATTATTGGATGTGTTTTATAGCATAAAGTAAAAAAAATATTTAGTTTTTTTTTTCCAAATTGTCATTTTTTTTTTTTGTTTCTAGTGCAAGAAATAAAAACAACAGAGGTGACAAATACCACCAAAGGAAAGCTCTATTTGTGGTGAAAAAGGGTAAAGTAAAATCTTCATCCCAAAATAAAAAAAATAACAGTTGCTGTAACTACTTAATAAATGTTTTGGCGGAGTTTGACTTTAATTTGCTTGTCAAGTCCATGTAAATTTGCTGGTGCATAAAACACTACCCTCTCTATAGATTAACAATGCTGCTGTCAAAGAGTGGTTTAATTTCTCCTACATAGAATGGAACCACCCTAAGACAGGAAGTTTGTTAGTAGCCAGATCACCAGGTGAAAATAAAGGAAACAAAGTCTAAAAAAAGAAAACCAATGCAGCTACCACATTTATAGATTGGCAAGCTGCAATATATTAAATTTTTATAAATATTATTAATGATATATTCACAGATTATGCTTCAGACTTAGCATTAAATACGATCATATTGCCTTGTGTCCCCATTGGCTCTCACCTGAGGTAATTGGGAAAATTGACTAAAACTAGTGCACACAGAATCAGGTGCAGCTGTGCATTGTAACCCGTCAGCTTCTAACTTTAGCTTGTTCAATTAAGCTTTGGCAATAAGTCCTCGTTCACACTGAAGGTGGGTTTGAAATCATGCAAGTTCAGCTGAACTCGCACTATTTCAAACCCACATTTCAGTGCGAGTTCGGGGGTGATTTGACAGACATCTGTGTGGGTTTATGCACAAAAGTCTATTGAAATTGCCGCTGAAGTCGGCAAAAGTAGTGTAGGAACTACTTTTGGAAATCGGTGTGGCGCCCCAAAGTCGGCGTTGCACCGATTGGGACAGTGCTGTTTCCGGCAATAGGCTGCAATTTGGCATACTATTTGACATGTCAAATCACATGTCAGATCATGCCGATGTGAACGGGGGCTAAAACCTAGAAGTTAATTGGTTGCTTTGCATAGATGCACCAGATTCTGTGTGCACCAAGTTTAGTAAATCCCCCCCAATGTGTCCTTTGGTGTGTTGTAGTGCATTGCTGTAATTCTAGAAAGCTTGATTATTATAGTCCTTTATTTACATGTAAAATGAATGTAAGTAAACACATTTGTTAATCCTTCATGATGCAATATAGGGTGGCACAGTGGTGTAGTGGTTAGCTCTCTCACCTAGCAGTAAGAAGGGTTGCTGGTTCAAATCCCAACCACGACACTACCTGCCTGGAGTTTGCATGTTCTCCCTGAGCCTGCGTGGGTTTCCTCCGGGTACTCCGGTTTCCTCCCACAATCCAAAGACATGCAGGTAGGTTAATTGGCTTCTGTCCAAAAATTGTCCCTAGTATATGAATGGGGACCTTGGATTGTGGGCTCCTTGAGGGTAGGGACCAATGTGAGTGTGCAATGTACAGGGATAGGGACAATTGTAGACACTCACTCAGGTTAAACTGGATGGACTGATGTCTTTATTCAACCTTACTAACTATGAAACTATGAAACATGTTGTAGATATATCTTCATCCAAATTCTCATGAGGAGAATTTTATCTATTGATGCATACTGTATTTAACGTTTTAATTTTTGAGCAAATGTTTGTTTTGGAGTTTAGATAACACTTTAAGCCAGAATCTGAATTTTGAAACTAGAATTTTTTTTAATGTTAAAGCGGAACATGACTCTTTCAATTAACTTTTACGATTTTTAGTCCTTAAGCTGCTAGCATTAGTAAATTGATAGACACATTCATCATATTTACTTGTTTTAAACTTTTCTATTTGTTTGCATTTCTTCAGTTACTTCCTGGGTTACAGGCCTAGGCAAATTATGTCATACATCCCAGGAATCTTCAGGAGGGAAGGATGGGGTTTTCTCAGCTAAGCACACCCTCCTGCATGCAGATGCAGGAGGGAATGATGGGGTTTTCTCAGCTAAGCACACCCTCCTGCTAAGGGCAGATGGATTCCAGGAAGTAAATGCTACATGAATCTGCCATTATTCAGGATGGCCACTGGCAGAAATATTAGGGGGTGTTTTCCAAAGTGATTTCTCAGCAAAATAAAGCATGGTAACATGGATAGATGGACGAGATTGCTCTGAATATTAAAAATGAATATAATAGTGTTTTTGGCTTGTAGTGCTCAGATGCAGTACGGATCTGCTTTAAATGTGAATATGTTGTATAGCCTTACAACCTGTTCCTTAATAAACTCCTTTACTCTTATCATGAACAGATTTTTGCAAGTTTTGCAATGAATTGAACTGGCAAATATTTATATTTATAACTATAATGACACAACAGCTTCCTGCGAGCCTCTTTCTATTACTGTCAAAGCTCATATCAATCTTGACTACTGCCAAAAGTTTAATTGTTTCAATTTCAATTTTGAAATGTTCACAATGTATCAGTTTTAAAAACACATAAATACATGTACTATGCTGCTTACATGTAAAGAAGTCTATATTTAGTAAAACTGTTAGATGCTGCCCTTCTTATTACCATCATAACAGGCCAATGGAATTTTGAGATACCAAATTTTTGCCTTGCCGTGTCTATTTCTTAAAATCTTCAGTAATGTCCTCAACCATCTCTGCTGGACACTGCACCTTTATGTAATTATAAATGTCTGTTTTCTATCATTTCAAAGGTTTCTCATCACCAGGAGTCCTTCTTCAAAGACTTTTCAGAGCAGAACAACTTCAGTCATAAAATGGAGACTCAGCTTTGAAGTTTTTGATGCCATTTGCTTTTTTGTACTTTTTAGCAAGTTCCAATTAGAAAATATTTGAGCATTTTGAGATCTTAGTATTTTCATGTAGTGGTCAGGGTAATTCATTTAATAGTGTCTACTCGGCCTGCACAGAAACATTTGTTTGTTATGACTAGAGAAAGTGTTATGCAAACCATAAACTTTTCATGTAACAGCAATATAGATATTTCTGTTTCTATTATTTATTGATAATGTAATGCCATTTAATAATAAAAAGTTTCCAGCTTTTTTTTTTTTTATTACGTCATACATCAAACATATTTTTCATTACCTGCAACAGAAAGGTAGGGAGTTAGCTTAAAGAGTAGTCAAAACAAAGTGATGCAAAATGTAATAATCCTTAGTGACTCATAGAATGTGATCTCTTATCAGAACAAAACATTTAAAAATTAAATTTTATGACATAAATAAGTTTACTTGATCACATAATAAATTATTAATTACTTATTTATTTTCCTTTTATAGGCCATGTCACACTAAAGAGCCTGTTGTTGGTGACAGCTCTTAAGCATCAAGATCCCTGAAAAAAAGCTGATGATATTGACTAAATATGGGCAAGTGTTCTTATAGGGGATTGATGTCACCAGCATCCAGTCCATTTGTTTACATGTGCTGGATGGTGGCCAATGACCCAACCCATGGCTGATTGGTGAAAAAAGTGTTACATGGAAGTTTGGATGGAGATTAGTTTGGAGGACACCTGATCTCACTTCTAGCACCCAGTCAATAGGGAACTGAGCATAGAGCTGGAATTTCAAGTATACCTTTACTTTTCTCAAATTAGGCACAGTAGCAATTTTGCTTTTTAGGAGGCACCGCCTTTACTCTTCTTCACAGTTTTGCCCTGATGCACCACTAGAATGTCCTGAAATTCTTTTGCAACTTTCAACTGGAAAGCCTCATACACACGATTGGATTGTTTGCCAACAAAACCGTGGAATTTTGTCTGTAGGGCGTTGGCTCAAACTTGTCTTGCATAAACACAGCCACACAATTGTTGGCCAACAATTACAAATGAAGTGACGTACTACAAGCCGATAAAAAGGAAGTTCAATAGTCATGCGCCACCTTTTGGGCTCCTTCTGCTAATCTCGTGTTAGCAGAAGTTTGGTGAGTGACGATTCACACTTTTCAGCTCGTGCTTGTGAGTTTGTTTCTGTTTTTCAGGTCATGCTTGTCAGTTTGTTTCTGTTTTTCAGTGCGTGCTTGTCAGGTTGTTTCTGATTTTCAGTGCGTTCTTTTCAGTTTGCTTCTGATTTTCAGTGCGTGTTTGTCAGGCCATTTCTGATTTTCAGGTCGTGTTTGATAGGTCCTTTCTGATTTTCAGTGCTTGCTTGTCAGTTCATTTCTGAACGGCCGTTCGTCTACTAGCCATGTGGTGTTCTCGTCTGAGAGATCGTGCTATCATTGGGCTTGGAGTTATTGCTTTGACCGAAGTCCAGTCCAGGAGGAGGAGGAGTTCTTGGACCAAGAATTGGTTGTTTAATCATGACAAATTCTGTCATATGCCTTTGCTGCGGGAGCTCCAGGAGACGAATCCTGATAATTTCAGGAATTATCTCCGGATGACGGACACCTGCTTTCACCATCTATTGGCATTGCTTACCCCCTATATTAGTAAGCAGGACACATGCATGTGGCTTGTCATTACTCCCGAGCAAAGGCTCATCGCTACCTTGCAGTACTTAGTGACGGGGAGAAGTCTCCAGGATCTGAAGGTCACAACTGGGATCCCCCCTCAGGCTCTGGGACTCTAGAGACCTGTTCTGCCATTATCCAAGTCCTGCAGAAGGTCTATATTCTGGTAAGTTTTAGCCTTTAACATAATATTCTATATATTTAATGTTTGCTAATGTATTGTATTAATTTCTTAATTCCATAATTACCATTATTGTAATGTGCGTTGAATTTCCTTTGTCCTCATGCATGCTGTAAGCTGTTGATGCTCCTTTTTTGTCCTTTGTGCATATTTTCTTTCACTAACCTCCCCAGCATGCTATCCTGGGCCCATACACATCTAGCCTAATAACTTAACAATGTATTTTGTCAGCTTCCTTTTTGTGCTTACCCTAAACACCCCATAGAATGTGTACAAATGTTATTGTTGCCCTCAAATTCAGGCAGAGTGCAATAAGCCATTTTTTTGGGGCACAAACCCATTTGGAACCCTACCCCCCCCCCAAATGATAAGTCAACCAATACAAATACTCTATCTGCTGACTTTGCAAAACCCATACACACTATACCACATTTGTGGTCATATTTCTTGATTAATTCACCAAAGCATGTAGTGCAAGGGCCTGCCTGAATGCCTTTAAATGGTACTGTTGAAGGTTTGTGTCTCCTATTATCTTGATAGATCATTTATGAATGTAAAAATGTACTTCAATTTGGACAGTGTGTATCCGTATTTTTGGATTATGACACTTCTTACCTGTCCAGTGGACTGCCAATAGTGTAAGTAAGGAGGGGCTGGCCAAAGTATCAAGCATTATTTATGTATTCAGCTCTCATGGAAGTGGAGAGGGTTACCTGTCCAAAACACCCCCCCCCCCCACCATAACATTTTTAGAATGGGCCACCAGAGGGGTGAGGAATCTGATAAGTCAACCTTATACTTTTGTTTTTAAATACTAATTTGAATAAATGTTATACTTATGTTGGTCAAGAATGTTTGTGTCAAATCTGCTTCCAATGTTATATGCAAAAGTAGTATTTTTTTTATTGTTTGACTCCACAGTTTCCTTCCAACCCACAGGAATGGCAGGCTGTTGCAGCCCTATTTCACCATCAGTGGGATTTTCCCAACTGTGGTGGGGCGATTGATGGGAAGCATGTCCGTATTGTCCCACCACCAAACTCTTATTAATATACGAGTAAAATTACGAGTTCCTTACATGGATGTTGGGAAGAACGACCGCAACTCAGACAGAGGAGTGATTGCACAGACTGAATTCTACCGTCGGCTATAGAATGGCAACTTACATTTGCCACCTCCTGAGGAGAATGTCGAGGGCCTCAATTTTGTCTTTGTGGCAGATGAGGCCTTTGTTCTGGGGGAACATCTTATGAGGCCTTTTCCTATGAGGAACCTCACCCCAGAGCCGAGGATCTACAATTACAGGCTCTCTCATGCCCAAAGGGTTGTGGAAAACACCTTTGGCATACTATCCAGTAGTTTCAGGCTGTTTCTAACATCAATTAACCTGGCCGAATACAAGATCAACCATGTCGTATTGCGCTGCTGCATACTGCACAATTACTTATGGAGGAATGCAAGCAGCTACCTTGCCTCACTTCAAAGTGAGGTTGACTTTTCAGTGTCAGGCCCAGCTGATCCTGGTGTGATGACAGCTCTGGAAAGTGGCCATGCTGGGTTGCCCTCCCAAACTGCCCGAGATGTCCGGCAACATTATATGGACTACTTTGTGGGTAGAGGGGCAGTGGCTTTGCAGCAAAATGTTGCTGATCGGGAATAAATCCTTGATTTGATATTAAACTCCTATTTCATTTGAATTACTGTTTGCGTTTCTTATCTGTCTCCTAGGTTTTTAAATGGCCTTAATTTTGGCCATTTTGTACAATAGTGCAGACGTAACTTATTTGCTCCATGAGGTGACAATCTCTTCTTCAGCTAACTATTATGTTGTGCTGTGGGTCTGCTACACACACACAATATTATTGTTGTTAATGTATGTAATGCATTAATGTTAAAATATTCAGTCTTTTCAACTCCTTTAATTATTTTCTTTGAGGCCCTAAAATTGCTTGAGTTTGCCACATTTTAGAGCATATTGTCACTGTAGCTACACCAACTTAACAAATACACTGCTATTGAGCATTGAAATAAGAAGCCACACATTGTTTAGTATAAAACATTTTACTCCAAGCACATTCACATGTGTGTTTTAAAAGGTTTTTGAACAAACCAACATCTTGGTGTATAACATGTATGTTTGCCATTATTTAGCCTTTTTTTGGGACTAAACAGGCATGTTTAAAAACATAAGAAACACATCCCCAACTCAGGAACTTACAAAGTTTGACTTTGCTAAAGTGAAGGCCATATGCGACATTAGTATCCCAAAACTGTTGATGTTGCCTTCCTCAGATGGGGTGATCTCACCCCTCTAAAAGCCAAAATTTGAAGCCATGTACATGTAGAGGCATAACTGTAAAATGTCCCTTATGATCCCCTGCCAAAAATGTGTGTAGGTACAAACAGGTTATTTCAAGCCCCAAAACACACCGTGTGTCAACATGTGCTATCTCCCATAACGGGATATTAATGTACGCATTTTGAGGGT
The DNA here is from genome assembly GCA_028564925.1 of Lithobates sylvaticus. NCBI lineage: Eukaryota > Metazoa > Chordata > Amphibia > Anura > Ranidae > Lithobates > Lithobates sylvaticus. The sequence continues at coordinate 419,628,718 of CM053028.1, read as the reverse complement.
GCAACCCCTTCCTCCAAACTAAAGTAGGTGAGAGGAAGGGGTTGCACCCCTGAAACACGTCCATTGATACCCCATGATGGGAGCTAGTACATGTTGACACACTAGGGTTTATTTACTAAAGCAAAATCCACTTTGCACTGCAAGTGCACTTGAAAGTAAAATAAAAAACAGCATTTTATCTTGCACATGATTGGATGATAAAATCAGCAGAGCTTCCACTCATTTCAGATCTACCCATTAGATTTAGAGCGACTGCACTTCCAAGTGCACTTTTAGTGCACTTTCAAGTGCACTTGCAGTGCAAAGTGGATTTGTCTTTTGTAAATAACCCCCACTAGGTGTTATATCTGAAAGGCAAATCCCCTTTGCACTACAAGTGCACTGCAAGTGCACGTTCACTTGCAGTGCACTTGTAGTGCAAAGTGGATTGGCCTTTCTGAAATAGCCCTCAGTGTGTCAGCATGTGCTAGCTCCCATCATGGGGTATCAATGGATGTGTTTCGGGGATGCAACCCCTTCCTCTCACCTACTTTAGTTTGGAGGAAGGGGTTGCACCCCCAAAACGCATACATTAATATCCCGTTATGGGAGATAGCCCATGTTGACACACTGTGTGGTTTTTCGGCTATAGCAAACTAGATGTAGGGAAAGACACACTTTTTAGTCATGGGATCATGAGGGAAATCAGAATTTTGTGGCACAATTTGTGTGCATCTTCAATTTTTGGCTTTGCAATTCTTAAAAACACATAAAGATTACAATTAAAACATTACCTATGGCAGTGTTTCACAACTCTCTTTCTCCAGATGCATTTTCAGGTCATGTTTTCTATATTTTTTGCTTTTGGCACAGGTGATGATGTCATTTTCGAGGCTAGTAATTCACACACGTTTTTATTCTGTGGAAAATAAAGAAAACAGAACCTGGGGGTGCACCTAGAGAAGTTGAGTGGCTAAACACTGACCTCAGACACTATAAAGCCTAGATAAAATCGCATGACAAGTCACAGCCTATTTGAGGCAATGGCACTGTTCTAAATCGGTGCAACACTGATTTAGTGGTGCCGCAACAATTAGCAAAAGTAGTTCCTGCACTACTTTTTCCAATTTCAGGTGCGACTTCAATAGACATCTGCGCATGAAGCCACACAAATGTCTATCAAGTAGCACCTGAAATTGCACTGACCTTGCTACTTCGAAATCGGGCTACTTCAAGTGAAGTAGTGCAATTTCAAAGTAGCATCAATGTGAACCAGGGCTTAAAAGTAATAAAACCATGGGAAATCTTAAAACTGCATAAACGAGCCAACAAGTAGAAGAAAACTTCAGGCCAGATGAACTTAAAATTTGGCAAGCATGTTGACATAATCACGTATTCTTCTCTGTAAAGCAGTGGCAGCCTCCTTTATTTTCTCTAGATCAATCAAAGCCTGCATTATATCTCCACTCATATGGCCAATTGTGCATCTTGGAAGTTCGTATCCTTGTAAGAAGAGAAAAAAGTATCAAGGGAACGATGGTCAAGTGGCTGATGCCCTACATAGTGAATATGGTCAAGTTACTATTCAAATTGGGGAAATACTTACCTACCCAGTCTATTGTTGCTTGCAACCTTCTTGCCCTTCAGACATCTACACTAGAAGGAATGTACACATTGCAACTAAACTGTAATCTTGGCCCTGGTGCCTGCGTCTACAAAACTTGGGTACCTAGCTACACTGCCAGCTCCTTCCAGCTCTTCCTTCTCCATGCTAATGTTAAGGCACTACATACTTTGCAAATGTGTGGAGTGGGTGTTTCTTTTGGACATATAAACATTTGACATGTATACACATTTGAAGCCAGATTCAAAGAATACTTACTTGCACAAACAAGAGGCTCACAAATAGTTTCTTCCACTTCTGGGTCTCTTTGGCCCTCTGTTTGACTTGCGTCAGGAGATGTTACATCCACAATAGGAAAGTCTGTGCTGGGTCCATGTGTCATATCCCACGTCTCAAAACCAACATCCTGGTTTAGCTAAACACACTCACTTTCCTCTAAAAATAAATAATACAACATTCATTACCCCCCCCCCCCCCAAGTCACATATGTTTCTAGCATCTATTTTGCTGCATTAGTTGACTAACCTTGCACTGGGGACAATGTTTGCTCATGACTAGTGGAGTACACCATGCTGCACTGTGTTTTTTTCCCCCTTAAAAATGCATTGAAAAGGGAAGGTGATGTCATTTTACAGAGGGGAAACACTAGACAAATGCCAACATTGAAAAATTCATACAGTTGCCTCCCACCCCTCTTGTGCTCTATAGGGTAGGGGATATATGAGGCTCATTCTAGCAGGCGTGACTCTGTGTGACTGTGATCTCCGGGGCCTCTCCTCTACCCCTGTCTACCCTGGCAAGGCTGCATTAACGGCACTAATGAGCCAGGCAGCAACCAGAAAGTGTTCTTTAGCCCTTAAGTTCTGCCCTAAGCCCAGGGCCTTTAGTACACCTAGAATCACCCCTGTCAGTGACTAAATTAGTGTGTTTGAAGTTGTCACTTACGATTTTGGGGGGAAGATGGCCTTGTTGTCCGCCCTGTTGGGGCCCGGTGAGGGTAACCTCCCTTTGTCCCCTCTTGTGGCTTGTCTGTAGCCTCCTTTTTTTGTGCTTCCCTGTTGAAAGAAGAGTAAAAATTTACCCAAAAAATGGCAAAAAAAGAACAAATTAAAATGTTCATATCTGCTTTATATTTAACTTCATGTTAAAAAAAAATCTGACAAAGATTATAGAAAACATTATCTAGAATTTTAAAAACCTACTGTGAGAAAGCACATATACAGACAGTTAATTTACACATATACATATTGTTTAGATACAAATATTTCTTACTTTTTTTGATTATGTGAAGGATGGACTCCATCTGCTCTTGCTCGTGGTGCTTTAAATCTGACCATCGCTTTCAGATTTGGTCCTTTGTTGGTCCTGAAAATTCTACCTCCAAAAAGGCGAGCACCTTCTCCAAAATGAGGTCCTTTCGGCTGTTGGGCCTTTCATAGTTGCGCAGCTTGCAATCGTAGTCGTGCTTTTTAAGGATGCGCACCATCTCAGCCTTGCTCATGGGGGTGGCTTTGTGCCTCCTATAAGCTCCACCACCACCACGGGGATGCCTGGAATCTTCAGAATCCGTCATGCTGTTACACTCCCAAATCTGCCGCCATGTGTGTTGCATGCAGAAGAGAGATGGTCAAGCCCCAGAGTCATGACGCACTGAGATCAGAGTTTCACGTATACGCAGTCTATATAAAGCCATAACGCTGTCGATGTAAGGGCCATAGGAACGATCTGGGATCGACATCGCCAAAAGGAAACATAAAACGAAGGTACAATTGTACATTTTAAACCGCTCTTTTGGATACAGGAACCTATACTCCTTGATGCACTAAATGATGTAGTGCCTGAAGCAATAAGCCTCTTTTTGAAGGATCCAAGGGAACGGTCTTAAAACCCCCCGTAACTCCAGTTTGTAACCGCGGGATATAATTGAAGTCCACTCATCCTGAATTATTGTTCTCCAAACGTCCACAAAGTTCAGCAGCCTTCCCCCCCATCAGTGGTAAGTGGCCTATACTGCTTATAGTTTAAGGCCTATATTGGGACCAAATTATTTATGAGTTAAGCCTGAGATTAGGGTTTGTCTTGTGTTCTGTCTTGCAGGCATCTCACAATTAATTGAATTCACAATGGGGGATAAATTCACTGCGCCAGATTTTTTGCCAGAATTTATAGAGCAGTACTGGGAGCTGCCATGTCCATGGCAAGTCAATGCTTGACCCAGGTATAGCATTGTTGAACATATTTGTAGACAAAAATAGAATGCTATTAACTAGACGTTATTGATACCAAATTTCTGCCTTAACAAAGCAGTTTACATATCAATAGACAGTAGTGTCCAAAAATGATTGGGACAAGAATGAAAAATTCTGGGGTCAGAATGATAGTCTTTTCTATTTGTCAACATTCAATTTGCAACAGTCATGAGCTCAAAATTGTGTGTGACCAAAAAACCACAAATATGTCCCATTTTTATACACAGGAAAGTCTCAGTCAGGACGAGCCCATGCCCGGCAGTCAGAGTCACAGATTCCTCCCCTACACCCTCCTACTAAAAGGGCCAGGAAGACCAGGAACCTGGATGACGCCACGGCTGACTTCTTCAGACATGCTACAAGTGCCATAAGTTCGCGCCCCGGATGCACAGGAGGCATTTGGCTGTATGACAGGAAATAAGCTGAAAGATATGGAGGAGAAGCAATGGAATATGTGTGAAGAGCTAATCCTGAAGCTCCTCAACAAGGGGAGGAGCGGCCAAATTACACCTAAAACACACATCTATGATTTAGATGACAATCCTCCACAGACACCACAGCAACCCCACCCACCACAGCAGCATGATGGACGGTGACAAATACAGCCCCAACACCCCCAACAAGTCCGCTGGGCTGGGGATTTTCACCCCTACAATTTCTAATTTTCTTTTTGTTTATTTTTAAAAGTATGATTTGATTTGTTATACTTAATTTTTTTGGTGCAGAGAATGCAGTTTTTATTTATTTAGTTTATTTGATTTGTTAACCACTACAATACTGAGCACTTTCGCCCCCTTCCTTCCCAGACCAATTTTCAGCTTTCAGCGCTCTCACACTTTCAATGACAATTGCGCGGTCATGCAATGCTGTACCCAAATGACATTTTTATCATTTTGTTCGCACAAATAGAGCTTTAGTTTGGTGGTATTTATTCATGACCCCGTTTTCTATTTTTTGCGATATAAGCGAAAAAAAAGCGGAAATTTGGAAAAAAAAATATATTTTCTCCTTTCTTTTTTTAAACGAAATCCAATAAAATCTAATTTTGTCATAAATTTAAGCCAAAATGTATTCTGCTACATTTTTTTAGTAAAAAAAATTCCGTTAAGTGTATAATAATTGGTTCGCATGATCACGGACATATGTACGCAAATGATCATGTACAGATGTGTGCAGGTGATCACGGACATATGTGTGCAGATAATCATTGACACATGTGATTTTACTGGGACATATGTGGGGGACATGTGTTTTTATTATTTGGGGACATGTGTTTTTATTTGGGGACATGTGTGTTTTGGGGACATGTGTGGGGACATGTGTGTTTTACAGGTGTTGGTGACACTAAACTGGTGATCAGTGAGTAAAAAAACAGCTAATACTCACTGATCACCAGCCGGCTGCAGCGATCAGCTCTCCTTTCCTCACCGACGACTTCCGTGTGAGGAGAGGCGGTTGCCTAGCAACCGGCTGTTTGCTTACATCACATGACGGCTGTGATTGGACACGGCCGTCATGTGATCAGGAGGGCCAATCCCAGAGCCCTCCTGTCGATCCGAGATGCGCCGTGTCCGGGTGACACGAGCGCATCGGGATCGCGCCGCTGCGCGGGCACGCGCGCGCGCGATCCCCCTACCTCTGAAGGACGTTCGGGAACGTCCGATCAGAAGTAGGCGGCTCCCACCTGGCCACTATATATAAACGGCCGGGTGGGAGCCGCCTACTAGTAGTTAAAGAATGCACAAGAAATAAATGGCCTCGGCCGAAGTGGAAGGAAGTGTTGAGATGGCCTGGGTTCGATCTGGCCAAAAATGCAGGCTGTTGTAAGACCACAGCCTGGGGACATATATGTCAACTGCTGCTGCTGCCGATCTCTGGGAGTCCAAGACCATATTGTGCGACCTATTAAATGGACTCCTCAGGTTCCCAATTTTGCACTTCACATAATTGATGTCTGCCCTGGGGTACAAAAGCTTCACCGATTCCAACTGTTTCTCCATCGCTGCCTTCCTCTTAATTTTTATATGACCTTCTTGTGCTCCCTATTAAATTAAAAAAAAATATTTTGAAAAATATTTGTTTTACTTAAAAAAGGATAGTTTGTTTGTGAGTAGGCAGGTACATTTCAAAAATACAATGTCAAATTAACAAGGGATACCAACATAGTATCTTTGAGCTTAATAACTACGAGATAATAATGATGTTGTGGTAACTTGACCAAAAAAAAAATAATATTCTGATCACTAGAAAAAAAAGCCTTTTGAAACGTTTGGCAGAACTCTGTCAATATCACCAGCAAAGCAGCTTCATTATTATCCCATTATATAGAAGAAGAGAATGTGCGCTGCATTTCGATATTTCATAATTTGCCGCATCACAAATGTGATATCTCCATTATGAACGCTAGTTTTACAAGACTGACAGCTTCGGGCTCGTCCTTGCTTCCAAGCATGCATGTTTGTACTTTGGACTTTTGTCCAACAGACTTGTGTACCCTAGCTCGTAAAATCCGACAACACACATTTGTCTGCAGAACATTTTAAAACCTGCTAGCCAACATTTGTCCGAGGGAAATCTGACAACAATTGTTCGATGGCACATACAAACGGTTGGATTTTCCGCCAACAGCGTGTTATCACGAAATTCCCATCTGAAAATCAGATTTTTTGCGCTATAAATAAAAAAAGATCGACAATTAAAAAAAGAAAAACTATATTTTTTACTTTTTGCTATAATAAATATCCTCAAAAATGTTTTAAAAAATTTCTTCATCAGTTTAGGCCAATATATATTCTTCTAAATATTTTTGGTAAAAAAAAATTGCAATAAGCGTATATTGATTGGTTTGCACAAAAGTTATAGTGTCTACAAACTACGGAAAAGATTTATAGCATTTTTACTATTTATTTTTTTACTAGTAGTGTCGGTGATCTGCAATTTTTAGCATGACTGCGACATTGCGGGGACAGATCGGACACGTTTGACACATTTTTGGGACCATTGACATATAAACAGCGATCAATGCTATAAAAATGCACTGATTATGTGTAAATGTCAGTGGTAGGGAAGGGGTTAACACTAGGGGGGATCAAAGGGTTACCTGTGTTCCCTAGTTAATGCTTTTAACTGCATGGGGATAGGACTGACTGGAGGAGGAGACATATCGGTGTTCCTACTTAGTAGGAACAAACAATATGTCTCCTCTCCCCTGACAGAACAGGGATTTGTGTGTTTACACACACAATCCTCGCGCTGGCTCTTGTGACCCCAAAAGCGGTTGGCTGGCCACGCGCATCGCGTCCCCCACCATGCAGTGGGCGGGTGTGCATGCCTCCAGCGGCACGCTCACGACCCCTGGCGGCTCTAAAAGGGAACAATGTACCCATACAGGGTTTTGCCCAGCCACGCCATTCGGCCGACGTATATCAGCGTGGGCAGGTCGACAAGTGATTAAATGTATGTGTTTACCAAGTTTTTTTCTCCTGTGCATTATCTGGTATTGCTGTGACTCTATGTGCCTTGGAACCCCTGACATGCTCTCCTGAGGATAGTGTCTTTTATGGATCATCTGCAGTTATGGTTGTTTTTGTTTTGCAAATGGGAATCACTTTATCATAGGGACTGGCTATTACTATAAATAATACATGTTTGTGTTTGTAGTGATATGCACTTTTCGTAATGGAAATGTATACTATAATCCTTCGAGTAGTACTGGCTGCTAGTACTGATGCATTGCAGTGCTTGTTTGTCTATTGGCTACGGTTGTAACTGTTTTGTATACTTTTGTATACTTTTGTTAAAAGCAATAAACAGAATTTTCAAAAAAATGTAAGCCAAGTAATACACCATTTTATTGTGTAGGCCACTCCTTGTAAAAATACTCTAAAATACTTTTATTTTTAAACAAATAAAATAGTATAATGGTTATAGTCATTTCATTGGTGATATAAATGTATTTCTATTTACAAAAATATGTGTGCAAGCACAATATGTGTTGGCACTAGCAATTACCATCTTGTTTAGGTACCAGGGGCACTTTAGCACAACTCCATCTGATCATCTCTTTTCTTTTCCCCTCGCAGGTATTCATTGCTGATCTCAGCATCTACCTCTCTGATATAAATGTTTGCTTCATGGTAATAGCTGCTGCTCTAAATAGCCATTGTTATTACTATTTTTTAATCAGAATTTTTTTTTTATTGGAATGCATTAATTTAAAGAAGTAGGTACATAAAATATGAAGAATTCAGTGCCAGCATAGAACATTAATGCTACAGGTGTAGTATTAGCACTATACTATTCTAATGGGCTTTCACAAGGTGAGATATACAGTGTATATAACTTTATAAGAGTCTGTTAATAACAACGACTCTCTAACTCCAACTCTTTTTCCAAAAAAGACAATCAGTTTGTAAAAACTTCAAAGACAAGCCAGTCCAATGGGGTCTTTCTCCCCTGCTCTACTTATAGGGACTCAAAGGGAATATTGCCTCTGACACAGCAGTTGTGATTCCTGGTATGGCTCTTATCTAACCACTTCCTTTCTTTGAAACCTGGGCCTTAGCTCCTAACATGACAGTGTACCACAGGGACTATATTGATACAATGGAAAAGCTTTAACATGATGGGATTTCCACAATGCATGTACCTTTGGGGTTAAAATACCCTTATGAAATGTTAGCCAATCCAGCATAGCTCTTTTGTTCCAGCCTTGGACATGTGAACATGTGGAAATTTGTATTGACTGTTTCCATTCATGGGAGGAGCCCTCAGAAACACAATTGTAGCTATATAGCCTTTATTTTCTATATAATTAGTGTCAGAGGCATAAAGGTGAATACATTTCTGACACTGACCCCCCCCCCCCCCCCCCCGTTATACTCACCTGAGCCCTTCGTTCCCTCAGCAGAGACGCGCTCTTCCTCTCTGCCCGGGGTTCTCAGCTCCGGATAGATTTATAGCAGCACAGCCATTGGCTCCCACTGCTGTCAATCAAATCCAATGACGCGGGCGATGGTGGGGGCGAGTCCGGCATTCTGTGTCTATGGATGCAAATTCTGGACTCGGGAGCGAGCCCTGCAAGGTAACCACCAGGGAGAGCGCTTCTCCCAGGGGGGGTTTACCGATGTGAAGAGGAGCCACAAGTGCTGCTGGGGGACCCCAGAAGACGATGATCAGGGCCACACTGTGCAAAAGGAACTGCACAGCGGAGGTAAATATGATATGTTTATTTTTTTAGAAAAAAATATACAAGGGTTTGCAACCACTTTAAGGGCAACCTTGAGGATTTTAGTGAAGGGCTGTGGATTCCTCATACATTCCCATCGTATACATCTTCAAAGGGGTATAATGTGCCTGTATTATTATTCAGAGTTGTGAGAGCCTCTGAGCCACATTCAGTGAACAAAGTGATAGTTGATTGCAATGCACTTTCTCATTGTTCTCCTTTTATTAGGCCTACATCCTTTTCCCATCTTTCTGCAGACTTACAAGGGTGTTCTCATAGAAAAGCTACAATGAGCATGTTATAGCAGTGTAAAATAGAGAGCTCTTAGTTGAGGTGGTATTTTGCATGAGGTTAAAAATAGGGGTAGGGGATAATATCCAGTCTACGGCTTCACTTAGAGCAATCATCGGATGTTTAAGTTGAATATACTAAAACTGCATATGCTGTGGTTGTTTGAACTTGAGTCAAGAAAGGTAACTAAGTGCCATTCTGAAATATTTGTGGCATATACAGTATGCTATTCCATAGGCTCTCCACTTACCAACATATTGTAATATAGTTAGCTTAGGTTATGTACACATTGAATGTAGCAGGTAAAGTCACTGACATGCTATAGTTTTTTCATTTTATTCCAATTTTTTTGAATAAGTGTATAGGTGGGAAAAATTCTATTGGAGTTGATTCCAGTCCAGTAGGCATATCACCTGACTTTGCAAAACAGAGAATAAATGAAAATGTTGAAATAATCTAGGTATCATGCCTATCAACCTAGTTTAGTAAGTCCCCTTCCAAATGTTGTAAGTGTGCTTCAAGGTAATACAGCCAAGGGTTCAGCAAGGCTACCTCACAAACATCTTTTGGCTGTTGCAATTGTTTAATCCCGGGCATCTGGTGTTTCCATAGTGGCTCACAGAAGGTAGAGTGAAACAAAACATTTTTTGTGGGATTCCTATGGGGATATTATGTACTAGATACAATAATTGGGGCAAAGGGATAATTTTTATACGATTTGTCTTTTCTAATAGTGATAGTTATAATTTGTTTCATATGTTTACTTTATCCCTAAACCTGGTTAGTAAGGGCGAGATATTAAGCCAACAAAAGGTAGTAAGGTGCAGGGAAACATTTATGTCAAGATATACTTTATGAAAGAGGCGGTAATTGGTGTAGGACAGTGGTTTCCCAACTGCTGCCCTGGGGCTGGGTGTGGCCCTTTACTTGCCTTCATCCAGCCCTTGAGGCATTACTCCTGCCACTGACACCAACAATGGGGCATAATTCCTTTTTACTGATACCAACGATGGAGCACTCACTGTTCCACCCTCTGACACCAACTATTTCTCCCTCTAAGACCAAGGATCAGGCATTGTTTACTCCCACTGAGCACTGTCCAGCCCCCCTAAAGTCTGAAGGACAGTAAACTCTCCTTTTCTTTAGATGGTTTGGAGACCCCTGGTGTAGGACACGAGTAGGCAATAGGTTGGGAGGCATCTCCATCTAATAACATTAGTGCTAATTTTGACCAGTTAATGGTAAGTCTTGAATAGGTACCAGCCACCTTGGTAGCATCTGGAGAGAGCAAGGCTCTTCATTCCTCCCAAGACCTCCTTGCTCTCTAACTCCCTTATCACCTCCTCCCATGCTCACATCCAGGACTTCTTTAGAGTTTCTTGAATGTTCTGGAACTCCTTATCCCACTCTGTTCACATTTAGGTAATGCCTGAAACCTAATTTCTTCAGGGAGGTTTATCCTACCTTTAAATAATAAACAGTACTTTTACTCTATCAGCTGATCCCTAACTGTTATCACCTTTTGTATCACTTGATGCTCTCTTTTAGATTGTAAGCTCTAATGAGCAGGGCCCACTGATCCCACTTGCATTGAAATGTATTGTACCTGTACTGTCTCTCTCCATTTTGTAAAGTGCTGTGCAAAGTGTTGGCACTACATAAATCTATTATTATTAAAAATAATAATAATAAATATATATATATGATAATTATTATTATTGTTGCTGAATGGAAATTTATAAAATGTACAGTTTGCAGTAGGTGATAGGAAAATTTCCAATTGTGATTCCTTTTATCAGAACAACTCTAGTGCCCCCAGGGCAAGCAGCTTTCTATGGGGACACCCAAGCAGGCTCACTCCCAAGCCGCTGCTCTGTCTGTCCATTCACACACGAAGCACAACTCGGCCACACCCCGCTCTCTCTTCTCATTGGCTCTTTGGCTATGGTTGACAGTAGCAGGTGCCAATTGCTACCGCTGCTGTCTAAGCCAATAAAGAGGGAGAGACCCAGGTGATGTAAGGCTTTCATGAACATCGCTAGATCAAGATGGGGATCAGGTAACTATTGGGGGGGGGGGGGGGGGGGCTGCATAAAAGTAACAAACCTTGAGCCATTACAACCACTTTAATGTAACACTATGGACAGAATCTGTTTACTTTTACAATGCTTCATTTCTTGAATTTTCAATCCCTCTATACCCCCATATCAACAGAGCATGCAGGGAGGGAAAAATGTTGGTGGGATGAGCAGGTTCTATTTAAAAATGTCATTTTGAGCCATTGAAATTTGCAAACAGTAGGAAGACAGTTAAAACTAGCTTTCAAAGTTGAATTGAGCCCAACCTACTTGGTGGAATTATACAGTAAATATAAATAAAATACATTTCATAGTTGCCTGACTACAGTTACGTTTAGACTAGGCTATGCATTCTATTTAAACTAAAACTATGTAAGATAGATTTCTTTAAAGCACTGGTTTTATAGTCTCACAGATTGCAGACACAGTAGAAAGCATGTTGTTTAACAATTGTTCCGACATTACTGTCCGAAACTGCTATTGATTTTTTTCAGTGAAATGGAAAGTATAGCTTTTTATTTATTTCCACAATTTGTGTTACAATTTTTGCACTTTGCTTCAGAAAAATAAAACCTATTATGTTTGTAGCTATCTTTGATTTTTGTTGATGGTAAAAAACGCTAGGCAAAGGAAAATGTGTTTACTGAATTATAACTAAATCTAATTTTATTGTGGAAAAGGAAATATATAATCCACACTGCTAATACCTCTTTATCTTATTTTAGTAAATGGGTACATACTGTAAAGAATGCAATTTAAAAAGGCAGTGCAAAAAAAGAATGGTTATGTCAATTGTGTAAACAAACTGAGCAAAGAGACCAGTAAAAGATACATTCTGATCACTAAGGGATAAAGTACCTATAAAGGCGCATTTGCTTAAAATAGTTTGTTTAGTGCATTGTTATCTTTAATACTAACCTTTTTTTTTTCTTCAGGCTGCTCACATAACATGCAGGGTCCTTCTCCTGTGATGGCCATCAGTCCTCAATAACCCAGAAAACTGCACTGATATAATGACATTAGTGCAGGGTGCCACATCGGTGCCCCCTAAGAGGGTGGGTCTATGAAACCCTGTACTCACAGATTGTCCATGGCCTTTTGAATATAATTACCTTTATTTAAATTTGCTTGTTTAGAAATTATTTGACACAGTGAATAGAATACACAAAGCATCCTCTCTGTTGACCACTGAACACCATTGCTCAGACATTTCTCTTCCCACTGACACCAGCAACGGGGCATGTTCTTCCTCGTATTGACACAATGGTGCATAGTGTTTCTTGCACTGACATCAATGAGGAGACACATGATTTTGTTTTTCCATCGACTTTTATGATGGGATAAATGTATTCTTCTAATGACACCAATGAGAAGAAAAGAAGGCTTGCGGCTCCAGGTGAGATGAGTAAGCCTAATGGAACTCGTGGGTGCTCGCCTAGGCTCGCCTCCACAATCAATATACAAAAAAGAATAGGCTGCACACCACGACTATAATCCCAAATCCTTTATTATGATATCCAATAGTAACACCGCAGAGACAAGGTGCCTGGAAGATGCGTTTCACACTGTTATGAGTGCTTAATCATTACACAGGTACGTCTAAATGATGTTTCGTATTTAGCTCCACCTTCACCTGCAACAGGTGTATCGGGGTGTTAATTACAGACTTCCTATTAACTTAAATTCACATTCCCACATTGTTTAGTAAATCAGGCTAGACTTCCTATTAAAAATGCTTCAATTCATATAACATTACTTAAACATGTAGGATATAAAGAATACAACCACATGAAGTAAAAAATAAACCCCCTTTAGTATTCAATAAAGTTGATAAACTAAATCTAAATATATATATCTAAATATAAAGATATATGTAAACCATCAAGTGAAGCTCCAACCCTTTGAAAATGGAAATATAAAACCGATTGTGAATATATATTGATACAAACAACAAAATCTAAAAACATTTAAATTCATTAATATTCCATCTAGACTGTGTGGATGTATTGTAAATAAAAACCACATAATACTACTACAAAATAAACAACAACATCAAAAATAGGCAACACTGTTTATGAAAACATAAAGGATGAATGCATGTGCATATATTGTGCATATAGCATAAAATAACCAGGAAAAAAAGTACGGGGAACAATTGTCCCTTACAATCCTAAAATAAATGCATCTAAGCACATGCAGCTGTTCAATACTGCTTCTCCAGTCAGCCCATGTAGATATTGGATATGTCTGGAACATAGCAATGTATGTAATTAAGATGGTCAGAGTCACCAAAACCTGCACCAAAAAAAAAAAAAAAAAAAATATATATATATATATATTGTTAGGTGTGGCTGCCAAGGGGCCACTGATACCAGTTTACATTGCCGCGTTCCAATTGTTAAGCTTACATTATGGAGTAAGACACAGACACACAGATCTCCGTGTCGGCTCCGAGCTTAAAGACCCAGGCTCTCAAAAGCTTTTATTAGCGGTATTTATACACTTTTTAAAGGGGGTGTTTTCCAAAGCAAACAGATGACAATATGATTTCATACAAGGCTATATCCAATTGTACAGGTCAGCATGCCCTGTGACTTAGCTGGTTAAACACTCTTGTGTAAGCCCTTGTACTAGGACAATAAAACAAATAACAGGAGAGAACAAAATACGAAACAACAATCAGATGAAAAGGGTAACTCTAACTTGTAATTACATATTCAGCTAACCGGACTTCTCATTTCCCCCTTTGACATCATGCTCCTCCCAACTCTGGATCCTCAAAAGTGGGTTCTAGCTAGTACTTCCTTAGGTACTATCCCTGACCGCGAGTTGTCAGAGGAGAACTGAGTTCTCATCCCCCAGTTCCATACCAGCATCCCAGAAGTGAAGAGAATCGGAGAGGAGGACGATGTCAACCCATTTACCATTCCGTAGAGAACCTTCTCTTCAGTCTTTTGACTCTCCTTTTTATCCTAGCATATATGCAGCAATTAATAACTGTCACTATAGCTAAACCAAGTATGAGTATCAGTATAGGACTAAATATCCAACTGAATGTTTTGGTTGCAGTAGGAGACCATCCACTGAAAACATCATACCAGTGGTGGGTGGTCTCTTTCCTGATTTGTGAAGATAGATGAATAAGCTTTCCCTTATCAATAATTGCGGATAATAGGTTGTTTTGAAGGGTATGTTCGTGTGTTTCTATGTATTTCCTAAGTATTTCTGATTCTTTTAAAACTTGCAATAGGGGTTCTAATGATATTACAAAAGGTGTGGTGTCAGTAAGGTTATCTACTGCCCATTCCCTATTAAATGTTTTGTTAGCATCTGATTCAAAAATGAAAGTGTCATTTAACCATTTAAATACTTTAACATTCATTATACACCCTGAAAAAGGAGCTGTTCTATTTAGACTCCTCATGGTGTCGTTGTCATTAGTTACTAAACAAATGTGTTGTGGTCCTATTTCCATGAATCGATTCCCTATGTGTACGGGCATTCTTTGGAACTTACATATATTGGACTGGTGCTTTAACAGGCAAGGTTCATAGACTGATGAACTCCTTCCACAAACCATTCCTTTGTTAGTTTCGGTACACAGACTCAGATCATGAGTTCTGTCCTGTGTATCTACATAATGCCCATAAATCTCGGGATACCAAAATTCAGGCGGATCTTCCCCTACCAGGAGTGGCATTACTATCAGTTTACACATTACCTCTATGCCCTCCACGATATATATGTTAAACCTCCCAGCACACCATTGTTCCTCACATTCTATTTCTCTTCCCGGTACTTCAAACCATGTATTCTCTAGGTTTAAACCCTTGAAATATTTTATCCATGTGTGATAGTTCCCCAATCGTAACTCCTCCCTAGCTCTATTTACTTGTATGTGATAGGATAGTGTAGAGAAAGCACACCGAGTGAGATTTATAAATTTCTGATCTCTCCTCCATAGCTCCAAGCTGGCTATCACCGTGTGATTAACCATAGCATTAAGGTATTTAGTTAACTGTACCTGACTAATTTGTGTTTCAAATGTTGTAGGTAACCATTGACTAGTTATTATCAGTCCATCAGCTATGTGTCCCCCTGCATGTTTCCATTTATTTTGTATCATTTCCATCTGTATTCCGCTCATTACTCCCATTCCTGTTCCGGTTGCTCCCAAAACGGTGTCATACCATTCTCGTTTGTATCTACAATCTGGTAACTTAGGGAAAGTAACATTAAATTTTACTTTGGTTTTCTGTTGTGATATGGAAGTGTTTAAACAGGACTTGGGGACAGGGGTTAATACTGAGGACTTGAAAACCAGAGGTGGGGTGTCTTCTATCTTTATACTAAATCCATAATGTTCCCACTGTATATACCCACCTGCTGTGTTATTCGATTTTACGAAAAACCATGATGCGCAAATGTAGGTTGCTGATTGATTTGTGACTATGGGTCCTGTTATATTAAATGGTTCAGCTCCGCTTACTGGCCTAATACCTGTTCCCTTTGTTTTCTTTTTATATTCCTCAGAATGTGGGGTACGGAGTACTGCCTGAGTTTTATCAAAAACTTCTTTCCATGTTTCTAATGGACCTAATTTATGACACTTATGTGGTGTGTAGTTATAAGGCCATGGTAAATTTTCCCTCCAGTGAAAGGATATGTTTACCAGTGCCGGTGGTCTGGCTTTTACAAATACTACGGGTGAACGTGGGTAATAGTCATTATCTTTTACATAAAAGGGGCTCTCATGTCCTGATACAACAATACTTCCTACACTATACGACCGTGTCCCATCCTTAGGCCCAAAGCCTACCCATGTTAGGTCTGTATTGTTCTCATGAGTTGTCACATCTATACCAGGAGTGAAAGCATAAATACATCCTAAAAGACATTCTAGTACTGTTATTATATCTAAAAAGTTTATCATTCTGTGGCTTGTTCCGGACTTTTTCTACAATGTGATGCGTAGATCCAAGTGGTCTTTCCTTCCAATTTTACTGAGGTTGGGGTGCTCATCAGCACTTGGTATGGTCCTCAAACCGTAGTTCCAAAGTCTTTCTAGTATGTTTCTTTACATAGACCCAATCTCCAGGATTTAATAAGTAAGTACCTGCTACAGAGTCAGGATCTGGAATGGAAGAATACACATCTCTGTGGATCTTAGTTAGATACTGTTGTGATTGTATCACATATGCAGTCAAGCTTATCACATTGTAATTGCATACTCTATGGAAAATATAAACCTAACCCAGGTGCACTCCCAAAAAGTATCTCACAAGGAGACAGTCCTGTCTTCCCTGTGGGAGTGTATCGGATGGAAAACAGAGCCAAAGGTAAAACATTCTGGCCATGGCTTCCCCACTATATTTTTAATTTTATTGTTCCATTTACTCTTTCTACTGACCCTGAACTTTGATGATTAGGGGTGTGAAAACTTTGCTGGACCCCTAACATTGCCATCACATTCTGCATGATTTCTCCCGTGAGATGTGTTCCCCCTATCTGATTCTATAGTTTCGGGGAGATCAAACCTAGGTATTAACTCAGTGATCAGTTTCTTGGCTGTGGCTTTGACTGTGGCTGATTTGACAGGGTAACTTTGGGCCTAAAACGGAAAACAGATCGATACACACGAGAACAAACTCAAAAGGGCCGCTCTTAGGCACTTGTATATAGTCAATTTGCAGTCTCTGAAAGGGGTACTGTGCCTGATGTCTCCGGGGTGTTTTAACTTTCTGTCCTGGGCTATTCAGGAGACAGATTTGGCAGGCTGCACAGTAGTTTCTGGCAATGCTGCTGAATCCAGGGGCGAGCCATCTCTGGCTCACAATCCTATACATAGAATTGGAGCTGATATGCGTGGGAAGGTGAACTGCTGCCGCCATTGCCGGGTACAGAGAAGCTGGTGGACAAACCTTGTCCCCCCCTCTCCATACTTGGTCAGGGTCTGGCGCTGCTCCCATTTTTACCCACCTATCCTTTTAGCTCACCTCTGCTTGTTCCTGTAACCTACTCAGCTTCTGCCATGTTTGTTCTGGGCTACTTACCTGTACTGCTGCTACAGTCTCAGGGCTTACCTCCTTTAGAGCTGCTTGTCTTGCAGTTAAATCTGCAAATATATTTCCTTTTGCTTCAATTGTTTTTGCATTCGTGTGTGCCGATATCTTCATTATGGCCACCTTTTTGACTTTTTTTTGTAGGTTATCTAGGACTCTTTTTATTCCTTTGCTTTACTGGTGTACCTGCTGCTGTCAGATATCAGCAATCATGATCAGATACACCCTCAAATTGAAGAGTATCCGTACCACTATTCCCCCTTGCCAAACCTGTTGACTGAAGAGGCAAATAGGTAGCTTAAATTGAAATTGGTGCAGAAATCAATGACTGTTTTATTCCTGGACGCTTTCAGTAAGTTCACATATGTACGGTTTTTACACAATTCATACAATGTGTAGCAATCTGAGGCATCCACTCTCTGCAATATGACACAATACCTAAAACCTTTAGACCTTTGTGGTTGCAACATTCTCTCTATTACGCGCACCCTTTCTGTTTATTCTGTGACAGAGAGAGAAAAGAAAAACTTAACTTTTTCTTATTTAACCCCTAACAACCCTTTGTTGTTAAAACCTGTAAAAGATTGAGGGTACTGTCTATACATATTTTTCTCATTGGGGCAACATAACAATAAATCATTCACATATTGTAAAATGCAAACCATAATTGACATTATTCCGCTAGTGGCACAGAAAAGAAAGCCTCTGTGGCTAAACCTATCACTGTGAAACACATGCTATTTAAAGGTATCTGGGATAATAAGGTATGCGGGTTCGGCACTAGTATTTTGTTTACTGCCCTAAGGTCCTGTACCATCCTATACTTAATTGGACCACCGTCCACTGATTTCTTTTAACTAGGTACAGAGGAATATTTGCGGGCGATTTTACTTCCCTCAGGGCTCTACTTTTAAGTAATGACTGTACTTGGGTTTCTATAGCTGCCTCCTGAGGCGCACTAAGTGGATACTGTTTTTGGTCGGGGAGCACTGCTCCGGGTATCAATTCCAGTGTCACTGGAGGAATGGGCAGAAGCCCAACATCAACTGGATGTTCTTCCCACAGATCCTCTGGAAAAGATGCCAGTAGCTGCTCTAATGCTGGTGAAATCTGGTTAAGTGCCTCAGGTTCTTCTTTCATAACATTGGATCAAATTACACATTTCTATATTTTTGCAGTTTGTCACCTATAGTTAAGGCAGCGGTACCATCCCCTCCGGATGATATTAAACATATATATACAACATATAAGACATATTAAACATATAAGACTCCAACACTTCCCCTTGTCTGTCTTTTCTAAGTCTGCTGCTCCCTTTCTATCTTGACCTTGTCGGGGTTTGGTTTGCTTCTGACCCATTCTAATCCCGTGCCTAGGTAGCTTATTGGAATACTGACAATATGCCCCAAAACTATGGCCAGATCTTCAGACTGACCTCCTTTGGGGACCCTACACCAGTTTCTCGTTGCCTTCCTCCTAGGGTGCTAGAATACTGAATATCTCTCCTGGATACTGAATAACTTTATATGCTAGCCAACTGACAAACAATATGACCAGACTGACGGCTACAACATACACAAGCATTCCTTTGTGCGGCCAGATACCCAACTAGATCTCCGGACTTTGTGGAGACCTTATTCCCCCCTGTATTTGGGATCCCTCTCATACATTCTTATCCCTGCTTTATGGAGCAGCCAGGGCTTATACTTTCAACCCGTCTTATGGTTTATGAGTTAGATGTGAGGTTAAGCATAAGCGTCAGACCCCCCCGAAAGGGCGCGTTCCGTTGCTTAGTTCGGCAATCCCCTTCTAACTCATACCATCCTTGACAAGGCCCATTCACTTGCTCCACAGACAGACAAACGGACAACTTAACAGATAACACATAATTACAGCAATATAAACCGAATGTGTATTGGTTCTAAACCCACCGCTTACGGAAGTTGGTACACAATTCCTGGAGATCAACAGCTGACAGAACGTTTAGGCAAAAATCAGGGGAGTACAGAGCATTATAAGAAAAATAAAGCTTTTTCTTACCTGTACAGTTTTTGGTCTGTGGTTCCCTGAATGCCCGTCCTTTTTGTTCCGTCAACTTTGTTCTCCCTCTTCCTGTAGCATCATTGGTGAGTCGCTATTCGGGCGCCAAAAAAAATGTTAGGTGTGGCTGCCAAGGGGCCACTGATACCAGTTTACATTGCCGCGTTCCAATTGTTAAGCTTACATTATGGAGTAAGACACAGACACACAGATCTCCGTGTCGGCTCCGAGCTTAAAGACCCAGGCTCTCAAAAGCTTTTATTAGCGGTATTTATACACTTTTTAAAGGGGGTGTTTTCCAAAGCAAACAGATGACAATATGATTTCATACAAGGCTATATCCAATTGTACAGGTCAGCATGCCCTGTGACTTAGCTGGTTAAACACTCTTGTGTAAGCCCTTGTACTAGGACAATAAAACAAATAACAGGAGAGAACAAAATACGAAACAACAATCAGATGAAAAGGGTAACTCTAACTTGTAATTACATATTCAGCTAACCGGACTTCTCATTATATATATATACATATATATGTAAGCACACGCATGTATATATGCATACATACACGGTAAATAATAAATACTAAACATATAAATAATCCACAATAATGTCACATCCCCTATAAGTGCATATATCTGGGAGGGGGATGGCCCAGAAAAAGAATCACCCATCGGAGAGAGCAAATCATATCATTGATCATAAAAATTACATTCCATTAAAAGTTTAACCCGTGCGGAATGCGAGTCTGGAGGTGAAAAATCCAGTATACTTCTCTTCAACAGAGGAGTCTAAAGATGTCACCCCCTCTTTTTGCAACCCTAATTTTATCAATCACCTGCACACGCATAGCTGATACATTGCAATCGCTCATCTCTCGGCTGCCCCCGCCGCCATCCTCTGTCAGGGAATCAGGAAGTGAAGCATTGCAGCTTCACTGCCCGGTTCCCTACTGCGCATGCACGAGTCGCGCTGCGTGTCTTTACTGGTCCCCGTTGTGTCCTGGGAACTGTGTGTTTCCCAAGACACAACGGGGGGCGGGCATCTGTGGATAGGGGCGGGGCAGCTGCAGCTAGCTAGTCCCAGGAATGGGTGCATATACCTGTATATACCGACAAGCGGAAGTTCCACTTTAGGGTGGAGCTCTGCTTTAAAGTGATTTGCCGCATTGGTCTAAAGATTTTTTGTCACACTATAAATGTGTTCAATGAAGCAACCACGGAGGCGTCTAGTGGTTCTACCTACATACTGAATGTGACACAAGTCACAAGTGAGTAGATAAACCACATAACTGGTGTTACAGTTATAAAACTAACACATGTCATATTCCTTCTGTGACACAGATGAGCGGAACTTATTACTTTTCATGCTATGACTGCAACAATGACAAACCATGGCTCCACTCTTAAAGTTTCCCTTAAAATGCAGCTGATTTAATTGTATTTTTACTGTTGTTAAAGAAGCTGGGAGACAATGTACGACCTAAAGTGGGGGCTCTCTGAGGTACCACATTAATGCCATTCCCCAGAATACTAGTGCAAACCTCATCTAAATAAAGCATGGGCAAATGTTTATTAATGATATTCCTTATCTTCCCAAATTCCACACTATATGGGGCGGAAAGGGTCAATTTAGTTTGATATAAGATATTGCCTTCAGTTCTCTTTTACAATAGAAGTTTTCTGTCCTTGCTCCTAGCTATAGCCAGGGCCCTATTGATCATCCATTTTTTTTGCCTTATTTAGGAATAGTTGGCAAAGGGAGGTTGCTTCTAGTTCAAACTGTTCATCATCACTACATATCCTCTTGACCCGCAAAAACTGCCCTACAGGTATACCCTTGATAGTGTGCCTCAGGTGTCCTGATTGTTCTAATAAGAGAGAATTGCCTGACGGGCTTTCTAAACAATGTAGATTTAACCCCAGGATTGTCCTCTGTGAGACACACTTTTTCTTTGCTTCCCCTGTAAATGCCAAGTTTTTGTTGTTGAAATTTAAATACTATATATTTAAAGAAGCTATGCTGTCAGTCCCATCTTGCATAATTAATAATAGGTCATTGATGTACAGAAGTTACAACTTAATCCATGGCCTAAAGGGGTTCTCCCCTCCAAATATGCAGGACCGCTCCCACCAACCCATATAGAGGTTGGGAAGGAAGGCTGAGAAAGTTTAGCCCCCATCGCAGCCCCACATCTCTGGAGGTAGAACTCCCTATCAAAAGAAAAGTAGTTGTGGGACAGTAGATATTCCAAAACTTCTAAAATATATTCTTGTTGTTCAACAGGCAGGTCAGTGAATGTCTCTAGGTAGAAATAATGACATGACAGGTGACCCACAAGAATTCAGTCTCGCATTTAAAGTCCTTAAGGATATTCAAAAGATGGTTAGTGTCTTATCCGGGAAGTTGCTGGACCAAAGGCCGTAATTGCCTATCCAGCCACTGTCCTAGCCTGTCATTCAGGGAGGTAATGCCTACAATAATTGGTCTGCCTTTAAGGGGATTTAACAACTTGTGGGTTGTGGGCAGGTGGTAAAAAAGTGGGGATAGTGGGATATTCTGGCATAATTTTACTAGCTTCTTTTTGATTAAATACATCCACCCTAACCCCTCTCCCAATTAATCCTGATAGGACTGCTCTAAATTGTTTAGTGGGATCCCCCCTGAGTTTAACATATGTGCAAACATCAGACAGTTGATGAATAGCTTCCTCCCTGTAGGGATCTACATCCATCACAACTATAAGTCCTCCCTTATCAGAGCAGTGGATGACAAGAGTCATCCTGCTCCAACTTTTTTAATGACATGCTCTCCTCCCTGGTACGATTGTCCCTCCACTCTGTAGAACCCTCCATTGTTTGGTGTTCCAGTGCAGTCAGATCCCGCTTCACAGATCGTTGGAATTTAGTCATCTCAGGAGTGTGGGAATTAATAGGATAAAAATCAGACTTGTTTCTCTTTTTCGATTTTTTACTTCCTGTGGTTGTATGCTTTATATCCTACATGTTTAAAGCGGAAGTAAACCCATCGATTTAACAGTTTAAAAAAAAAGGCATGCCTGGAATGCTAACTGCACATTGGCTGTGCTCTCAACCAAACAGTCAAACCATCCAATGGCTGGTGTCATAACGGATCACATGTGCAGCACTGTGGCAGTTGAAGATTAAACAAAGGCAAAGATGGCAGCTTCCTTGGCTGAAAATGATAGGGGGGTTTACTTCCACTTTAAGTAATGTTATATGAATTGAGGTATTTTTAATAGGAAGTCAAGCCTGATTTACTGAATAATGTGGGAATCTTCAGACAATAAAATGTGTGAATATTAATTTCAATTAGGCAATTACTATCTGATTAAATAAATAAACAGGGGTTTTCTTTTCACATTATAATTAAAGTGAATCTTCACATAAATTATTGTGTGAACATTCTCAACTCCTTTAGTAAATACACAATGTTATATGTTGTGTTATTACAATACACAGTCATTAAATGGGAAATTGTGATAATGCACAGGCAGCTAATGGCAATCCTGACAATAGACTGTCAATAAAAAGGAAACAACAAATCTTAGAAAATACAGGAAACAAAAAAAATAGATGGTCGAGAAATTGGCTACTTTGACAATGCATTCGCTGCTATACTACACAGGCAACAACTAGTACACTAATGTTCCCAGAAGCCCATTTTGGCATAAAAACAAATCGAGGACAGTTGAAAGCACCAAAAACAACCTTAATTTAACATCACCATGACAGAAAACCAGACTGTGTGCTGATTCAAATTCTTCTATGTTTTGTACTAGATATAAACATTTGTGTTAAATTTGCTGAAGCTACTCCACAGTTTTACTGCAGTTATACATAAAACTGACTGCATTTACATTGCACATTGGCTGACTTCACTTTACTAACATCACATTTTGTGTGATAATTAGGGGGGATTAATGTCTCTGAATGACAGTGAATATATGGCCAGTAAGTTCAACACACTGAGCGTGTATAGATTTGCCGTTACTTGTATGAAAATATCTTCTCCCAGTAAAACATTTTTCAGTCTAGAGATGACTATGTACAGGCAGACTTCATACATGATTCTGTCATATTCGAAGATTGTTCTATTGTATGTACAGTATGAGGTATACAAAGTCACATTTGGAGAAATTTTTAGTCAAAACCATTGCTATAAATTATATGCCACAATTGTACAAACTATAGTTTTTTTACTCATTGATATGCTATTAGAGACAACAGAATGTAGCATTCAAGAGCATTATACAACCTGGGGAATTAGAAATAGCATTCACCTATAAAAAAAACAATGACCACAGAACCAGGAGAGTTGCTAATTTTCCAATTTTGCCCAATTGAGTATCTATGTGTTAAAATGTTGATGTTTGAGGAATCACATCATTTGTAATTCATGGGCTGTAAGATTATCTGCAGGTTAGTCAGACCTACAAACATATAATCAGGAGAACAGAAAAATGTACAATTGCAAAATAATGTGCTCATCTCTACAACATATTTAAGAGAATATGGGTGATATGAAACTTACCAATGGCTTATAATCTGTAGCTATAATAATTTTTCCAGTAGATTTTAAAGTGTTTACAGCAATAATAGCAACCTTCAATTAGGAATGAGCACATTTTCACAGGTTCAATTTGTGGGGTGTTAAAGTTCACCAAACCTAAAATTGAGGTCTATAGGGGGTATATTTTGATACTAAACCATTTACAAGGCTAATAGACAATATTAATGCAACTTCAAGGATGACATGGGAAAAAAATTGCTGTACGTGAATCATGGAACAGTACGATTTTCATGAACGGATCATGAACAGATCAGTGACATTGTATTCTAGCATCACATAATTTTATATATGTTTTTAAATTCAGCAGCAGCAGCAGCAGCTGTGCCCCAATCTGATTATAACACGTGCCGGCGTATAACACACACCCCAAGTTTAGGAGGGAATATTAAGGAAAAAAACTTTTAGGAGGGAAGTTTAAGGAAAAAACTTACATTTAAATGCCCATCATTGCAGCCTTGTCCAGTGTCCATCTGCAGCCTTGTCCATCATTGCAGCCTTGCCCAGTGCAGCCTTTCCCAGTGCCTTTGCAGCCTTGCCCATTGCAGCCTTGCCCAGTGCCTTTGCAGCCTTGTCCAGTGCCTTCGCAGCCTTGCCCAATGCAGCCTTGCCCAGTGCCTTTGCAACATTGCTCTTCTAGTTGACAATTGGCAAGATGGACAATTTGGAGGAGAGATCACCCAAGGGGAGCTCAGGGAATTATCAGGGCATCTGGGGTCAACACTAGATAATCCTCAGTTCTGGCCACAAACAGGGGTCATTTGTTGAACCTAAAGGCCAGGATGCCCACATCTGGATTTCCCCATTTCTGACATAGGAGAATGAAGATGTATAAGAGACAATCTCTTTGGTCTAGGCAGTGATGGCTAAGTAAATCTGCCTGACAATTGTCCATGCCTGAAATTTGAACAGCAGATATTGCTGGACAGTGGTTCTCTGCTCCAGGGGAGAATCAGACTTACTTACTTAGGGCTGCCTGACTCATGGTTCCCCCTGATGACTGAGATAGGCCACTTCTGTAACAAAGTCTGATTGCACCCTGATGGGGTGTCCCAGAAGGAAAGGGATCTAGTGATGTAGAGCTAGTTTTATTGCCCTCCGTTTCAGGATGTTGATGGAGAGCTTTGCTTCCTATGGGGACCAGGTTCCTTGAACCATGAGAGATTGGACCACTCATCCCCTGGGAGGCTGGCATCTGTTGTTACCACCCTCCATGAGTATAGAAAAAATAACTCTCTCTTTTCCAAGGTTGGTTTGGAAATCCACCAAGCTTGAGAGTTCCTTATCTAACTGGAGAGAAGCATAGGCAGATCAAGAGAAGGAATGTTTTTGTTCCAGGCCAAAAGAAAGTTCTGTTTAAGAGGCCTCGAACTGAGTGAAAAAAAGCCTCACATCAGGCTATCATAAGGTCCATAACCTTCATGGAGAATCTTTTTGAGGGATGTCTTTTTGATCTTGTAGTCTGAACTTATATGATCTTAAAGTAGAATTCTGGTTAAAGCCTAACTAGTCCTAAAATGCTCCCTCCTCACTCCTAGCACCTATGTCAACTAACCTGTGTAAAAAATATGTTTATAGTATACTTAGCTAGTTTCAGCCTGTTCCAATTGAGTATTGTGGTCCAACTCTCATTTGTCTGCCAGCAGCAGCTGCAGGGGAGGGGAGGGACTACCAACAATAGCTGCAAACAATAGCTGCACCATAGGAGCCTATAGGTGATGTTATCACTCTCAGCTTTTACAACAATTGTTGGGCGCTCTCTCCATTCCCCTGCAGCTGCTGCTGGCTGACACAGGGGATCACATAACTGGACTCGAGAGGGCTGAAAATAAGTAAGAATATACATCTTTCTACGTGGGATAGTTAGTATAGGTATTAAGAGAAGGGAGGGAGCATTTTTTTGTAATTCTTTATTCAAGTCAGAAACTTCTTACAATCCAGAAAGAGTAATAAAACAATGGAAAGCAATGAGCAAGAAGTAATCTGAGCTTTACTACATCTCAATCATACATGCAGAATTTAAACCAAAAATTCAGAGACACAAAGGTTGTAGAGAACTTCCATGTACCAGCGAGAGTCCTTTGTTGTAAAAATGTAACTATATATGCAAAAAACAAGTGTGGGCGTACCCACATAATATCACAGCTGATGTACTGCATTGCAGGTGGGCATATCCCAGAGCGCTATCTCAATTGGTGGAGGAGAGAGCATTTTAGACTCTAGCTGAAATTCTACTTTAAGAAGGCAAATTTGTTTACAGGAAGTAAATCTTTCCTGGACTGTGTCCAGAATGAGGCTTAAGTATTCTAGATGAATGGGAGATTTGAGGGCAGAATTATGAAAGCTAAATACCCAGCCAAAAGCCTGAAGAATCTGAATAGTTTTAAGGTAGATGAATCCTTTAGAAGGGGGTTGGCTGGGTACCCTGTGGCCGGGATACCCCAAGTTCTTAAGAGGGTGAGTAGGAGGGCAAGCACCTTGTTGTATACTCTGGGGGCAGAGGATAAGCTGAATGGCAGTGCGGCAAATTCAAAGTGTTTTTCTCGAACTGCAAAGGGCAAAAAACCCTGAGGAGGTGGATGAAGGGGGATATGTAGGTAGGCATACTGAATGTAATCTAATGCCAGATATACACCTTGTATAAGAGAGGCAAATACTGACCTTGTGGATTCCATTCAAAACTTTAGAACACCAAGGTACATGTTTAGGGATTTTAGGTCCAGAATAAGAAAAATACCTCCATTGGGTTTTGGTGCTATAAACAGGTTTGAATAGAATCCTTTGAATGACTGGCTTTTGTCAAAGGAACATGCTGGAAAATCAGCATCTGATTAGTGCTTAATAGCCTATATAATCTGATGAGTCCATTTATTTTAGGGGGAGCACAAGTGTGATGTGCATAACTGGATCAAGTTATTTTTTGGCACATTTTGTACATATATTATATGCTTCCCTGAAGACACTATTGGAGTGGAGAACACTTGAGTTTTTTAAGCGTATCATTGAGGTGCTAGTATTCCATTCTTCACTGTGAGAGTGATTCTTATTTTTGATTGATTGTTTATTTGTCATTTTGGAAACTTTTTGTCTTTTTGCATTCAAGGACAAGTTCACTTTAAAAAAAAAAAAAAAACATAACATGTGCATTTACAGTACCATTATTTTTTTGTAGGAGTCTGGAAAGCATTGCACCCATGATCTGCTGATTGCGGGTGTTATGCAGAACTCCTACAGACTGTCAGTGTAAGTTGCCTGCCCATACATCATACAGGCAGGCAGTTTCACAAAGCCAGGATGAATTAATGAACTACTTAGAGCCTCAACAGCGCCCTGGTAGTTTATTGAGAACTACAAGCTGCAAAGGCTGTCAGTACTTGTAGTTCATTAATTCACAGAACTCTGTGAAAGAATGACACAGTCATGTGGGCGGAGCCCTGAAAGGCCACACTTTTCAAATAGTGACACCAGGTATGGGTGGGGGGTGAAATGTCCCCCTCAACACCTGTTCCATTTCCTCATTCTTCTCACCATTCAATTCTACACAAGCATGTAAGCATGTAAAGCATATATGGGTGCAATTTCCTTTGTCAATATGTGTTTTGCAAACCAAATTAAAATTTGCAAATATTCAGACAAGCATATACTGATGCAAAACAGCATGGCAGTGTTTAGCTTGAAATCTTGCATATGATCTGGGGTTGTACAATTATTTTTCCCATCCTGCATTCCCAGCCCCCAGAAAATTGACCCAGTATGTTGTGAGTACTATGTGGTGTCCCTGCTCATGTTGCTGCACCGTGTTTCTGTTGTCATATGTACCCTGCCACATGGTCCAGCAATATTGACACAGCATGTTCCACATGCTGGTGGAGTACAGGAATGGACAAAATAGTAGCAGCTAGGTAACTGCCACTGTGGTGTAGCATAGTTCGCAAACTGGCAGCATCCACAGTTTTCGCAAGCTTCAATTAGAATGTTAGCATGTCGTGATTTGTGGACTTTCCTTTTCTAATTCTGCTCAAGTAGCTGCAAAAGTGACACTTGACTTGGGAAGGATGCTGCTAGAGATGGTGGAAGGATAAAGAAAAAGTTCAATCCTCAGTCTGACCCTACTCTGCATGACAGCACAACCCTCTTTCCTGTTTGGCCTGGCATATCCTAAGCCTTTGAAACCCCTTGTGAAACGTTCCTCCCTGTCACTAGAGGCTGCTGATGTTGTTGCAGAAGCAGCAAGAGGAATTGTGGAGGAAGGGGAGAAGTAAGATGCAAGGAACGAAGATTGTGGGCCATTTTGCTGCATACATATCACATTGAGGTGCTGCTCCTACCAAGCTTTGTGGTTCAGAGTAATGTGTCTCTCATGTATATGGTACCCAAGAGGTTGCAGACCCCAGCAGTGCTTTGTGTGGCAGATACATTTAAAAAAAATGCATTGCTAAGCTTTGTGAACCAGCCCTCGGGATAGCAGTTGCTTATACCTGTGGGGCAGTGCTGCCAGATGGATTAGGAAGGTTGCTCTCTGCAGTCTTTTGCAAGCTGCTGCCGCCGATGGACATGATTCTCTCTCATTGCTCCTCTGCCTCTCTCTCAGAATGTTCCTTCTCTAAAAATGAGAGCATGCATAAACAATGAAATTAGAAATACTTGCACATGACCAAGATCATCCTTTTGTAGCAAGTGATTGATTGTGAGAAGGAATAATTTTGCTGGCTCCTCCATGCTAATGTGACAGGCTATGGCAGAATTAGCTGAAGAGGAAGAGAAGGAAGTAAAGGGTACATTAATAGCAGTTGCAGATAACTGGTTTCTGAGTGCCTGGGAGAAAAAAGAAAAGGAAAGCTTTGTCAGCCACTCAAATACAGGTACCTCCTCTGAATGCTGTGGTTGTATAGCTTGACCACTCTGAGATTAAAAAAAAGGGAGACATGCCCTGCCTCTACATGGTGAAGAGGATTGCCTCAATGGAGATAAATGCATATAGATAGGGGCGGGTACCATCATCTTAAATTGACAATGATATAAAAAAGGGTTGTCTGGAGCTACTCCAATAAATGCCCCAAGACCAAAATGGGAATGGACTTTCTTGGTACCTTGGGATAAAGCGATTCAGTATAAAAAATTTAGTTTTATTATACAAACACAGTTTTTACACATAAGTACAAAACGTGATTTAAAAGGCATTGTTACATACAGAAGCAAAAAAGAAATTAATTTATACAGACTTTACAAGGCAAGAACCCCACAGTATAGTGGAGCTTCTGAAGATGTAGGTCCAATTTGGATTCTTCTACATGTTTCGTGAATAAATTTGCTTCCTCAGGAGGAATTGGCCTAATACATCTAGATAGAAATATAATTATTTGTTGATAATGTCACAAAATATACAAGTTGATAATTAACAAGAAGGGAAAAGAAAAGGGGGTGAATATTCTCATACAATGATTACAAAGTACTTGGAGTAAGTTAATAGAGCTGAGTCTGACTTACCAATCAAGACCCAGGCAGGGTCACGGGCGGCAATGTGTGAGGTACCCAAAAATTTGGGTAATTCCCCCATGGCGGACACGGGGAACACTGTATAGGGTGCAATTTCTGAAAAATACATGATGTTACCCAACTACTGCTTTGTTCTGAAGGACCTGCCTGAAATTTTTAATAAAGGGGATTGCCTAATTTTCATGGCAGCTATGGCAATAGGGGTAATTCATGTGTAGTTGTTTGGTGCACACTATTTGACTGTACAGGTATGCAGTGACATGCCACAAACAACAAGCTTTTGTCACCAGCAAGGGAATGCAGGGAATGCAAGGGAATGCAGTGGACCCAAAAATAAAAACAAAAAATACCTACTGATAAAATAAATACATAAATAACATAAACCCTGACCCCCCCCCCCCCCCCCCCCCCAAAAAAAAGAAGAAAAACTGCAACTGTTCATGACACACAGAAAAAGGT
Source organism: Lithobates sylvaticus (assembly GCA_028564925.1). Lineage (NCBI taxonomy): Eukaryota > Metazoa > Chordata > Amphibia > Anura > Ranidae > Lithobates > Lithobates sylvaticus. The sequence goes on along the minus strand of CM053028.1, from coordinate 419,598,624 downwards.
CCTAAAAAAAGTTCTAACCTAAAGAGGACTGTTGGGTCTCTGAACCATGAACATGGGAGGTGTACAAGAATATGTAGCCCACCACACTAAAATGCTAATTATTTTAGCACTATAAAACACAGTATAACACTGTATAGCAACTAAATCTCCCTACACACAAACTGTCATCACTCCCTAAACTACAGGCAGTTACATACATCTGAGTTACATACGACTCATACTTACAAATGGAGGGAGACAACAGGAAGTGAGAGGAAATCTAACCCTAAGAAGGGAAATTCACTCCTGTAAGACTTATCATGGGAATAAGGTGTCTTCATTGAAGCTTTATCACCAATCCTTGTTTCCACTGTATTAATAATAATAATAATAATAACTAATCATTTTCTGGCTGAAATTACACTTAAAAAATGTACCTGTTCCAACTTACAACACAAATTTCCAAAGTACTGCCAGGAGCTCACCCTTTCATAGTGAGTGGACTGGCGCATAACAAAGCCCACATTATTGGCCATTTTAAGCCAGCTGACCTTCAAAGACCATGTAGTGCATTATGGTTACAAAGAATTGTGCATGGCAAATTCCCAAATTAGTTACCTGGGGCTACATATTTTGTTTGTGCTGGTTCGCTTTGAATCCATGGTAGGGCCGAAAACTAACCTTATCCCTACCTATAATTTAATCCTTTCCTTATCTGTAAATTGAACTTTAGGTACTTGGCTCATTTAAATTATCTTTTGAACTCTACAAACTCTAATTAATCTGAAAAAGTAAGATTTCTTTTGTGCTTTCCTTAAGCAGTTCAAACGCCCTCTATAGGTTAAAGTTTAAAAGTTGCATAAAACAAGTCCTGGCAGTTTCTCTACAGCAAAACTGAATTTTTTTATTAACTTCCTTTTAGTAGTTATTTCTCTCATTTTTCCTTTTTCCATGTTCCCAACACACTAGATAGTATTCATTTTGTGATAAAATCTTTCAACAATTATGCAGATAGCACTAGAAAACCAACACATCAACACAAAAAGAATCTCTTAGCTGAGAAATAGACTCTAGATATTCATTAAGAACAGATGGCTACATAGTGAGCAGGCTTAATTTGGGTGTTTAGACTAAATCTATGTTAATCTGCCACAATGTGAGAGACAAAAAGAAAAAACATGATGGTGACACAATTGTATGTGTTAACTTATGCAATATATCTGCAAGAGCATTGAAGTATAGTTATTGATTCCAGAATTACTTTTTGTTAACATCACTTAAACAAACGGCTATCCTAACTTGCAGGCGAATGCTGCTTTTACTTCACTTGTGAATAGCCCCAAAGGTAGCAAATAATTAACTTCAACTAATTAGAACATTGATACTCTTGCGAATAGAGCCTTGTATACTTTGGACAGTGTCCATGGGAAATTTAACATGTGCACTGATTACATAAGTGCAGAAAACTAAAGAATACAAGAAACAATATCTGACGGATCCTTTCAATTCACATTATATTTTTATAATTTAATATATGCTGTTGTGGAAGGATTTGACTTGGTAATGCATTAGGTATTAGAAACAATCTTGAAGCTTTACATTTAAAGATAGAAATATCTAAAGAGTGGATATTTTTTTTACAGGAATTATAGAGACATTCAAACTATTAGCATCTATGGTTCACTTCCTAGGTTATAGCTGAAGAGTTAAAGAGGACCTGAAGACTGAGATAAATTTAATCTGAATGGCAGTTGGGCATAGCACTCTCCACATTACAAGTGAATCTCATAAATTAGAATATCAATACCAATATCAAAAAGTGAAACTCATATATTTTATTTGTTACACACAGAGTGATATATATCAAGCATTTCTTTATTTTAATTATGCTGATTATGGCTTACAGCTAGTGAAAACCCACAATTCAGTACCTCAGAAAACTAGAATATTACATAAGACCAATAAAATAAAAGGTTTTTAATACAAAAATGTTGGCTTATTGAAAAGTATGTCCATGTACAGTATAGTATGCACTCAATACATGGTCGGGGCTCCTTTTGCATTAATTACTGCATCAATGCGGCGTGGCATGGAGGCGATCAGCCTGTGGCACTGCTGAGGTGTTATGGAAGCCTTTGATAGCGGCCCTAGCTCGCCTGCATTGTTGGGTCTGGTGTCTCTCATTGTCACATACCTGGTAGTAGAGCCCCATATGCAGAGGAAGGCCTCTCTTACAACTCTGACTTGAGGACCCCTGATATAGTAGACAGGTGGCACAGGAGTGCAGAGTGGCACAAGTGCCTGGCAGGATCGCTAGTGGAGGAGCTGGCTTGGAACTTCCGATGGCACCATGGAAGATAACCAACAAGTAGGGAGACCAGGAACAGCAGGCAGGCTGAAGACTAGAACAGGCTGGTAATAGAACACCACAGACCGGAAGATGGACACAGCAGCTAGCAGTGAATGTTTCATAGGCTAGGAACACAGGCAGGTGCAGGCAGGCTGGGTCTTACACAGGCGGGCAGATCAGGAATAGATATGGAGGCTGGAGCAAAGTCAAAGTACAGGCTGGGTCGGAAGCAGGCGGACAGTGAGGTAACCAGAGAAATGAGCAGAAGCAGTGTTCGAGACAAAACGGGGTCGGGTGCAGGTGGATAGCAGGAGTAGTCAGGAACAAGCCGAGTTAGCAACTGCAACAGGTTCAGGGTAAACAGGTAGCAGGAATCACATGGAAAGCTGTAGACCAGACAGCATTGATTCAGGGTACTCTGTTTAGACACTCCATTTGGCACCAAGAACTGCCACAAGGTGCGTGCGCTCCGGCACGCGCATGTGCATATCCATTCACATCCCGGACTCCATTTGCGCGCATGCGCGTGCACATTGGCACATGCAAGCGTGCACAAGCCTGTGCGGCTCTCTTTACTGGGATGTGGAACACAGGTAATCTTCTGCAGTTGCCATCTTGGTTGCTGGCGTGCCCTTCCTGACATTGCCCCCTCCCAATGGGCAACCTCCGCATGCCCAAACCGGGCCAACTTTATGGGATGGGATCTCTTAAATGACTGGATTAGTCTCTTGGCATAGATATTACCTTCGGGTTTCCATGAGTTCTCCTCTGGCCCATACCCCTTCCATTTGATCAAGTACTGTACTGCACTTGGTTACTCCTCTTTCTACAATCCAAGATCGCTTTGCTTTCAAATTCTTCTTCCCCGTCAACTACTACCAGCTCAGGAGGACCAGTATTCCGTCTGGGAAAAGAGTCAGGGATTGTAGGCTTTAGTAAGGTTACGTGGAAAACAGGATGTATCCTAAAAGAGTCCGGCAGCTCCAGTTCATAGGCTACATTGTTTATCTTTCTCTTCATCGGGAAGGGCCCCACAAACTTAGAACCCAATTTCTTTGAAAGACATTCTAGCTTTAGGTTTGCTGTGGATAACCATACATGATTGCCAGGTTCCAGAATTAATTTTCCTTGTCTCCTTTTATCAAAGACCTTCTTGTTGTACTCTTGTGTCTTAGCCATTGTTTTCTGCAAAAGTTTGTTATTTGTATTAAAGAAGTTCATTGTCTCAAGAACAGCTGGTATTGAACATTCCAGGATAGTGTTAGACAAGAATGATGGATGAAAGCCGTAATTGGCAAAGAACAGGGATTGCTTTGTGGCCAAGTGAGTAGAATTATTGTAGGCAAACTCGGCTAAATGTAGTGTTGAAACTCAGTCATCTTGAGAGAACGAGGAAAAGCAACATAAGTATTGCTTGAGAGTCTGATTGGTTCTCTCCATTTGACCATTCGTTTGTGGGTGATAGCCAGAAGAGAAGGACAGCTCAATCTTTAGAGATTCACATAAAGCTTTCCAGAACAGGAGGTCAACTGCACCACCCGATTCGATATAATGTTCGCTGGAACTCCGTGGAGCCTTATAACTTCCTTGACAAAAATTTGTGCTGTCTCAGGGGTCGAAGGTGTACCCTTCATTGGTAAAAAATTTCCATTTTGGACAATCGATCCACCGCCACAAAAAATGGTAGTGTAGCCTACTGATAGGGGAAGTTCCATGATGAAGTCTATTGAGGTCATCTTCCAGGGTCTATCTGGGACAGATAGTGACTTCAGCAGAAAAACATAGCCAGAGTTCAGGAACCGGAACGGATAGTCAGAAAAGCCAAAACGTCAGGAAGCCAGAGATGAGCATAGTAGAACAGCAAGCAGGATCTGGAGCCAGAAGGAATGTCAGACAAGCAAGTCTTTAACAGGAACACTGGAAAGCATTTATAGAGATGTGACCAAGGCGAAGGCAGAGATCATCTGGACTGGACAGCTTAAGTAGGCAGGACTGACGAGCAGAATATCATCAACAAGTGAGTCACTGTGGAGAGATAGGAGCTGGCAATTAGCCGACAGGTGAATGGCCAGCTTTAAGAAGGAAGGGCTGACACCAACTCATCTTTCAGGGGTTCAGAAAGGCCCATGGGAAATTCATAACGAAGGGCAGCATCGTTCCAGTTAGTATCAGAACCCCAGAGCTTAAATTCAGAAATATAGTCCTCGTGGCAGATTGCTGAGGATCTTCATAGAGCTGAGCCATGGAATCGAAGAAGATGGTCAGGTTTGACAGTGTGGCAGCTTTCTGTTTGCGTAGGCAGTGGGCCCAAGACTGGGGTTCACCATGCAGCAAAGAGATAACAAACCCAACTTTGGTAGCCTCCAAGGAGAAGGTGCATGGCTGCATGGCAAAATAAAGTTTACAAGCATTGCGGAATGCCCTGAATAGCAGTGGCCCGCACATGCGCGCAGTGGCCCGCGAGTGTGCACGATAGCGCACGGGTATGCGCATTGGTTCACGGGTATGCGCATTGACACGCTATGGTGAGGCTATTTTAAGCAGCACTGGCGTCCAAACGGGTTGCCGGTTTGTTGTCAGCTTCCCATTTGTGCCTGTTTCCTGCTTCTACCTTCTGATTGCCTGACTTTGACTTGGATTGTCCCTGACTTGGCTGCTCTCTCCTCCATCTGACACTTGGCTTGTTTATATGGACTTCTCCTGATCTGCCCCTACGTGTTTGACCCTCGGCCTGCCTAACGGACTCCTCTGCCTGTCTTTATGGATTTGATCCCTGGCCTGCTTCACGGACTTGCTACTTGTCTTGTGCCTGATCTCTTGCTACCTCCCGGATTCTCTGCTACTATGCTCAGGACTCTCAGCCAGCCACTGAACTCCAGTTCAACCCCAGCTCAGCTCCTCAGCCCTCCTCTGGACTACACCTGCTGGTGGCCAGTGCTCCCGCGTGCCACCCGTTCCCTGTACCACCTCCGGGGGTCGGAGTGCACGCAGTTGCAAGGGTTACCGCTCTCGGCATCTCGACCTCGGCAAGTACTTGTCGTGACAGGAAGACGAGGCCTGGACATGTTCCTCCAGTCGGGTATAACCTTTTTGAAGATTTTTGACAGCCTGCATAAGGCCCGCCAGATGTTGGCAAAGTTCATCCATAGGAGAGGTTCCTCGCTCGGGCTCATACATGGCTGTCTGGTACTGTCACGTACCTGGTAGTAGAGCCCTATATGCAGAGGAAAGCCTCTGTTACACCTCTGACTCGAGGACCCCTGATAGAGTAGACAGGTAGCAAAGGAGTGCAGAGTGTCACGAATGTCTTGCAGGATTGCTGGTGGAGGAGCTGGCTTGGAACTTCTGATTGCACCGTGGAGGATCACCAACAAGAAGGGAGACCAGGAACAGCAGGCAGGTTGGTAATAGAACACCACAGACCGGAAGATGCACACAGCAGCTAGCGAAGTGGGTGTTCCGTAGACTAAGAACACAGGCAGGTGCAGGCAGGCTGGGTCATACACAGGCAGGCAGATCAGGAACAGGTACGGCACCTGGAGCAAAGTAAAGGTGTAGGCCGGGTCGGTAGCAGGTGGGCAGCGAGGTAACTAGAGGAATAGGCAGAAGCAGCGTCAGAGACAAGCTGGGGTTGGGTGCAGGTGGATAGCAGAAGTAGTCAGGAACAAGCCAAGTTAGCAACTGGAACAGGTTCAGGGTAAACAGGTAGCAGGAATCACAGGGAATGCTGTAGACCAGACAGCATTGATCCTGGGTACTGGCTCTGTTTAAATAGTGCATTTGGTGTCAAGAACTGTCACAAGGTGCATGCGTGCTCTAGCCCACATATGCACACATCCATTCGCATTCCGGACTCCATTTACACACATCTGCATGTACATTGGCGCACGCAAGAGCACCCGAGCCTGTGCAGCTTTCTTCACTGGGATGTGGAACACATGGACTCTTCTGCAGCCTTCATCTTGGTCTTGATAATACCCCACATATTCTCTATGGGGTTCAGGTTAGGCCAGTTTTCTGACCAATCAAGCTCAGTGATACCATGATCATTAAACCAGGTATTTGGCCATGTGGGCATGTGTCAAGTCCTTCTGAAAAATTAAATCAGAATCTCCATAAAGCTGGTCAACAGAGGGAAGCATGAAGTGCTCTAGCATTTCCTGGTAGAGGGCTGTACTGTTTTTGGACTTAAAACACAGTGGACCAACACCAGCAGATGATATGGCTCCACAAATCATCACAGACTGGTTACCTCAATGCCACCCCCGAATTGATGCAGTAATTCATGCAAAAGGAGCCCCGACCAAGTATTGAGTGCATACTTTACTGTACATTTACTGTACAATCGAAAAAGTGCTAATTTTAAAAGCCTATATGCAAGTTATTTTCATAAAAAGTGTTTGGGGACCTGGGTCCTGCCCCATGGATCAATGCAAAAAAAAGTTTTAAAAACAGATGTTTTTTCGGGAGCAGTGATTTTAATAAGAAGCAATAAAAGTGTAATATTCCTATAAATTTCATACCTGGGGTGTGTGTATAGTATGCCTGTAAAGGGGCGCATGTTTCCCGTGCTTAGAACTGTCCCTGCACAAAGTGTCATTTTTGCAGGAAAAAAAGCTATTTAAAATCACTCTCGGCTATAATGAATTGTCGGCTCCCGTAATACAGAGAACAGTCATTGAAAGTCATTGATAAAAAAAAAAAAGCGTGGGGTTCCTCCCAAATTCAATTATCAGGCCCTTCAGGTCTGGTATGGATATTAAGGTCAAATAAAAAAAAAAACGACGTGGGGTTCCCCCTCAAAATCCATACCAGACCCTTATCTGAGCATGCCACCTGGCAGGCTGCAGGGAAAGAGGGGGGACGAGAGAGCTCCCCCCCTCTTGAACCGTACCAGGCCACATACCCTCAACATTGGGAGGATGCTTTGGGGTGTCTGTGACCCCTCAAAGCACCATGTCCCCATGTTGATGAGGAGAAGGGTCTCATCCCCACAACCCTGGCCGTTGGTTGTGGGGGTGTGCGGGCGGGGGGCTTATCAGAATGTGAAAGCCCCTTTTAACAAGGGGACCCCCAGATCCTGCCCCCCGTTTGAAATGGTAAGGGGGTTCAAAAGTACCCCTACCATTTCACAAAGAAAGTGTAAAAAATAGTTAAAAAACAGACAGACACCGTTGGGAAAAGTCCTTTATTAAAAATCTAAAAAATTACAAAAAGATTCCAGCGGTGGTAATCCACTCTTGCTATCCAGCGATGGGTGATCTCTTCTCCGGGGTCCAGCGATAGCTGATCTCTTCTGATGACATCCAGCGCAGCGCATCCTGTCTCCATGGAGACACTCCGTCACCTGACCCCACCCCCCTCTGACACAACGCAAGGGGGAAGCTGGGCTTCCCCAGTGACGTACGGGTGACCCCACCCCCCTCTGATGTAACTGAAACCTGTGTTACATCAGAGGGGGGCGGGGTCACCCGTACATCACTAGGGAAACCCAGGCTTCCCCAGTGATGTAAGGGTGACCCCTCCCCCCTCTGATGTAATGCAGGTTTCCGTTAAATCAGAGGGGGGCGGGGTCACCCATACATCACTGGGGAAGCCCAGCTTCCCCCTTGCACTGCGTCAGAGGGGGCGGGGTCAGGTGACGAGTGGCCCGGTCCTCTTCTGCTAAGACAGGATTCCCTCAGTGTCTCCATGGAGACAGGATGCGCTGCTCTGGACGTCGGAGAAGAGATCAGCCATCGCTGGACCCCGGAGAAGAGATCACCCATCGCTGGATACCAAGAGTGGATTACCACCGCTGGAATATTTTTTTATTTTTTTTTATTTTTAATAAAGGACTTTTGTACCCCCTTACCATTTCAAACAGGGGGGGGGGGATCTGGGGGTCCCCTTGTTGGGGCCCGCAGACCCCCACAACCACCGGCCAGGGGGCTTCCAGATTCTGATAACAGACCCCAAAGCATCCTCCCAATGTTGAGGGCATGTGGCCTGGTACGGTTCAGGAGGGGGCGCTCCCTCGTCCCCCCTATTTCCTGCGGCCTGCCAGGTTGCGCGCTCGGATAAGGGTCTGGTATGGAGGGGGACCCACACGCCATTTTTTTAAAAAATTTGGCGTGGAGTTCCCCTTAAAATCCATACCAGACCTGAAGGGTCTGGTATGGATATTTAGGGGGAACCCCGTGTCATTTTTTTTTTATTTGACCCGGGGTTCCCCTTAATATCCATACCAGACCTGAAGGGCCTGGTAATTGAATTTGGGGGGAACCCCACTTTTTTTTTTTTTATCAATGACTTTCAATGACTGTTCTCTGTCTTACGGGAGCCAACAATTCATTATAGCCACGCGTAGCTTTTTTTCCTGCAAAAATGACACTTTGTGCAGGGACAGTTCTAAGCATGGGAAACATGCGCCCCTTTAAAGGCATACTATAGACACCCCCCAGGTACGAAATTTAAAGGAATATTTCACTTTTATTGTTTCACTTTAAGCATTATTAAAATCACTGCTCCTGAAAATCTGACGTTTTTAAAACTTTTTTTTGCATTGATACATGTTCCCTGGGGCAGGACCCAGGTCCCCAAACACTTTTTATGACAATAACTTGCATATTAGCCTTTAAAATGAGCACTTTTGATTTTGAACGTTCGAGTCCCATAGACTTTAATAGGGTTCTAAAGTTCACACAAACTTTAGGTCTGTTCGCAGGTTCTGGTGCGAACCGAACAGGGGGGCGTTTGGCTCATCCCTAATCAAGAGGCACAGAGTACCACACTCAGTATGGCATAACAAACAGGGCTTAGGAGTGTATACTGTTCAGTGATGAGGTGTATGCATCACACAGGGCACAGAAAAATTCAGCACAAGGGTCAATTCTTACATATGCCCTCCCAAATTAACCATCCATTGCTCATCTCTGCACACCTCTTTGCTTGGTTCCAGGAGTTTTCTCTCTATTGGTGGGTCCCCTCACCTCCCCAGTCCATGTTGTGCAGGCAGTGAGGAAATTATGTGCTATAACCTCTGGCAACTAATAAGTAAGTGATAATGATGCACAGCAACCTCTAGCAACCAATTAGTGAGCAGAAATAATGTGCAGTACCTTATAGCAACCAATCATCGAGCGGTAATGATGTGCAGTAACTTCTAGCAACCAATTTGTGAGTGGTAAGGATGTGCAGTAACCTCTAGCAACCAATCAGTGAGCCTGGACCAGTTCTTGTATGGGAAATGTATGGACACAACTTTTATTTTATAAAATCAGCAGTGTAATAACAAAACAGACAATAGTTATAATTGACAACCCAACATAAGCTTACTTGAAAATTCCACTTTCATGTTTTGAGTTTTTCCTGTCTCCTGGTCATATCTTTCCACAACTTTATGGATCTCCTGCATGATTTTCAGCTTCTCCTCTCCTAATCAGTTTCAATTTCTAAGGATTACATATCGCATGGTACCTTGCTGTCTGCAAGCAGTGATTACTCTACTAACTCGACGTCCTGAAACTCCTCCCCTCAGCATCTCTGTAGTTCAGAAGGCAGACTCTGTGAATTCTTTGACTCCGCAGTGCCCACTCACATGGCATAGTGAACATGTGTCATATAATTCAAGAAAGTAAATGTGTGAGGATCTTTCACAAAGTAAGTTTACAAACTTCAAGATTATTCAGAGTAATAGGGATGGGCTAGAAATAGTTTTTATACAGTATGGAACAGAATGTCTGATTTTCCAATTAATCATAGACATACTTTAAACCAATGCTGGGACAAGGTTATCCAGCGCCCATGGCAAGGATGCCAAACTGCGCCCCCCCCTTCCCTTAAAATTAGGGTCAGGACTCCCCCATCTCTGCAATAAACCACTGCGCCAACCCTGCCCACCCCTTGTCCCATCTCTGCTTTCAATGGACTATAAAACTGTATAAACAAAACTTCATAAGAGCAATGTCTCTGTGACTCAATAAGAGTACTAGGTTGCAGTCTCTCTCTCTACAAAAACTGAGCTGTGGATGAAGGAGTGCAGAGGTGGGCTGTGGATGGGGGGTACAGCGATAAGGTGTGGACAGGGGGTATAGAGGTGAGCTGTGGGTGGGGGGTGCAGAGGTGAGCTGTGGACAGGGGGGTGCAGAGGTAAGTGGTGGATGGGGGGGTGCAGAGGAGAGCTGTGGATGGGGGGTACATAGGTGAGCTGTGAACAGGGGGGGGGTGCAGAGGTGAGCTGTGGACAGGGAGGGTGCAAAGGTGAGTTTAGCACAGAAGGGTGCAGAGGTGAGCTGTGGATGGGGGGTGCAGAGGTGAGCTGTGGACAGGGGGGGGGGTGCAGAGGTGATCTGTGGACAGGGAGGGTGCAAAGGTGAGTTTAGCACAGAAGGGTGCAGAGGTGAGCTGTGGATGGGGGGTGCAGAGGTGAGCTGTGGACAGGGGGTACAGAGGTGAGCTGTGGATGGGGGGTGCAGAGGTGAGGTGTAAATGGGGGGTATAGCTGTGAGCTGTGGACAGGGGGGTGCAGAGGTGAGGGGTGGACTGGGGGTACAGAGATGAACTGTGGATAAGGGAGACTGGTTTGGGGTAGTGTCTCCACCCCCAATTTTTGATTCAGTAGTATGATGGTACATCCCCTCTTTTGTTGATTTTGCAAATCTTTTCTTTAACCGAGGCCTCCCTTTTTGACAAGTCATTAATTTATTGATGCTAGCGATACTTTTAACTGCAGTAGCAGCCAGAGATTTGGACAGACAAACAGGACAAATATGGCTATTTAGTACTCTTGTTCAGCAAACCTCCAACAGCTAGAATTTGGGGCAAACTCAATATTGACCTAAAGCTGAAACTCATACCTAATTATCGAAAATGGAATTAGCAGCCAGGTGGCAGATCTTCATCTTGAAGAAACTGAAGAAATATAAATCTCTGACTGGAGTAAGTACTAACAGTAGGCCTCAGGTGAACCTCATACGTGTACTATATACAGTTCAATGGTCACTTCTGACAAATTACACAGCTTAGATCCATCCTCCTGCTGTGGAGTGATCTAAGCCATCATTTACTGATGCTCCTGAACACAGAGAATCCTCTTGTCTGCTAAGATGAAATCAAGAGACTCAACCCCTGAGGCACACCCAGGGAGAACTAACTTTGGTAGCCCTCCAGTACACTTTGTACAGGATAAAAATGATTGGTCTACATGCAGGTACTTGCTAGGAACAGCTAGTTCAAGTGAGGTGAAGTGTAATGAAGTGCCCATTTACTCACACCTGCTGAGATACAGACAAAGGTCTATTTAACTCCCTTTTACACAACTCCCTGGGTTTCTGCACACACCCAGGAAAGATAGATTTCTCTACTTTTCAAGTTCCATTGGGGTACCCCCATTTGTCCTTGGTCCTAGGATTTCTCCAACTGAGAGGAATGCTGTTCATGAGGATAAGAGCAAGAAGCTGTGTTCTGTTCTGTTGCTATGGAATTTGACTATGCTATGCAGCCACATGTTACCTTGATTGAGTCTCAGACACATTGCTGTGAAGATCCCATTTTGTGCAGCTATCATAATCTTTTTTATACTATCTCAAGTGTATGCATGCCCTTTGCCACCCTGACCTTGTTTTACATTACTGATTCTAACTTTGCATCTATTTAGTAGATTGCAAGTTACAATTACTTAAATGGGATAATAGTATAAGACGTCACGCATCCTTCAATAATTACCAAAAAACAAGAAGATAAATAAAAAAAATAAAAAAAAACAGCATCTGTACTGCAATTACAAAAAAGAAAAAAAAATGGAAAGCAAAAGATTAACAAAGTATCCAAAATACTTTATTTAGATGACTGAACCCTTCTACTCCCACTCTTATTATATGGTTACATAGTTGGTAAAACTGAATAAAGACACCAGTCCATCCAGTTCACTACCATTTCCCATATCCTTGTATAATGCACATCTAACAGTTTTTTGAAATTATCGACACTCCCTGCTAATGCCACCAACTATGCAAGGTTGTTCCACATCTTTACTGCTCTAACGGTAAAGAACCCTTTACACAGTATGAGGTTTAACCCATTTGCATCCAATTTCATTGAGAGTCTGTTGTTTTCTTAAAAGACATAATATTGTATCGTTTTAGGGGGAGAATTCCTAGCGGCTTCCAGGATGGAGAGGTATCTAGGGGTCCTAGTAAAAGACAGACTGAGCTAAAGCATGCAGTATCAAGCTGTAGCTACCAAAGCCAGCAGAATATTAGCATGCATTAAAAAGGGAATTTACTCCAGACATAAGACAATTATTCTGCCACTTTATAAAACTCTGGCTCGGCCGCATCTGGAGTATTCTGTCCAGTTCTGGTCACCAATCCTCAGAAAAGATGTGCTGGAGCTGGAGAGGGCCCAGAGAAGGTCAACTAAATTAATATAGGGACTGGAGGACCTCAACTATGAGGAACGACTACAAGCGCTAAATTTATTCTCCCTGGAGAAGAGACGCATGAGAGAGGATATTATTGCGATATACAAATATTTCAATGATAATCCCAGCGTAAGTATGAAACATTTGTGTAAGAGGACACGAGGCCACACAATGAGACTGGAAGAGAAGCAGTTTAACCTTAAGCTGCG
>CM053028.1:419528190-419585202 GCA_028564925.1 Lithobates sylvaticus | reverse complement strand
CAATTGCGACCCAGCCCCGTACAGCTGCCCTCTTCTATATCTGGATAGAAGGGGTGGAGGGAGCAGCATGTGGAGGAATTTATCCCCTCCATTTTCCTCCTGCCACAGCTGCAAACCTGTTTTTCCTCCTTTCCCTCCCACAGGCATTCAGCAGCTGCAGAAGGAAAATGGAAGGGATCGGTTGCTCCATATGCTGCCTCTGTCACCCCTCCTATCCATTTATTATTATTATTATTATTATACAGGATTTATATAGCGCCAACAGTTTGCGTATTGCTTTACAACATGGGGCAGACAGTACAGGAGGGATCAGAGGGCACTGCTCTTTAGAGCTTACAATCTAGAAGGGAGGGTCAAGTGGAACAAAAGGTAATAGCTGTGGTTAGTAGTTGTTAGTAGTTGTTAGTATTTTGAATTTAATTTGTTGGGTGAGCAGAAGCCAGTGGAGGGATTGACAGAGAGGGGTAGCAGACACAGAGTGGTTGGTAAGGTGGATGACTCTGGCAGCAGCATTCATGATGGATTGAAGGGGGATAGACTATGGAGAGTTAAGCCAATGAGTAGGGAGTTGCAATAGTTGAGGCAAGAGATGACCAGGGAGTGAATTAAGAGCTTTGTTGTGTCATTGGTTAGAAAGGGGCGTATTTTGGAGAAGTTGCAGAGGTTGAGGCGGCAAGATTTGGACAGTGATTGGACGTGGGGCTTAAAGGAGAGTTCAGAGCCTAGGACTACACCTAGGACCTTGGCATGCAGGGATGGGCTTATGGTTGTGCCATCGATTTTGACAGAGAGATCAGGGAAAGAGGCACGTGGGGGAGGAAAAATTATAAGTTCGATTTTGGATAGATTACGTTTGAGGAAGTGGTCTGATATATCTGATAGAAGATTATTGATACGTGAGGAGACTGAAGGAGTGAGCTGAGGGGTAGAGAAATAGATTTGAGTGTTGTCAGCGTAGAGGTGGTATTGGAAGCCATGGGAGGCTATCAGCTGACCCAGGGAGGAGGTGTAGATTGAAAATAGCAGAGATCCAAGAACAGAACCTTGGGGGACCCCAACAGAGAAAAGAAGGAGAGTAGGAAATAGAATTGTAAGTTATTATAAAGGTGCGGTTGGATAAGTAGGAAGAGAACTGGTGAAGAGTACAGTCACAGAGACCAAAGGCATGGAGTTTTTTTTTGAGGAGGGGGCGGTCAACTGTATTAAAGGCAGCAGGGAGGTCCAGTAGTAGGAGTTTAGAATAGTGTACAGTGTCACTTGTTTCAGCTTCCTTAGGCCCTATGTGCTCCCTGTCCCCCCCCCACAGCTCTGTCGTCTTCCCCCGCCAGCTGCTTTGAGGAATGTGTCAGGATGGAGAATGGGGAAGGAGGCAGTAAATATGGCATTTACCCGCCCCTTGCTTTTCTGAATGAACAGAGTCAGTGATCGGTATCAATGTACATTCCTAAAAGTTTGTGAATAAATGGAAAGCTCTGTACAGAGCTATTCCGGTCCATTCATTCTGTATTGCTGAGGCTGCAGAGATGAAGATTGAAGACTGTGTCCGCAATCTCTTTTCTCCGTCTCAAAGGTGAAACTTTTGGTGTATGTTTAGACCCCTGATGTTTTACCAAAGCCCCCCAGTGAGAAGGGCCTCAGGCTTGATGGAAATGGCCCCACCTGGGGGTTCTGGGGGGGCTTCATGGTTTCTTGCATTGGGGCCATAAAGCAGAAGTTTTGTCACATGCATTGATGAAAAATGTGTTGCCACAATGCACAAGTAAGAATGGATCCTGAATGTAAGCAAGTTAAGTGGTGATGTACCTAAAACTAAATTTAATTGCAATTTTCTGTATTTTTTTTTACAAACTTTTATTGAAAAAAGAGATGAGACAGGTACAAAATCTAGTATACATCGGATACATCCCATATAATCTGTCTAAACATAGCGAAAGACAATAGACATCTGTTGTATTCGATATGCTATATGTACAAAATACAAAAGAAAAAGAAAAAAAAACAATAAGGCACTTATACAGTAAATCACAAAAAAGAAAATTGAGTAAATTCAAGTGCATACATAGATTCAAGTAGGTAGGCTTACCCCAAGGCAACATAGCATAAGGTAGGTCAGACATTAGGAAAACATACTACAATATAACCAAATGGTTTCACTCTACTGAAGGTAAACAATGTAAAAACTATGGATGCCATTTTGCATCCAAATGAGGATTTGATTCTTGAATTATATGAAACATTTGTTCCATCAACATGATTGCTTCCCTTCTGGAGGCATTTTGTGGAAAGGGTACAGACAATAACCTCCACTGATATGCTATGACCCATGTATCAATCTCTATAAGGGTTGTGTGGGATATCAGAAATAGTAGAAAGAAATAGACATTAAATCCGAGTTAGTGATACATTTTCCAGCTATTTTGGAAGCAAGGGTAAAAAGCTCAGACCACACTTTATTCTCACATGTCCAAAAAGGTTTCTTTTTTAAATTTTAAAAACTGCTGCTAGTGATTTTATGTGCATCTCATGTAGGAACAAAATTGCATAAACTGTGCAGTGATATCATTAAAAACAACTGTATAAACCAGTTGAAGTTAAAAAGCTATTGCACATCCTGTCTTTGGGTGGAATCACAGTGCACATGCTGCAAAAATGCCCACTGCGGTCATGGAAAATGTGTGTTTATGATCTGCCATGCTGTTGTTGGGAATGGAATCCCAATGAAATATACCAGTACATACAGCACATTGCCCTTTTTTCCCTGCCATACAGATTTTGTGCTGCTTTGCTTGGCACATGCAAAATGTATTGGTTAGTGAGCTAGTCAAATCAGTGTTTTTTTTTTTTCCTTTTCAGTCAAAATGTTAAATTACATTTTTAAAATAATTCTAGAACAGAAGATTCAAAACCAACATTTATATGTTTATTGTGCTCGCACCACTAACCCCCTCCTCTTTCTGTCTCTTCAGCCATTCACAATACTCTGTGTATTCTTCTTAGAGAATGCAATGCATTGTGTATATAGAGGAGGAGCAGATGAATGACAAGAAATCCCTTGCTCAGCCACAGAATGCGTTACATTCTAGGAGAAGTATCTAGCAGGTTTGTGAATTTCCAAATGGACAGGAAAGGGGGACAGCATGAGTCTTTCACAGTGGCAGCCTCTTCTACAGTGGTGTGAAAAAGTGTTTGCCCCCTTCCTCATTTCCTGTTCCTTTGCATGTTTGTCACACTTAAGTGTTTCGGAACATCAAACCAATTTAAACAATAGTCAAGGACAACACAAGTAAACACAAAATGCAATTTGTAAATGAAGGTGTTTATTATTAAAGGTGAAAAAAAATCCAAACCATCATGGCCCTGTGTGAAAAAGTGATTGCCCCCTAAACCTAATAACTGGTTGGGCCACCCTTAGCAGCAACAACTGCAACAAGCGTTTGCGATAACGTGCAATGAGGCTTTTACAGCGTCCTGGAGGAATTTTGGCCCACTCATCTTTGCAGAATTGTCCTAATTCAGTTACATTAGAGGGTTTTCGAGCATGAACGGCCTTTTTAAGGTCATACCACAACATCTCAATAGGATTCAGGTCAGGACTTTGGCTAGGCCACTCCAAAGTCTTCATTTTGTTTTTCTTCAGCCATTCGGTGGTGGACTTGCTGGTGTGTTTAGGATCATTGTCCTGCTGCAGAACC
Source organism: Lithobates sylvaticus (assembly GCA_028564925.1). Lineage (NCBI taxonomy): Eukaryota > Metazoa > Chordata > Amphibia > Anura > Ranidae > Lithobates > Lithobates sylvaticus. The sequence goes on along the minus strand of CM053028.1, from coordinate 419,581,510 downwards.
CAAGTTCGTTTCAGCTTGAGTACACGAACAGATGGTCGGACATTCTCCTTCAGGATCTCTTGGTAGACAGCAGAATTCATAGTTCCTTTTATCACGGCAAGTCTTCCAGGTCCTGAAGCAGCAAAACAGCCCCAGACCATCACACTACCACCACCATATTTTACTGTTGGTATAATGTTCTTTTTCTGAAATGCAGTGTTCCTTCTACGCCAGATATACTTGGACACACACCTTCCAAAGAGTTCCACTTTTGTCTCATCGGTCCACAGAATGTTGTCCCAAAAGTCTTGGGGATCATCAAGATGTGTTGTGGAGAAATTGAGACGAGCTTTGATGTTCTTTTTGCTCAGCAGTGGTTTTCTCCTTGGAACTCTGCCATGCAGGCCATTTTTGCCCAGTCTTTTCCTGATGGTGGAGGCATGAACGCTGACCTTAACTGAGGCAAGTGAGGCCTGCAGTTCCTTGGACGTTGTTGTGGGGTCTTTTGTGACCTCTTGGATGAGTAGTCGCTGCGCTCTTGGGGTAATTTTGGGCGGCCGGCCACTCCTGGGAAGGTTCACCACTGTTCCATGTCTTCGCCATTTGTGGATAATGGCTCTCACTGTGGGTCGCTGGATTCCCAAAGCTTTGGAAATGGCTTTATAACCCTTTCCAGACTGATAGATCTCAATTACTTTCTTTCTCAATTGTTCCTGAATTTCTTTGGGTCTCGGCATGATGTGTGGCTTTTAAGGATCTTCTGGTGGACCTTACTGTGTCAAGCAGCTCCTATTTAAGTGATGCCTTGATTGTGAACAGGTGTGGCAATAATCAGGCCTGGGTGTGGCTAGAGAAATTGAACTCAGGTGTGGACAACCACAGTTATAGTATGTTTTAACAAGGGGGGCAATCACTTTTTCACACAGGGCCATGATGGTTTGGATTTTTTTTCACCTTTAATAATAAACACCTTCATTTACAAATTGCATTTTGTGTTTACTTGTGTTGTCCTTGACTATTGTTTAAATTGGTTTGATGTTCCGAAACACTTAAGTCTGACAAACATGCAAAGGAACAGGAAATGAGGAAGGGGGCAAACACTTTTTCACACCACTGTATTAACACCCACAGTACTGACAGTTCACAGCTGTGGGGGGTCTCTGGCACCAATGGCAGGTGTATTATTGCAGTAACTGAAAGCTAGCAGAATGGTGGTTTGATGGGGAGCCATATCATCTGCTAGTGTTGGTCCACTGTGTTTTATCAAGTCCAAAGTTAGTGCAGCCCTCTACCAGGAAATTCTAGAGCACTTCATGCTTCCCTCTGCTGACCAGCTTTATGGAGATAATGATTTAATTTTCCAGCAGGACTTGGTACCTATCCGGTGTTCTCCTTCCTCTGCCGCCACCGCCCCCCCTTCAATGCTGAGTCCCGCTGACCAGAGCGGCCCCCCTCCCGCCTGAACCGTACCAGGCCACATGCCCTCAACATTGGGAGGATGCTTTGGGGGTCTAAGACCCACAAAGCACCTTGTCCCCATGTTGATGAGGACAAGGGCCTCATCCCCACAACCGTGCCTGGTGGTTGTGGGGGTCTGCGGGCGGGGGGCTTATCGGAATCTGGAAGCCCCCTTTAACAAGGGGACCCCCAGATCCCGCCCCCCCCCTGTGTGAAATGGTAAGGGGGTACAAAAGTACCCCTACCATTTCACCAAAAAAGTATCAAAAATGGTAAAAATGACTGGAGACGGTCTTTGACAATTCCTTTATTAAAATCTTCTTTCTTCTTTCTTCTGGTCTTCCTTTCTTCATCTTCTTCCGGCATCTTCTTCTTCCATCTTCTTCTTCCTCCGATCCGCTTCTTCTTGGCCTTCTCGTCCAGCATAGGTGTCTCTTCTGGGCCGCTCCACGCAATGGGAGGCTCCCGCTGGGTGAGGCTTCTCTTCGGTATCTTCTTCCACGGCGTCGGCCTCTGAGGCTTCTCTCCGGTATCTTCTTCCAGGGCGTCGGTCTCTTCTTGGGCCACTCCTCGCAATGGGAGGCTCCCGGTGTGTGAGGCTTCGCTTGGGCTGACAGTTCTTTTATAACGGAGGATGGGGCCACCTGGTAACCCCGCCCCCCTCTGACGCATGGGAACGTCATGGGGACTTCCCTATGGCTTTCCCCGTGACGTGGGAAAAGCCATAGGGAAGTCCCCATGACGTCCCCATGCGTTAGAGGGGGGCGGGGTTACCAGGTCTCCCCGCCCTCCGTTATAAAAGAACTGTCAGCCCAAGCGAAGCCTCACACACCGGGAGCCTCCCATTGCGAGGAGTGGCCCAAGAAGAGACCGACGCCCTGGAAGAAGATACCGGAGAGAAGCCTCAGAGACCGAAGCCGTGGAAGAAGATACCGAAGAGAAGCCTCACCCAGCGGTAGCCTCCCATTGCGCGGAGTGGCCCAGAAGAGACACCGATGCTGGACGAGAAGGCCAAGAAGAAGCGGATCGGAGGAAGAAGAAGATGGAAGAAGAAGATGCCGGAAGGAGAAGATGAAGAAAGGAAGACCAGAAGAAAGAAGAAAGAAGATTTTAATAAAGGAATTGTCAAAGACCGTCTCCTGTCATTTTTACAATTTTTGACACTTTTTTGGTGAAATGGTAGGGGTACTTTTGTACCCCCTTACCATTTCACACAGGGGGGCTGGGATCTGGGGGTCCCCTTGTTAAAGGGGGCTTCCAGATTCCGATAAGCCCCCCGCCCGCAGACCCCCACAACCACCGGGCACGGTTGTGGGGATGAGGCCCTTGTCCTCATCAACATGGGGACAAGGTGCTTTGTGGGTCTTAGACCCCCAAAGCATCCTCCCAATGTTGAGGGCATGTGGCCTGGTACGGTTCAGGCGGGAGGGGGGGCCGCTCTCGTCCCCCCCTCTTTTCCTGGGGCCTGCCAGGTTGCGTGCTCGAATAAGGGTCTGGTATGGATTTTGAGGGGGACCCTACGCCATTTTTTTTTTTTTTGGCTGGGGTCCCCCTTAATATCCATCCCAGACCTGAAGGGTCTGGTTATTGAATTTGGGGGGGACCCCTACGCTTTTTATTTTTTTTTTTTTTTTTTTTTTATCAATTACTTTTTTTTTATGAATGACTTTCAATGAATGACTGTTCTCTGTATTACGGGAGCCGACAATACACATTAGCCGCGAGTGATTTTAAATAGCTTTCTTTCCTGCAAAAATGACACTTTTTGCAGAGACAGTTCTAAGCACTGGAAATATGCGCCCCTTTACATGCATACTATAGACACCCCCCAGGTACAAAATTTAAAGGAATATTACACTTTTATTGTTTCAATTTAATCATTATTAAAATCACTGCTCCCAAAAAAAACGTCCGTTTTTAAACGTTTTTTTTTGCATTGATACATGTCCCCTGGGGCAGGACCCAGGTCCCCAAACACTTTTTATGACTAACTTTTTAAAAATAAATGACTTCAATGACTGTTCTCTGTATTAAAAGCACTCATGGCTATATGAATATCAATTCATATAGCCGCGAGTGCTTTTAAAAGACATTTTAAAAAGCAACATTAAATCCCCGAACACCGGACCCGAACCCGAACATACAGTCAATTGTTCGGGTTCGGGTCCGGGACCCGAACACCCTAAAGTCCGGTACGGACCCGAACTTTACAGTTCGGGTTCGCTCAACCCTACTCACGACGCTTGACGCGGTTTCAGATGTCTGGCAGTCCTCAAGTATTCTAGGTTCTTGTGGTCTGTGAAGATCATGATGGGATGTACCGCACCTTCAAGCAAGTATCTCCACTCCTCCAAAGCTATTTTAATGGCTAAAAGCTCCCTGTCTCCGACATCGTTGTTCTTTTCTGGTTGGGTCATTTTCCGTGAAGAAAAAGCTACAGGATGTAGCAGTGACTTGGGGCCCTGTCTTTGGGACAGGACAGCCCCTGTGGCCACTTCTGAGGTGTAAAATTCTAAAACATAGGGCAAAACAGGGTAAGGATGCTGAAGAACTGGTGCCAAAACAAATACAGCTTTGAGTTTATCAAAGGCTGCCTGAGCCTTCGAGGACCACTGAAATCTGGAATGCAAACAGGTTAGCTGGGTAATGGGTGCGATAATGGCTGAGAAGTTATTGATAAATCTTCTGTAAAAGTTTGAAAAACCGACAAATCTTTGAACACCCTTCTTGTCTGAAGGGGCAGGCCATTCCAGGATCACTTTCACTTTTTGGGGGTCCATGGCAACTCCCTTAGTAGAGATGACAAGTCCCAGGAATTGAATTGACCCCTTCTCAAAGTCACATTTCTCTGCTTTCATGTATAATCTATGTGTCCTTAGGGTAACTAATACCTTCTTCATGTGGACTTTATGGATTTCCAGGGTGGCTGAAAAAACAAGGATATTGTCCAGGTATACAAGGACAAACTTATCTAGATAGTCTCTAAAAATATTGTTCACAAAGTGCTGGAACGTGGCTGGAGCATTACAGAGATGAAACGGTATTACCAGATATTCAAAGTGTCCGAAATGTGTTCGGAATGCCGTCTTCCACTCGTCCCCCCTCATGAATGCGAACCAGGTTGTAGGCACCTCGTAAGTCCAGTTTAGAAAAGACTTGAGCAGAACAGAATCGTTGGACGAGCTCTGGGATAAGAGGGAGTGGGTAGCGATTCTTGATGGTAATTTTATTCAGCTCTCTGTAATCTACACAAGATCTTAATGATTTATCCTTTTTCTCAACAAAGAAAATGCCAGCTCCTGCAGGAGATGAGGAAGGATGGATAAACCCCTTTTCCAGGTTTTCGCCAATATATTGTCGAAAATCTCGGGTTCAGTTACTGACAGATGAAAAATACGACCAAACGGAATTTCAGGGGCTGGGAGCAATTCAATAGGACAGTCATACGGATGATGAGGCGGAAGGGCGTCAGCTCCTTTTTTGTCAAACACGTACCGAATTTCTTGGTAAGCAGGTGGTATATGTTGTCTGGCAATGGAGACAGGTTGTAGGGTCAAACAGCTAGTACAGTCTCTAGAAATAGGAGCCATGCAATGCTGCTGGCAATATGTATATGAGAACAGGATTTCATTCTTAAGCCAGTCGATAAGGGGATTGTATGCTCATAGCCAGGGAACTCCCAGAATGACCGAAAACATGGGGGAGCCCAGTACATCAAAATGTATCAATTCTTTATGGCCGGATTTCGTCGTCATGGTGATTGGCAGTGTTTTATGAGTAACCAGTGCAGAACTGGGCAGGAAGCCATCGGCCAGATGTACTGTTAACTGCTGCTTCTTGGTAACAAGGGGAACTCCAAGTCTTTTGGCTAAGGTTACGTCTAGGAAGCAGCTACAGGCCCCTGAGTCAATGACAGCTGAGAGCCAGACCTCCTCTTCTGCCACCAGTAGAGAAACAGGGAGAACAAGGTGAATTTAGGTGAATCCTGACACTTGACAGTACATTGGAGGTTGATAGGATGGCTTATTCGGCCTGATGGGGCAATTTCATAGGAAATGTCCATTCCCTCCACAGCAGAGACTGAGATTTGCTTGAGGGCGACTAAACTTTTCTTCTGGAGAAAGGGTTGGACAGACCAAGCCGATCTGCATGGGCTTACCTTTGGATGCGCGAAGGCTGGAAGAGCCGGGTGCTGGAAGGAAGGAGAACTCAGGTAATGTCCAGGTTGGTTGGAGGGTCTGGGATCTCTCGGAACGACGTTCTTGCAAGAGTCTGTCCAGCTGTATGGCCAACTGGATAAGGCCGTCCAAGGTAGCCGGGGTTGCTACTCTGGCTAATTCATCCTTAAGGGATTCAGACAAGCCCAGCCAGTATTGGTACTTTAGGGTAGTTTTATTCCAGCATCTATGTATCTTCAGCCCATGTGTGGAAGTCCACTGTGTAAACTTCTGTGGGGCGCTGCCCCTGCTGCAAGGTGTGCAGGGGCGTTTTCAGTTGTGGCCATACGTTGGGGTTGTCATATAGCTGGGCCATGGCCCCAAAGAAAGCATCAGCAGAGTCAATGATGGGACTCCTTTGTTCCAACAGGCCGTGGGCCCAGACCTGGGGTTTCGTCCGAGAGTAAGAATATGATAAATCCCACTTTTATGTTTTCCATGGAGAAAGTTTTTGGTTGAAGAGCCAGGTATAGCAGACAGGCATTCTTAAAGGCCCTAAATTGTCTTTGGTCCCCGAGAACCGTTCAGGGGCTGGCAATTGTGGTTCAGAAGGTGGGATCAGAACTGTGGGGGTGGAAGTGGTGCGCTCCTGAGGGGTAGCAGCCGAAGAAGCACTGGCAGAAGTGGGTCCAGGATCAGGAGAGCCAGGACCTGGGGATAACTGTTGCTTGCAGATGACCTTCCAGCTGGACGTACCCATCTTGTAGCCTCTGTACCACTTGGGTTAATGCGGGAACTTGCTGGAACACAGCCTCTATAGGAGAAGCACCTCTGTCAGTCACCGACATGGCTGGATTATACTGACAGGTGTGGGTATGAATACTGAGATGCCAAGAGGAGTTGGGAACCTGGAACGCGGTACTCAAAGAAGCATGGTTTGCCAGGTGCTTGCTTGTAGTCAGATGAGCTGGTTACCAAGGAATGACTGTAGCAGGCTGGTAGCAATAGCCTTACCTGCGGTGCTTGGTAAGAGGAGAAACCAGGAGCCAGGCCAGGGGTCATACAGGGTAAGTCAGTCCAAAAGCATAAACAGGGCAAGCTAAAGGTCATACACAGGAGACAGGAACAGAAGCAAAGTCCAGATGCAAGCCAGAGGTCAAGCTGGGATATCAGGGAGCAAGGTCAAGGCAAGCCGGGTCGATAACGTGTAGTCCACAGATCTGGATACAGGAGTCACCAGGAACACCGAGAAGCTAAGATAATCCAGCAATGTCCTGTCTTTAGTGGCTGGCTTAACCACTTCCCGCCTGGCCTATAGTAGAATGACGGCCGGGTGGTGGTTAAGTTATCCTGACAGGGCGTCATATGACGTCCTGCAGGATATCAGTCTGACACACCGCTACACCGATCTCGGTAAAGTGATCAGCCGTGTCCAATCACGGCTTATTACGATGTAAACAGGAAGAGCCGTTGATCGGCTTTTCCTCACTCGCGTCTGACAGACACGAGTAGAGGAGAGCCAATCGGTGGCTCTCCTGATAGGGGGGTCTGTGCTGATTGTTTATCAGCGCAGCCCCCCCTCGGTTGCCCACACTGGACCACCAGGGAAGCTGCCAGGGCCACCAGGGAAGCACATAACATGTGGATGGCCAGGTACATCCCCCATGGCCATCCACATGTGCCAACATATGCCCAATCTATGCCAACCAATGCCCACAAATGGGCACTGACTGGCACCATTATGAAAACAAAAAAAGTCAGTGATGCCCAGCAATGCCACCCATCAGTGTCATCAGTGCCACCCATTAGTGTCATCAGTGCCACCTATCAGTGCCCATAAGTTACCAACTATCAGTGCCCATCAGTGCCCATCTGTGTCACCTATCAGTACCACCCATAAGTACCCATCAGTGCCACCTACGAGTGCCCATCAGTGCTGCATACCAGTGCCACCTATCAGTGCCCATCAGTGCCACCTATCAGTGCCCATCAGTGCCACCTCATCAGTGCCACCTCATTGGTGCCTCACTGATAAGGCTGCACTGCCCATCAGTCCTGCCTTATCAGTGCCCCTCAGTGCAGCCATATCAGTGCCTGTCATTGAAGAAGAAAACATACTTATTTACAAAAAAATTTAACATAAACATAGAAAAACTTTATTTTTTTAAAACATTTCCGGTCTTTTTTATTTGTTGCACAAAAAATTAAAATTGCAGAGGTGATCAAATACCACCAAAAGAAAGCTCTTTTTGTGGGAACAAAATGATAAAAAATTTGTTTGGGTACAGTGTAGCATGACCGCGCAATTGTCATTCAAATTGCGACAGTGCTGAATGCTGAAAATTGGCTTGGGCAGGAAGGTATAAGTGCCTGGTATTGAAGTGGTTAAATAAGGTAGTTGGCGCCAGCATCTGTCACGCCACTTGCACTCCGCACGCACCGGGACTCTCTGTGGGCGCCCATGTTAGATTTGGGTGACATTGCCAGTCCTGCGACGGCCATGTCCCTGACGCCGGGTGACGCCATACGTTGGCCATGCCCCCATCGTAATCTAAGACATGCTTGACATTGGCACGGACAGATCAGCTGGACACAGCATCAAATGGGGTCAGCGGCGGCAGAGGAAGGCGAACACCAGACAAAGAAGACAAGAGAATAAAGAAGAGTGGAAGAAGAAGCAGCGGGAGAAGCCCGGAGGAGGAAGATGCAGGAGAAGAGGGAGGAAGACCGGAGGAAGAAGTGGGGAAGAAGAACATATTTTTAATAAAAGATTGTCAAAAACTGTCTACTGTATTTTGTCACACTACACTACTTTTTTTGGTGAATGGGTAAGAGTACAATGCACCCCATACTCATTCAAATGGGGGGCGGAATCTGGGGGCCTCCTTGTTAAAGGGGGCTTCCAGATTCCAATAAGTCCCCCGTTCGCAGACCCCAACCACAGGGCAAGGGTTGTTGGGAAGAGGCCCTTGTCCCCATTAACATGTGGGCAAGGTGCTTTTAAATGGGGTGCAAAGAGTCCCCCCTACTCCAAAGCACCCATGTTGAGGGCATGCGGCCTGGTAGGGTTCAGGAGGGGGGCGCTCGCTCGTCTTGTTTTTTTTACATTCAGTGGGGAAGCATGCTAACAGCTGATGACCAGCTTCCCAGCCCCCTCCTTAGCAACCAGTTATATACAGTGAATGTACAGTGTAAAAAAAACACAAATCGCAAAAATGTAAATCGCATTAAAATTGCAGTAAAATGCAGTACTTCCATTGAAGTCTATTACAGGAAAAAAAGTACCCCACCCTTTCCAAAAACGCAGAGGCACAAAAATGCATTGATGTGAACATGTTCCATAGGAACCCATGTTAAAAAAAATCCCTGCATTTCTGCAAAATGCATCAAAAAAATCATTAGTGTGAATCGAGCCTAAAGGAGACTCTACATGAGTGGGAGATTATATTTAAAAGTTTGCTGCATGATCAATGCTGTTAGGAAAACACTTTTGCAGTCAACCATGAGTTTAACGCAAACATGTGAATCCAAGTCGTTCAGATAAGTGCAATGGTGCTATACTCGATGTTGCAGATGCCTAAAGTAGATTGGAAGAACTGACAGGGAGATACAATTGCTGATAAAAAGTTATTTCTAGAACTACCTTTAGTTGCTGTCTAGCCCCGTCCAGCTGCTGGCCAATGTTTTTTAACCAGTTCAGGACCGCCCCATAGCAGATATACTGCTACAAGGTGGCCCTCCTGCGCATAATCACATGAAATCAAATTTAGTGTTGGAGGCTATATGGGTATAATCTAACATCAAGCACCCCAGTCAATGGCAAAGTGGTAATTTTGCGTGATACAGATTATAGTGGTGATAATTCCTATTGGAGCTGTACCATATGTAGATACTGTATGTATATATATATATATATATATATATATATATATATATACATATATGTATATATATTATACATATATGTATATATATATATATATATATACATATATGTATATATATATATATATATATATATATATATATATATATATATATATATACACACACAGTATCTCACAAAAGTGAGTACACCCCTCACATTTTTGTAAATATTTTATTATATCTTTTCATGTGACAACACTGAATAAATTACACTTTGCTATAATGTAAAGTAGTGAGAGTACAGCTTGTATAACAGTGTATTTGCTACTGTCCCCTCAAAATAACTCAACACACAGCCATTAATGTATAAACCACTGGCAACAAAAGTGAGTACATCCCTAGGTGAAAATGTACAAATTGTGCCCAATTAGCCATTTTCCCTCCCCGGTGTCATGTGTCTCATTAGTGTTCCAAGGTCTCAGGTGTGAATGAGGAGCAGGGGTGTTATATTTGGTGTTATTGCTCTCACTCGCTCATACCAGGGGCGGATCCAAGGGGGGCAATGGAGTAATTGCTCCCTCAAGAAATTAGTGATGGGCCAGTGGGTGGGCAGGCAGGCTAGTCAGCGGATGAGTGAGTGGGTGGGCTCGGCGGGAGCCTCCCATGGAGGCGGAGGTGTTGCATATTTTTTTTCTTTTTTCAGCTCGTCGGGCGGCATGATAGAAGATAAATGGACATCGCTGGACATTTACATTTTTTTTATCTTTTAATAAAGAACTTGTCCCTTAGTGTCTCCTGTCTTTTTTTACTATTTTTGTGAAATGGTAGGGGTACAATGTACCCGTTACCAATTCACATAGGGGGAGGCCAGGATCTGGGGGTCCCCTTGTTAAATGGGGCTTACATATTCCGATAAGCCCCCCGCCCGCATACCCCCACAACCACCGGGCAAGGGTTGTGGGGATGAGGCCCTTGTCCCCATGGGGACAAGGTGCTTTGGGGGGCTACTCCAAAGCACCCTCCCCATGTTGAGGGCATGTGGCCTGGTATGGTTCAGGAGGAGAGGGAGCGTTTTCTCACCCCCCCCCCTCTTTTCCTGCAGCCTGCCAGATTGCTTGCTCAGATAAGGGTCTGGTATGGATTTTGGGGGGACCCCTAAGCAATTTGTTTTAATTTTGGCACAGGGTTCCCCTTAAAATCCATATCAGAGGTATGGACAATCAGCAATAAAAATAAAGAGAGAATCCCCATACAGAAAACAATGTACAGTACTCTGAACTCGAAACAGGAAACCCTAGGTTGGTCTCATGTAGATATGGACCCGATTGCACAGAGGTTCACCCATAGATTTCCAACATGTTTTGAAGACACAGGGTAAATTCCTTCATCAGGGAGGGTCGAGACAGAGCACAATCGTCTAAAGGTATAAGTAAAAAATGTGTAAATATACAAGCATGGTACAATAACATACGATGAAGTTGCAAGTGTATCATATACAGCACTGACAGCAGTCAGTACTCCCAGTGTATGGTTGCTTAACAAACAGAGGTGGCAAAATAGCTCATAGATGTGCACTCCACCACACCGGTAACTACCGAGGAGCCACCGGAGTCAGTAAGCAGGGGATGGTGGTATGCTTCCAGGTACCCGGAGGAAAGGGAGCAATGGCTGACTGGTAGGCATTGTCCAAATGGTGACAAGAGATCACTCACAAGGGATCAGAGGTCAATAAATGCCAATATTTGCAAATAATGCCTCTGACTTTATTGTGTTCAGTGGAATATTTTGCGTGCACTTGAGTATAGATACATATGCCTTCATACATGTGCCTATATACATCTCTTAAAACCTTTCGTTTAATGAACTTTATAGGGAACCTCTACCTCCTTCCCCACTCATATCAATTTTTTTGTATGGAATTTGAGAGAGGGATGTAGGTTTCATGGACTTATATAATACATGTGCATATATGGCATATATCTCCTAGCCTAGTACTACTATCATCCCTTTACCTTTACTGTTATTACCAGGTTTGGCGGGTTCCACCTATATGCGATCCTTGTGAGCGATTTATTGTCATCATTTGGACAATGCCTACCAGTCAGCCATTGTTCCCTTTCCACTGGGTATCGGGAAGCATACCACCATCCCTCACCTACTGACTCGGGTGGCTCCTCAGTGTTCACCGGTGCGGTGGGGTGCATAGCTATGGGCTATTTTGCCAACTCCGTTTGTTTTTGTTTTTTTTGTTTCACAAAGGTTTTTATTGATTGAACAGCAAGAACATAATATCAAAATACAGTATTAGAAAATTACAGGCACTTATATACGTTACAAAAGATAAATATTTTTTTAAAAGTGACAATATTAAATATAGTCTGGTATATTAATGGGAGTATACAGTATCACATTTATATCGCAAGGTACATATTCAGTCGTTATCTGGACATTTCCGTATAAAACGGACATATGATTGTTACAATGTTTTTCTGGAATACGGGGGAATTTGGGAAGGGGGGAGAAAAATAAAAAAAGAAATAAAAAAAAATATATAAAAAAAAATAGTAATAATAATAAAAAAGAGGATATATAAAGAAAAAGGGAGAGTGAGGGGCAAGGTTGGAATTGACTATCGTTCATTTCTCATCTTTCTTATCCATTTGTTAAGCAACCATACACTGTGAGTACTGAATGCTGTCTATGCTGTATATGATATATTTGCAACTCTTGCAACTTGCAACTTCATCGTATGTTATTGTACCATGCTTGTATATTTACACATTTTTTACTTATATCTTTAGACAATTGTACTCTGTCTCTATCCTCCCTTGATGAAGGAATTTACCCTATATCTTCAAAACATGTTTAGAATCGATGGGTGAACCTCTGTGCATCTGGGTGAATATCTACATGAGACCAACCTAGGGTTCTCTGTTTCGAGTTCAAAGTTTTGTACATCATTTTCTGTATGGTGATTCTCTCTTTGTTTTTATTGTTGATTGTACAATTTGATTACCTTTTTTGTAATAAAATGTAATACATTTTGTTTTAATCTGGTCACCTTATTATATACTGCCTCTAAAGTCCCATTGGGGGTCTCTCTTCTTTGTGTATATATACATTAGGGATGTGGCAGTCAGTCCTTTGGACTGGTTCAACACGAAGCTAAATCATACTCGGAGTATATGCACTGTGGCTGGTCGGCAAGTGGTTAACTACTTGATGCCCGCTCTATAGCCTAGAAGACGGCTACAGCACAGGCTTAAATTCCCAGATGGGCGTACATGGACATCCTCCTGTGCTTGCACTGCCCTTGGGACTCGGCTGATCACAGATCGGTATAAAGGGCCAGCCCCGGCCGTTTACCACGTGATCAGCTGTCAGACAATCTAATCTAGCTAATCACATGATGTAAACAAAAGCCGTTAATCAGCTTTTTAGGCTGGTTACCGGCTTGTGTAAACAGGACATTGGTCCCACACACTCACAGCCACTGCTGCTAAGCAGTGCTTACCAGTGCCACCTACCAGTGCCACCAATCAGTGCCCACCAGTGCCACCTATCAGTGCCCATCAGTGCTTCCAATCAGGGCCCATCAGTGCCTCATCATCAGTGCCACCTACCAGTGCCTATCAGTGCCCATCAATGCTGTCTATCAGTGCTGCCTATCAGTGTCACCTTTCAATGCAGCCTCATCAGTGTTTCCTGATCAGTGCCAACCAGTGCTGCCTCATCAGTGCCGCCTTATCAGTGCCTATCAGTGCACACCAATGAAGGAGAAAAATTACCTGTTTGCAAAATTTTATAACAAGCTATGAAAACATGTTTTTTTTTCCTAAATTTTCAGGCTTTTTTTATTTGTTTAGCAAAAAATAAAAACCCAGTAGTGATTAAATACCACCAAAATAAAGCTCAATCTGTCTCAAGAAAATATAAAAATGTGATATGGGTAAAGCATAGCATGACCACGCAATTGTCATTCAAAGAGTGACAGCGCTGAAAGCTGAAAATTGGCCTGGACAGGAAGGGGATATAAGTGCCACCCATCAGTGCCGCCTACCAGTGCCCATCAGTGCCGCCTATCAGTGCCCATCGTCAGTACCCATCAGTGCCACCTCATCGGTGCCACCTTATCAGTCCCAATCAGTGCTGCCTTATCAGTGCCCATCAGTGAAGGAGAAAACTTACTTATTTACAAAATACAGAAAGAAAAGAAAAACTTTTTTTTTCAAAGTGTTAGGTCTTTTTTTATTTGTTTAGCAAAAAATAAAAAATGCAGAGGTGATCAAATACCACCAAAAGAAAGCTCTATTTGTGGGAACAAAATGGTAAAAATTTTGCTTGGGTACAGTGTAGCAAATCCATGCAATTTTCATTTAAACAGCGACAGCAGTGAAAGCTGTAAATTGGCATGGGCAGGAAGGAGGTGTAAGTGCCCGATAATGAAGTAGTTAAAATTTTTCTGCTGCTGGTCAATTTATACTGCTTTTACATCTCATTTACATCTGCATTATCTTAATTCTTAATGAGAGTTTGATAGAAATTGGCCAGTGGCAGGGGAATTTTGCATTAGTAAAAAGAGGGGCATCAAAATAGGTCTATTACTGTTTGTCAGTAAAAAAAGACTTGTTTTCAAACTAAAGTGAATAAGATGTCTCATAAAAGAGAACCTGTCACCAAAAAAAAAGTTAAGTAAAAAATAAATGTAAATACTGAACACTTTCACCTCCTTCCTGCCCAGGTCAATTTTCAGCTTTCAGAGCTGTCACACTTTGAATGACATTGCACGGTCATGCAATGCTGTACCAACACAAAATTGTTATAATTGTTTTTAAGACAAATAGAGCTTTCTTTTGGTGGTATTTAATCACCACAGTGTTTTTTTGCTAAACAAATGAAAAAAATATATAAAATATAAAAATGAAATACGTTTTTCTTTCTGTTCCAAAATTTTGTAAATAAGTAGTTTATCACCTTCACTGATGTGCACTGACAGGCTGTACTGATGGGCACTGATGAGCTGGCACTGATGAGGAGGTACTAATATGCAGCACTGATGGGCACTGATAGGCGGCATTGATATGCAGCACTGATGGGCACTTATAGGCAGCACTGATGGGCACTGATCAGGAGGCACTGACAGGCATCACTGATGGACACTGAAAGGCAGTGCTTATGGGCAGTAATTGGCATCACTGGGCACTGATTGGCACCACTGGTGGACACTGGCATCACCATTGGGCATTTCTGGTTGGCACAGGTGGGCATCGCTGGTGGGCACCGCTGATGGAACAGCACTGACAATCAATGCACTGATTATCAGTGCAGACCGCCTCTGCCAGGAAAGCTGCTAATCATCTCTCCTCTACTCAAACAATATCAGTGCAAGTAGAGGAATGCAGATAACTGGCACTTTCCAATTTACACTGTGATCAGCTGTGATTGGAGGGCGTAATAAAGAGCCTACATCATAGGCTCTTTACCATGATCAGAGATGGGGTGTGTCCGAGTGGCACACTGCACCACCGATCACCATGCTGCATGCCCAATTGCTTTTGGTTTCCACACATCCCTGTGATTATCAGGAGGGATAAGGTATCATCCGCATATGGGTTCAGCTGTGTGACCATCCAAGGGTTATATCCAATGCTCAGCCTAGCATATATATATATATATTTTTTTTCTTTGCCGGATCGTTTTATATATGCTGGGCTGAACATTGAATATAACCCTTGAATGGTAACAAGACTGAACCCATATGTGGATGATACCTTATCACTCCTGATAATCACAGGGATGTGTGGAAACTAGGGATGAGCCGAACACCCCCGGGTTCGGTTCGCACCAGAACCTGCGAATGGACCGAAAGTTTGCGCAAATATTTGAACCCTATTAGTTACAATGGACGCGAACGTTCAAAATCTAAAGTGCTAATTATAACAGCCAATATGCATGTTAAGGTCATAAAACAGGTTTGGGGACCCGGGTCCTGCCCCAGGGGACATGTATCAATGCAAAAAGAAGTTTTAAAAACTGAGTTTTTTTCGGGAGCAGTCATTTTAATGATGCATAAAGTGAAAAAAAAGTGGAATATTCCTTTAAATATGGTACCTGAGGGGTGTCTAAAGTATGCCTGTGAAGTGGCATGTGTTTCCCGTGTTTAGAACTGTCCCTGCAACAAATGACATTTGTAAAGGAAAAAAAGAAGCCATTTAAAACTGCTTGCGGCTTTAATGTCATGTCTTGTCCTGGCAATATGGATGAAAATCTTTGAGAAAAATGGCATGGCTATCCCATCACCCCCCCCCCCCACCCCAGCCCATTACCAGCCCCTTTGGGTCTTGTATGGATATTAACCTCCCTGGCGGTATGATTCTGTCTGGAATTTTGTGCTGAAAGCGGTACAATTATTTTGCATGGAAATTTGGCGTTTTTATTATGTAGGCAGGCTATTCTCATGAATAACTCATAATTCTGTCCGAACCAGAGTCTAGTAGACATCCCGGGTATGATAAAGTTTGAAACACAAAATCATAAATTATAATATAATAAAAATATATATAAAAATGATTCAATAATGTAATCAAATCCAAAACACTTAAATTTGCTCAGTTGCAGAATAGTCGCTGTCATTAAATTTAGTGTTTGATGATAAATTGTGATTCTAATTTATTATCGGTGTTTTCTAGCTGGTCTAAAACCACTTTTGACATAAAGGGACACTTTTTGGTTGCTATGGACAATCTCCAGTTTCCAGGCAGAAAAAAAATATTTTTATTATATAAAATGACATGCAGAGCACTGGGCAGACCACTAGGGACAAAGGGGATGTGTATTCTTTGTATACAGTACTGTAATCTGTAAGATTACAGTACTGTATGTGTACTGTGTTTTTAAACTTTTTAGAATTTGGCGCCGATCTCCGCTCCCGTGCGTCGTAACGTCGCAGGGAACAGAGATCAGCGGCACTCGGCACTGTGAATCGAGCAAGCACGCGGCTCGCTTACACAGTGGGGAGACATTGCAGGATCCAGGGGACAAGGTAAGTAACCCCCCCTGTATCCTGCAACGCAAGCCCGAGTCTGGCTCGGGGGTTACCGCTTTTGGTACTGAAGTACCTGCCCCGAGCCAGACTCGGGAATACCGCCAGGGAGGCTACGGGGAACCCCACACCCAAAATAAAACCCTAAACCTACAACCCTATATACTCTGAACAGCAGTATACAGGCGGTGCAAACAAGACAGGGACTGTAGGTTTGTTCTTAAGTAGAATCTGTTTGTAATTTTGAACAGGTACATTTTTAAGTGTAGCTCCATCCAAAAAAATCTATTTTTAAGCTTTTTGGAGAACATAGGAAGGGTTATCACCCCTGTAACATTTGTTTTGCTGTCTGTGCACCTGTTCAGAACATTTCACCTCACTTTCCGTCCCAATGACAAATGTTTTTGGAAAAGTGGGGTTTTTATTAAAACAAGGATTGGTGATAAAGCATCAGTAGAGAGGAGATACCTTTTTCCCAAATTAAATCTAACAGGGTAGAATTTCCCTTCCTAGGGGTAGATTTCCTCTCACTTCCTGTTTTCTCCTTCCGTTTGCAAGTAGGAGTCGTTTGTAAGTTGGATGTTTGAAAGTAGGGGCCTGCTGTATATACTCTGCAGAAATTTGCCCCATTAGATGTTGGTGTTGCCACAACACTGTAAGCCCTCACAGTTACTCTTGGTGGGCATAGGAATGGGCCCTGCTGTGAATT
Source organism: Lithobates sylvaticus (assembly GCA_028564925.1). Taxonomy (NCBI): domain Eukaryota; kingdom Metazoa; phylum Chordata; class Amphibia; order Anura; family Ranidae; genus Lithobates; species Lithobates sylvaticus. The sequence continues at coordinate 419,564,298 of CM053028.1, read as the reverse complement.
ATTAGATCAAAATTTGTAATTGCATGCACCTGTTGAACAGGGCCAGAAAAATTGGGCCTTTGGTGGTGGACGGTGTTGCCGCAACACTGTAAGCCCTCACAGTTACTCTTGGTGGGCACAGGAATGGGCCCTGCTGTGAATTATTAGATCAAGAATTGTAATTGCATGCACCTGTTGAACAGGGCAGAAAAATTGGGCCTTTGGTGGTGGTGGTGGACGGTGTTGCCACAACACTGTAAGCCCTCACATTTACTCTTGGTGGGTGCAGAAATGGGCCCTGCTGAGAATTATTAGATCAAGATTTGTAATAACACGCCCCTGTTAAACAGGGGCTGAAAAATTGGGCCTTTGGTGGTGGTGGTGGACGGTGTTGCCACAAGACTGTAAGCCCTCACAGTTACTCTTGGTGGGCGCAGGAATGGGCCCTGCTGTGAACTATTAGATCAAGATTAGTAATTACACGCCCCTGTTAAACAGGGGCTGAAAAATTGTGCCTTAGGCACTGGTGCTGGTGCCACAACACTGCAACCCCTCACAGATACTGTACTTGGAGCACAGTAGTCAGACCTGTTGCAAAGCATTGCTTAAAAAATTGTAATTACACGCCCCTGTTAAACAGGGGCTGAAAAATTGGGCCTTAGCCACTGGTGGTGGCACCCAGAAACAAAAATGTTCTTCCAAGCTATCATCAGGATCATTGAGGAGGAAGAGGATAGTCAGTCAACATAACAGGACAGTCACTCAGCATCAGCATAGGCAGTCTTGAAGGGATGTGACATTATAAATTATTCAGTTTTATCAGCTTCAGGTACCTGGTTGCTGGTGATGATCCAAGACTGATTCATCTTTATGAAGGTCAGTCGATCAACCGAGTCGGTGGACAGGCACACCCTGTGATCGGTGACAAAGCCTCCAGCAGCACTGAATGTGCGTTCGGAAAGGATGCTGGATGCAGGACAGGCCAGTAGCTCAATTGCATACTGTGCAAGCTCTGGCCAGTGATCCATCCTCAAGACCCAGTAAGCCAGAGGATTTTCGGTGGGAAAGGTGTCCAAGTCTGACCTTGCCCCTAGGTATTCCTGCACCATGTATATCAGACGCTGGCGATGGTTGCTGGAACCGATCATACCTTGGGGCTGCGGACTAAAAAATTGTCTGAACGCATCGGTCAGACGTCCACCTTCCCCACCGCTCCTTCTGCTACTGACCGAAGCCTCAGCAACTCGTCGTCGGAGCACCGCTGGTTCCGAGGACAGAGCACTTGAAGAGGCCATTAAGGAAGAAGAAGAGGAGGGGGTGGAGGAGAGAGGTGTGTCACAACCAGTAGTAGCATTTTGGAGGCGTGGTGGCGGAACAAACTCCAACACTACTGCACCTTGTCCTGCATCCTTCCCAGCTGCCAAAAGAGTAACCCAATGGGCCGTGAAAGACAGGTAACGTCCCTGTCCATGCCTGCTGGACCATGAGTCAGCGGTAATATGCACCTTACCGCTGACCGCCCTGTCCAGCGAGGCATGGAAATTGCCTTCCACATGCCGGTAGAAAGCCGGAATCGCCTTCCGTGAGAAAAAGTGGTGTTTGGGAACCGCACATTGAACAAACTCACGGAAGGGGGCCGAGTCTACCAACTGAAAAAGCAGCAGTTAAAGTGCTAGCAATTTAGCCAAGCTAGCATTCAACCGCTGGGCATGTGGAAGGCTGGGAGTAAACTTCTTTTGACGGTCCAGCAGCTGGGGCAGGGAAATTTGCATGGTAGAATCGGACGTCGGTGTACTGCTAGCAGAGTGCCCACAAGTACTTGGCTGTGACACACCTAATTCTACACCTTCATTCCTCTCAGTGCAGCTTTCAGAGAGGACTGAAGGTATAGTGGGGTTGGAGATCCCAGCTGATGAGGAGCAAGGAGAGGTCCGCTTTGTTCTTTGGTGTGGGTCTTTAATGTGTGCTTGCCAACGAGCTGCATGGCAGGTCGACATATGTCTGGTCATGCTTGTGGTGCCCAAGCGTCTGATGTTTTGGCCACGCGAGATACGCTCCTGGAGCATGTACCCAACACTGTGCTCAAACAGTTCGGGGGACTCCTCAGGAGGACATGGTGGGTCTAGGGAAGGGGTGCCTGATGATGCCATTGAGTACGCGTTGGCAGCTGCTTTGCCAGTACCCTGAGCCTGGGTGAGAGAGGATGAGGAGGATGAGGAGGGCTTGGTCATCCACTTTACCAAGCCTTCGGAATGATGTGGCTCAACATGTCCAGCTGCCGAAAAGAAGGACAAGCGTGTCCCATGGCCACGTGCTGATGACGATGCACCACGTCCATGACCAGCACTGTTGTCTCTAGACACAGAGCCTGCTTGCCCTGTTTTCTTGCCTTGGGACTGTCTGCCTCTTCTTGTCGGTCTTCCAGGCATTGTAGTGGGTAGTGTATATTGTGCTGGAGTCACACAGCACACACACTAACTCCTGCAGATGTCTGCCTTAGATGACAACAACAGGGCCTTAGGGCAGATAGAGGCTGAGGTGGTGGCTGCCTTAGATGACAACAACAGGGCCTTAGGGCAGATAGAGGCTGAGGTGGTGGCTGCCTTAGATGACAACAACAGGGCCTTAGGGCAGATAGAGGCTGAGGTGGTGGCTGCCTTAGATGACAACAACAGGGCCTTAGGGCAGATAGAGGCTGAGGTGGTGGCTGCCTTAGATGACAAGAACAGGGCCTTAGGGCAGATAGAGGCTGAGGTGGTTTATTGTGTGCTGTGCTCTACTCACACAGCACACACACACGCTAGCTCCTGCAAATGCCTGGCTGGCTGCCTTAGATGAAAACAACAGGGCCTTAGGGCAGATAGAGGCTGAGGTGGTGGCTGCCTTAGATGACAACAACAGAGCCTTAGGGCAGATAGAGGCTGAGGTGGTTTATTGTGTGCTGTGCTCTTCTCACACAGCACACACACACGCTAGCTCCTGCAAATGCCTGGCTGGCTGCCTTAGATGACAACAACAGGGCCTTAGGGCAGATAGAGGCTGAGGTGGTTTATTGTGTGCTGTGCTCTTCTCACACAGCACACACACACGCTAGCTCCTGAAAATGCCTGGCTGGCTGCCTTAGATGACAACAACAGGGCCTTAGGGCAGATAGAGGCTGAGGTGGTTTATTGTGTGCTGTGCTCTTCTCACACAGCACACACACACGCTAGCTCCTGCAAATGCCTGGCTGGCTGCCTTAGATGACAACAACAGGGCCTTAGGGCAGATAGAGGCTGAGGTGGTTTATTGTGTGCTGTGCTCTACTAACACAGCACACACACACACGCTATCTCCTGCAAATGCCTGGCTGGCTGCCTTAGATGACAACAACAGGGCCTTAGGGCAGATAGAGGCTGAGGTGGTGGCTGCCTTAGATGACAAGAACAGGGCCTTAGGGCAGATAGAGGCTGAGGTGGTGGCTGCCTTAGATGACAAGAACAGGGCCTTAGGGCAGATAGAGGCTGAGGTGGTGGCTGCCTTAGATGACAAGAACAGGACCTTAGGGCAGATAGAGGCTGAGGTGGTTTATTGTGTGCTGTGCTCTACTCACACAGCACACACACACGCTAGCTCCTGCAAACGCCTGGCTGGCTGCCTTAGATGACAACAACAGGACCTTAGGGCAGATAGAGGCTGAGGTGGTTTATTGTGTGCTGTGCTCTACTCACACAGCACACACGCTAGCTCCTGCAAATGCCTGGATGGCTGCCTTAGATGACAACAACAGGGCCTTAGGGCAGATAGAAGCTGAGGTGGTTTATTGTGTGCTGTGCTCTACTCACACAGCACACACACACGCTAGCTCCTGCAAATGCCTGTCTGGCTGCCTTAGATGACAACAACAGGGCCTTAGGGCAGATAGAGGCTGAGGTGGTTTATTGTGTGCTGGCAGGTGGTTTATTGTGTGCTGTGCTCTACTCACACAGCACACACACACACGCTAGCTCCTGCAAACGCCTGTCTGGCTGCCTTAGATGACAACAACAGGGCCTTAGGGCAGATAGAGGCTGAGGTGGTTTATTGTGTGCTGTGCTCTACTCACACAGCACACACACACACACGCTTGCTCCTGCAAATGCCTGGCTGGCTGCCTTAGATGACAACAGGCCAGAAGGGTAAAGGTGGTTTAATGTGATACTGCAATGCTGCACTAACAGCACGCACACACTAGACTAATCCCCAGAATCACAGCAGATAATGTCACCACTCAGCAGTCAGCACAGCAGAATGTATAACACAGCAGATACTGTCAGCAGCAGTGCACTAAGCAGAATGAATACAACAGCAGATGCTGTCAGCAATGCAGATGAATCACAGCAGCTAATGTGACTGACACAGTCACTCACTAACGCCGGGACACACTACACTAGGCTGCCGGCGCGGTGGCCTTTTATAGTGTGGGGCATGTACTAAACCCCCTGAGCTATAATTGGCCACAGGCATCCTGCCTGTGGCCAATTATTGCTCTCCTTGCCGCTGGCTCTATGATTGGCCAAGCATGCGGGGTCACAGTGCATGCTTGGCCAATCATGAGCCAGCAATGCACTGCGACTGGCGCAGTGCATTTCGGGCCGTTCGCATCACACGAATTTGATGCGAACGGCCCAAATAGTTCTGGGCTTGACGAGCGGTCGAACGCCCGATGCTCGATTCGAACGTGGGTTCGAACCGAACATCGAACCCATCCCTAGTGGAAGCCAAAAGTGATTTATATCTCTATAATCTGAGATCCAATGTCTCTGGTAAGAGGCATGAATTGATGTGGGGACGGTCTTGCACAAGGACCCTGCCACTTTATGTTTTGCTGGTTTTTTTTTTGCACATTCAATCGCTGGAATATCTATCATCTAAATGGACTGTCATTTTTGGATTCTGTGTATCATTTTGATGGACTCACTCGGAAATTGTTTTGCTGCAGGACAATTGTTGTAATACACTTGCAAGTAAAATTTCCAAGAAAAAAAAAAAAAAAATTCCACAGAGGGGTACAGCATTAATCATAGCTAAACATGGTGAAAGAATTCAGTTAAAGTTAAAGGGGAGTTTTGCTGAAATTTTTTTAAAAGTCAGCAGTTACAAATACTGCAGCTGCTGACTTTTAAAATAAGGACACTTACCTGTCCTGGGCACCGGTGATGCCCTCAGCCAAAGCGGACCCGTCCTTCGGCTCCTGGGTGCAGGCACCGGCATCTTACGTAAGGGAATCAGAAAGTGATCTATCGCCGGAAGTGGAAGCAAATACCTGTATTAGACAGGTATCTTCTCCCCACTCCCCGCTGAAAGGTGCCAAATGTGACACCAGAGGGGGGGGGGGCGTATAAGCGGAAGTTCCATTTTTGGGTGGAACTCCGCTTTAAACAGTAAGGCCTCCAGGAATTTAAGACATGCATCTCTCGTATTTTGATTGGTATACATATTTACTTTTTTGGATTATCATATAATATTTTTTTATTTTAATTTTGGAAGTGGTGTGGTCACTTATTTTTTTGGCACGATTTATTAAGATGGATAAGCGCAGAATTTCTGTTTAATAATAACCTACTAACATGTCTTTTGAGTGTGGGAGGAAACCCATGTAGGCACAGGGAAAACATGCAAACTCCAGCAGGTAGTGTCATGGTTGGGATTTGACCCAGCGACCCAAGTTCTGCTAGATGGATTTACTAGCCACTTAGCCACTGTGCTGCCCATAAAAAGTGAAGGTAAATTTGTGGGACAAAATTAAACTAACATGGATTTTAAACCTTCCCCGCTAAAACTAAAATAAATATTGTTTATACATAAACCTTAAGACAGTGCAGAATATAACAAAGCAGCTGTAAAATAGGGATAAGTGTATTAGATGAGGTGGTTTGGTTCCCTAAGAGTTCAGTGAATGCTCTAAAAAATTTGTTAACTGCAAATTACATAGTTGTATAGATGGTAAGGTTGAATAAAGATACCAGTCCATCCAGTTAAACCTGTATGTGTGTGTGTGTGTGTTTATGTGACTACCAATTCCCATATCACTGTATATTTCATTCGCTAAGCTGCCCATTTAAAAGTTTCTTGACATTATCGACTCTCCCCACTGACAATACCAACTGTGGAAGGGAGTAACACATCTTTACCACTCTAATGCCCCGTACACACGGTCGGAATTTCCGACGGAAAATGTCCTATCGGACCATGTTGTCGGAAAATCCCCGAACGTGTGTGGGCGCCATCGGACTTTTTCCGTCGGAAAAAATTTGAGATCCTGCTCTCAAATTTTCCGACAACAAAGTCCGATCAGAATTTTTCCGATCGTGTGTAGCGAATTCCGACGGACAAAGTGCCACGCATGCTCAGATCAAATTACAAGACCAAAGCTATTGGCGTAGTTCCGTCGTACGCAACTAACGTCACCACGTTCAGAATGATTGGATTTTCCGACAACTTTGTCTGACCGTGTGTATGCAACACCAGTGTCAGACAAAATCCATTGGAAAAAATCTGACGGATTTTGTGGTCGGAATTTCCGACCGTGTGTATGGGGCATAACAGTTGAAAGGCTTCTTAAGGGACTGAGGCTGAATAGTTTTCTCCCTATGCTAGAATCAGCATTGAGATTTTTGTATATAGCTATCCTTTTAAGCATTTCTTCTCCAGGGGAATAAGTTTAACATTTATAGCCATTCCTTACAACTCCAGTCCTTTTATGAGCCTTGTTGCCCTTCCCTGGACTCTCTCCAATTCCAGCACATCCTTCCTGAGTAATTATAGTTTTATCTCTTGAGTAGATACCTTTTTAATGTATGGTAATAATCTACTAGCTTTGCTTGCTGCAGCTTGGTATTGCATGCTATTGCTGAGCCTGTGATCTACTAGGGACCCCAGATCCTTTTCCATCCTCAATTCCCCCAGAGGATCTCCCCTTAGCAAGTAACTTGCATTCATATTTTTAGCCCTAATGCATTACTTATATATATATTAAGTTTTTTTCAATAATAAACCTAATTTGCCATGCAGTTGCCACCCCTTTATTGTATTAAGTTCTTCTTGTAATGTTTCTATATCCTGATGTGAAGTTATTACCCTGCTTAGATGTGTATCATCAGTAAACACTGATATTTAACTATTTACACCAACCTCTATATCGTTTATGAACAAATTAAACAGAATTGGTCCCCAGACAGAGCCTTTGGGTACTCCACTTACAACTCCACACCATTCAAAAGACACCCTATTTATCACTACTCTCTGGATGTATTCTTGTAACCAGTCTTTTACCCAGGTACATACACTATCGTCCAGGCCACCAGACCTTAATTTGTAAATTAGGAGTTTATGAGGAACTGTGTTGAATGCTTTGGCAAAATCCAGGTACACCACTGCCTTATGCCTTCCTCAATCTAGATTACAGGTCACTTCCATATAGAATGTTAATAGGTTGGTCTCCCAAGAATGATCTTTCATAAACCCATGCTAATTACTATCAATGATACTGTTTTCATAAGTAATTTTCTAGATATGGTCTCTTATCATCCCCTGAATATTCTGCCTAAAATAGTGATTGTAAAGCCCAGAGTTTTTTTTAATTGTATAAACGAACAAACATGCCATACGTATCTGCTGTGTGCAATGGTTTTGCACAGAGTATCCATGATTCTCCTCTTCTGGGGTCCCCTGATGGCACTCCTGCCTCTTCCTCTTATCTGTGTGTTCTTAAAGCAAGCTGTTCCTTAAGGGGGCATACATGCAGGTTTGTTCCTGAGTCTCACTGCCTGTGTCCATTGACACAGACAGTGCAGCTCAGCCCCACCCCCTTCTTCCTCCTCCCTCCTCACACCAATGGCTCATTCTATTGCCCGAGTCCCTGTGAGAAGAGGGAGATAGGGGAGAGAAGACTGCAGGCGGGCACAGCGCTGGACCTTTGACAGGCTCAGGTAAGTGTTTTGGGAGGGGGGGGGGGGGGGAATGGTAAGGTGGGTGTTTTTTACCTTAATGCATGAAATGCATTAAGGTAAAAAACGCCCAGCCTTTAGAACCAATTTAAAGTCAAAGGGAGGCAAGTTTTAATAAGCAATTGTGCCCTTTTGTGGAGTTGATCAGCAGGCTATTGCTTCTAAAATAGCATAGGATGGTCAGTACTACTGTGAGGGAAATGTGACAATGCAAAAAATAAAAACATACAGCAGGGCATGGGCCTTTTTATATGGCTTAAAAGGAAATATACACTAATCCTTTAAATCATTTGTTATGTAATACCCTAAAGTTTGACATGGTGGTAATACATGGCACAATTTTCATAGAGGGCTTAGCAAGAGCGTACATTGGCAGTATATTTTTTGTGGAATTTGGTGGAGTTAAAAAGGCTTTTTTTCAGGGGGTTTTAGTAGCCATAAATGTGTTTTCATGAAACCGTACCAAAGCTGCTTTGAGCAGTCAATGAGGTTTGGTAATACCATTCTGCGCCATTATAAAAAAAAAAGTTTGGTTTGGTAGAAATTTTCCAGCAGCAGGACAGTTTTGAATGAATGGAAACAGGCCACTGTAAAGGTACCTAATTTGGCAACCTCCAACAGATTGTCATTCTTCCACAAAGGGGTATATTTAGAAAATCCCTCATATTTAAGCATGGATTTAACTGTATCTAAATTGTTTTGAATCATTAATAAAGTGGAAAAAGACTACAAATGCAAAGGTTGTCTAGCCTCTTACATAGAGATCACTGACACATTACCCAATATATTTTGCATAAAAATATGTGTAGGGTCCCCATTCCTGACCTCAAGGAGACCTACTTTTCTTTTTAAGCCTAGTATAAAATAATATAGAAAAAAAGTGTCTTCTATATTGCCAGACAGCAGCAAGAAATGTATGTTGCCCTCAAATTGAGCACAAAGAAAAATAAAATAACCCCCTCCCCCCATCCAAACTTTAGGTGCCATATTCTGTTTGGTCCCTGCCAGAAAATAGTTGATCCTGAATTAAATGGGAGGGGGGGGGGGGGGCTGCCCTGTAATAGACAAACAGGGGCAACTAGTGCATACACTCAAGAGTTTCCATGTATTTAATATTTTACACAACATTGAAAACCCACCCAATTGTATTAAATAATATTAAAATAAGGATCTACCCCAAACTTTTTTCATTTTTTAATTCTCTGTTAATCTATACCCCACTGCGATTCTTTTGTTTAGCCACCACCTTATTTGGGCATATAAACACCCATGGATCAAGCAGTACGTTTTAACGTTTCAGAAATTACGTGCTGAAATCACTCTACCAGACCTCTTGAAATACCAAATATCATGCAACTTAGTGAGATTTATAAACCTAGAAACAGTCAAACTCTGTCTTACCTCTGAAAAGTCTACCATGGTGAACATATTTAACTAACTACCATCATCCATCTAAAACTGCATTCATCCACTGGGTTGGCCGAACTGTACCTGCCAGAAAGCCTTCTTATTACACACTCTTTCAACCACCTCTTTGTCATTATAAAATATACTGGGAAACCTAAACGTCTCCCTCAGATATACAGTTATTTAATCAGAAGGTATGTATATTCCAGGAGTCTCATTTCCAAAGGGAGTCTAATTCCTTGTACACACGGTCGGACATTCCAAACACAAAATCCATCAGATTTTTTCCGATGGATTTTGGTCGAAACTTGTGTTGCATACACACAGTCGGACAAAGTTGTCAGAAAAATCGGATTGTTCAGAACGATGGGACGTACAACAGGTACAACGGGACTACGTAGAGGCCAGTAGCCAATAGCTTTTGTCTCCAAATTTCTTATGAGCATGCGTGACACTTTGTGTGTCGGAATTCTCTACACGCGATCGGAAAAAGTCCGATCGGACTTTGTTGTCGGAAAAATTTAGATCCTGCTCTCAAATTTTTTTCGTTGGAAATTCCAACAGAAAAAGTCCACTAGAGCCCACACACGATCGGATTTTGCGACCACATAATCCGATCTGACTTTTTCCATCCGAATATCCGACCGTGTGTACGGGGTATTATTGGCATTTGATCTTTTCTATAGCATAGCATCAAATAGCCTCTTTTTTCCTACACTTCTAGAAATTGCCCTTCATCTAGGCCACCACCTCTTTACATTGCCCCCCCCCCATCTCAACTTTTAACAGACAGTTAACTGGTTTTGAAACCGCATGCTTTGCATAAGGTCTCCATTTGAGAGGCTATACAAGCAGATTCATCTACTGAGGACTTGATATTTGGTTCAAATGGCATCTGAAAGGGGCTAAGACCCTCCTTACAATGTCTGGCCTCCAGAAATTAACAGATTTCTACCCACCATCCAGTGAGAGGGCTCAACAACATGACTGCAGCCCCTTTTCCTCTAGACCAGTGCTGCATATAGAACAGACTTCTGACATGCCAACAGCCTCTCCTTCTCACACAATGAACACTTTTTACCTTCCACAGCAGATAGGTGAGTCTTCCGCTGCTGACAGCACCTCCACTTGCAGACCAGCCATGGCTAAAAAACCTCTGTTGGAGGTGTGGGAAGAAAGAGGGGACAATGATTCATATTTGATGGTCATACTCCATGATACAACCCTTCTGAAACAAAGTTCACAATGTCATCTGAGCTGTCACGGATATGCTTGAATTATTTCCGGCGCATTATCTTTTACATTTTGTCATTTGAAAAATACGCCACCAACGTGCCAAAATGCACGTTGAAAAAAACGCACAACGATCCATGCAGTTCTTTTAACACACTTTTTGCTGCTTTTTTTAAACACACATTTTGGTGTGTTTTTTTAAATGCATTTTAGCACATTTTTATGTACATTTTGGTGCTTTTTTTAACAGGTATTTTGGCTAATTTTTTGCCTGCGCTTTTGTGTGCATTTCAAAAACACATGCAAAATGCATGTTATGCTTGCGGTGCGATTAATTGTTAATGGCACCTCCAAAGTGGCTAGCAAATGTGCTGTTTGCCAAAATATGCAAAAAAATATATTTATGATGCACATTAAAAAAGTGCCAAACTAAAGGCTGAAAGAAGCGCCAAAATGTCCGTTACAAACCACACCAAAATGCGTAGTAAAATAACCTGTACCAAAATGTGCATTAAAGCGCCAAAATGTGTGGTTAGAAAAGTGCCAAAATGGGGGGGCGCATGCGCGACTTCCACAGGACCGGCCGCATGATCGAGTAGCTCCGCACTACTCCGACCAATTAGCCTGACACCCGGGGGCATAACTACTCAATTTTCGCCACATCAGTTCCCATCACCCCCCGGACCGAGCTGTGCATGCCGCCGAAGCTCAAGAAGGGCAGAAAGACCGCTCAAAGGTCCCTAACTTCCTATCTTCTGAGGAACCAGGAACGCTACAGCATGTCCCAAGATGGCGCCGGCGGCCCTGCTTCTCCCTCACTGCAGGCTTCACAAGACTCGCAGGATGCCGCTTTCTCTGCACAGGACGCCACACAAGACTGTGAGTACTCTCCCCCCTTGACGAAAGCAGATCTGGACAGGAGCTTAGAATCCATATATAGCAAGATTGCCACCAAATTCCAAACAGAACTGCACAAAAGCACTAATACCCTGACACAGGAAATCTCTGCACTGGGCGCCCGCACTGACCGCTTAGAAACTAAGCATGACGAACTCAATATTGCCCACAATGACCTCTCCAGGGAATTTGAATCTCTCACTGCGACTGTCACCCAGCTGCAATCCCAAGTCGAGGACCTCGACAATCGTAATCGCAGGCATAATCTCAGGGTGCGTGGAGTCCCTGAAACGACCACAGACCTTATCCCTGCCATACATAAGCTGTTTCAATCTCTACTCCCTGACCATGCGGTGGAAGCATTTACATGCGACCGTATCCATAGGGCGCTTCGTCCCAAACCCCCTCCAGACAAACCTCCCAGGGACATTGTCCTCTGTTTAAAGGACTTTTTAATCAAGGAGGAGATCCTCAGAGCTGCACGCAACTCTCACAACATCTCTCTGGATGGCTCTCCAGTCCAAATTTACCCGGACATTTCCCCTGCCACGCTTGACAGACGCCGCAAGATGAAGGAGGTCACCACAGAACTGGCTAAAGCGCATATTCGCTATAGATGGGGCTTCCCCTTTAAGCTCTCTATTCCCCATAATGGCACCACCTATACTGCCACCACACTACTAGAGGGCAAGGAAATTCTGGTGAAACTAGGCCTCCTGGACGCTGAAGCCCTCCCTCGCCAACCTGCTACACCCAGACCAACGCCCATATGGAATACCCCACCACCAAGACATGATCGCAGAAGTTCCAGACATGAAGTTGGTCACAATGCCTTTCAGAACTGATCATGGGCCCCTTTTCTGCAATATTCAAATAGTTGATTTTTCTGCTCTTTTTGATCTTCTGTGCTCTGTTTGACTTCCATGGTATCTGAGCACCATCTACTGGCCCTTTTTGGAACTTCCGAATAAACAATACCATTATACATCGCTTCATCCTATTTGTTTTTCTGGCAGGTTGGACCCATGGGTTCCAGAACACGCCTCCGATCTAGGGTCCTACATACCCCAACACCTTAACCTACATTTTTGAAGCATGACTTACGCTTTGGCCAACCCCCTTCCTGCTTCTATTTTTTATTTTTTATTTTTTATTTTTATTTTTTTATTTTTTTTTAACAGGATGTTGGCTTCGGGACTTCCTTATATGATGTATCATAGATTACTGGTTCTCAGAACATTAGATGATCTCATATATTCCTATCCAATGAGCCTTCGCATGCACATGCTTTACCACAATTTTTATTTTGATTTTTTTTTTCTGTTTATAATATTTTATTTTCAGCAGGCTAGTTCGGTTGATGTCGATGCCGTGCTGCCCCACCCCCCTCATATCCCGATTTCCACCCGAACTCTGGATATGATCTGGGGAACTAAGGGAGCTTTTGCCCCTTATTCTGACCTTTTCACTGTTTCAGGATTATGCTATTTGCACCCTGACCCGCTGTTATTCCAGCTAGCACTTGCTACGCTGGCACCATGTTTTGTTGCATTTTCATTTGCCATTCTTTTTGTTTTGTTTTTTTTGTTTAGGTTACTGAAGCACTCCAAATATAGATCTTACTATAGTACTTCTGATGTTGCCTATTGCCTAGAAATCCTCCAGACTGCTGTCCCCCTCGTGACGGAGAATTTTATCACTACACTTCCAGGGCCCTCGGTCCCTCCAGGTGAGCCTATTTTGCTCACACCATATAAATGGTGATTACGTGTATCACTCATAATGTGCAGGGTTTTAATTCTCCTCACAAGCGGAAAAAAGCATTCACTTCCTACAAAAAATTAGGGGCCAAGATCCTGTTATTACAGGAGACCCACTTTGCTGCTGACAAGCACCCAACCTTTTTTCATAATTCATATAAGCAAGCATTTTACACTGTATTTGACTCTAAATGTAGAGGGGTAGCAATCTTCCTTCACAATTCTTTCCCCTTAGAGGTTAAACAAGTCTTTAAAGATCCCGATAGTAGGTTTCTCATTGTTAAAGGTTTGATAGCTGGTCGTGAACTTACGATTGCTAACGTTTATGCACCTAATACTGCGCAGGCCACTTTTTTTTCATCTTTCTTCAGAACACTTGAGAAATACTCCTCAACGCATATGTTCGTTGGGGGAGATTTCAACCTTGTGGCACATCCCCAACTAGACAGAAATAACTCCTCACAACTGAATTCTGCTTTCCCTAAATCGCTGTCTAGGACGCTACAATCGTTCCAGCTATCCGATGCCTGGAGAGCACATAACACCGGTGCAAAAGACTTCACCTTCTACTCTCACCCCCATAACTCTTTTGCCAGATTAGACTATATCTTCTGCACACCCATCATTCTTGCCAACTCCACACATTCTGACATCCATCTTTGCCCTTGGTCGGATCATAGTATGGTTGCCTTGACCACCACCTTTATCGGACTATCTGATACTCCCTACACATGGAGATTAAATGACTCCCTCCTGACTGACCCTATAACACAACAGGAGATCTCCACTGCTATTCAGGAATATTTCACAATCAACTCCACCCCAGACATATCCCCTAGCACTTTATGGATGGCCCATAAGGCGGTACTCCGGGGCCGCCTCATTAGTATTGCTTCGAGACTAAACAAAGAAAGATGGCGACTCATCTATACACTGACTTCTGAACTAGACGCTCTTCATAAAGCCCAAATAGGTAACCCAACACAGGCAAACGCACGTCTTGTAGCACAGAAAAGATTAGATTTAGACACCTTGTTATCCACTAAAACTGAAAAATCTCTAAGATGGTCCAAAGCCAACTTTCTTCTCAATAGCAACACGGCCTCCGCCATGTTTGCACGCAAATTGAATCACTCACTACGCCCCCCACACGTATACAAACTCCGCAACTCTGCTGGCAGAATAGTATCCCATCCCAAAGAGGTCCTCAACATCTTTGAAGACTTCTATTCTAAACTACTTTCACGCCCTCCTCCATACCCGACCCAAACCTCCCAAGACTGGCTAGCCTCCCTACCCCTACCTACTCTAACCAACTCACAAGTTGAATCTCTAAATGCCCCCTTCACGGAAGAAGAACTGCTTGGCGTTATCAAGTCCCTGAAACGCTCTGTAGCTCCTGGCCCAGACGGTTTCACGGCCAGTTACTATAAACATTATGCCCCTATATTACTCCCACGCCTCACTAATATGTTTAACAAGATTCTCGAGGGGGAACAATTCCCCTCTGAGATGACCTTGGCCAATATGTCCCTCCTACCTAAACCATTGAAAGATCACTCTCTCCCCCAAAATTATAGACCAATCTCGGTCATTAATAATGACCTTAAGATCTTTAGTCGTGCCCTAGCTGACAGACTAGCTGCCATTATCGAGACCCTGACCTCCCCTGCCCAATCTGGTTTCATCCCCAATAGACTCATCACAGATAATATTCGTTTGACACTTAATGTCCTTCAGGATGCTAATATACGCAAACAGCAAGTCCTTCTCTTAAGCTTAGATATAAATAAAGCATTCGACAGCGTACTATGGCCCTACTTAATCGCAGTACTTCAGCGACTTGGCTTCAGAGATGAATTCTTGACGGGGGTACAAGCCCTGTACCACCACCCTCATACGAGAATCAAAATCCCAGGCTGTAGCTCCGGCTCTTTCACACTGGGCAGGGGTACCCGTCAAGGATGTCCCCTATCTCCACTATTATTCGCCCTAGCCCTAGAACCCCTTGCTATCGCTATTAAACAACACCCTGACATATCGGGTTACCCTATGGCTTCCTCCACATCCCACCTATGCATGTATGCTGACGATGTCATGCTTTTTCTAACTCAGCCCCTTATCTCCCTACCTAACCTATTTGACTTGTTATCCCGATTCGCCTCCATCTCTGGACTCTCAGTAAATATGTCCAAATCCACTGCACTTCCAATTAACATCCCCCCTGCTCAGTGTGAGACTCTCCGGAGCTCCTTCCCCCTGCAATGGTCTACTGACAGGATTCCTTATCTAGGCATTCACATTACCCCCCATTGGTCCTCTATTTTCGCGGCCAATTATCCGGCATGTGTGTCCCAACTCCGCAACATGCTCAAAATATGGAGCACATACCACATCTCGTTCCTCGGGAGAGTCACGGCAATCAAAAGGACCCTTTTACCCAAGATTCTTTTTCTCTTCAGAGCCCTACCAATTCTTATCCCCAAATCCTTTATAGATAGACTACAACAGGACATCCACAGATTTATCTGGCAGAACAAGAGACCTAGGTTCTCCAAACAAGTCCTATTCAACCCACAAACGAAAGGTGGGCTAGGCCTACCAAACCTCTGGCTCTATTTCTTAGCGGCGCGCTTTTCCCAGATTGCGCAATGGAATATTCCTAACTCCAGAGTCCCCTGGGTAGACTTTGAATCGCAATCCATCACACCATATAGGCTTTCTACCATACTTTGGTCTCCCTCCAAATTGGTTCATAAAATTATCTCCCTTAACTCCCTTGTAGCCCACTCACTTACCCTGTGGTACCGATACAAACATAAACTAAACCTAGTATCCCAGGCACCACGGGGCTCCTCATTTATTGGCGAACCCCTATTTAAATTGGCCTTTAATCACCCTGAAAGCTTCTCTTGGTGGACCTCCAACTCTTTAGACACCTTAGCTGACTTACAAATGGGTAGCTCTTTTGCCTCATTTGATCTTCTCCGTACACATAAGCAAATTCCACTAAGAGAACACTTTCACTACATGCAGATTAGACACTTTTACACCTCCCACTTTGCTCTCTCTCCATCATCCCCCTCTACTACATTTGAGCAACTATGCCGTGACTCCCCCAGAGGAAAGGGCCTTATTTCTATCCTTTACAGATCAGCTCTAACTGCTATATTTCCTGGAGAGGTCTCATATAAACACAAATGGGAGGCTGATTGCAACGAAATTTTTGACTCGGATGATTGGGACACAATGCTGACTAATTTACGCAAAGCCTCTAAATCCCTGGCCGTCAGAGAAACAGCATACAAAGTTTTAACCAGATGGTATTATACCCCTTCCAGACTCCATTCCATCTTCCCCGGGACCTCTGAACTATGTTTCAGAGGATGTCACCTCCCAGGTACTTTCATACATATATTTTGGGACTGCCCCAGGCTCTCCACCATCTGGACCTCAGTGATGTCTATAGCATCAACAATTGCAGGGTCCCCTATACAACTTACACCCTCTATGAGCCTACTTGGAGCACCTATCCCGGGCGTGCTTCGTTCTGAAGAATGCCTTATTCACACTGTCTGCCTGGCCACATTGTGGGCCATTGCCCTACACTGGAAGTCCCCCACAGTCCCTTTCTCCTCCATCATTCATAGGATAGATACCATTATGTTGATGGAAAGGATTCTCTACACACTGAATGACAGGATGCATTTATTTGACCAGAGATGGACTCCTTGGACTTCTCATAGACAAACCTTGTCGCCATAAGCTTAACCTCTAATCAGGTTATTAAACTACTCTAGACCATTGTCCACTGCTGCACACCCTTACCCCTATGCTCTGGCCTATATAAGACTATGTTTTCTATAAACATTATAGTGTTTGCAACTATCTTTTTTCGGATGCTTCACAGTTTATTTTTTATTTTCTTATTATTTATCTTGTTATTACTGTTTTGACAGAGGCATACGTATATTTTGATGGAGATTTTGTATTGTACCGACTGTCAAATGTCTGTATTTTTCTATTGTTTTTTCAATAAAAACGTTTGTACTAAAAAGAAAAGTGCCAAAATGCACAATAAAAACACGTATGGCCGGATGAGCGTTAAAAAATATGGCATGTTAACAAAATGGCAAAATGCGGGTAAATAATGCCAATAAAAAGGGGCCAAAATACACATTAACAGAATGTGTTTAAAACAACCTTTGAGTTAAAAAAAAGCCCCAGTGGTCAGTGCTTATTATTTTCATGTAATTACAGTCTTTTTAACTTTGATTTCACTTTTTAAAGTGGTTGTATAGTCAAAAAATGTACTTTTACCTACAGGTAAGCATATAATAAGGCTTACCTGTAGGTAAAAAAAATATCTCCTAAACCTGTACGGTTTAGGAGATATTCCCTGTGCAATGAGCCGCTGACTGCAACGGCGCATGCGCACAGGGGATTCTCAGCTGAAAGGCCGGCAGAATCCGAACCTTGCCGGGAAGAAGTCTCCCATGCAGATGCGCGGGATTGACGAAATCGCGGCTTTAGCCACTCACAGCGCTGGAGTCGCGATACCCGGAAGATACTCCGAGGCAACAGGTCAGCTACCTCGGCGTGGACCAGGTGAGTTACCGACGCCTCGTTCTAAGGTAAGTATTTCATAATGAGCTAGTATGCGGTGCATACTAGCTCATTATGCCTTTTCCCTTACAGGTGTATGAAAAAGAAAAAAATGTTTCAGTGGGTTTACTCCCACTTTAAACACAGCTGCTCTGTAATCAAACAATATCTCACAAGATCTCAGACAGCCCATCCCCTTCTACACAGATCTCAGCCGTGTTAAGAGGAAACATTTCTGTCATCTCCTTCTGAGAACAAATATTCTCCACTTCATAAACAGGGTGCCAGAGGAGATGATTTTACTCCGAGAACTGCTGAGAACTGAAATGAGAAAAATTATCTCTGTTTAAATAACGGACACCTAAGACCCCTTTCACACTGGGTCTGGGTTTTCATGCGTTTTTCAGGCGCTTTAGCGTTAAAAAAAGCACGTGTAAAGAAGCCTCATCTTCAAACCCAATGTGAAAGCCCAAGTGCTTTAAGAGCCCTTTCACACTGCCAGCCCCCGAAAAACGCTGGTAAAGCACAGCTTAAACTAGCAGCGCTTTTTTGAACACTAGCGGGCACTTTTAACCCCCGCTAGTGGCCAAATAAAGGGTTAAGATCGCCCACAAAGTGCCGCTGCCAAAAGCACTTTGCAGACGCTTTGCGGGCGTTTTGCAGGTGCTTCCCATTGATTTAATTGGGAAGGGGCGCTTTAGGAGCGGTGTATTCACTGCTCCAAAAGCACTGCAAAGAAGCTGCTTGCAGGACTTTTTTTGATGCCCTGCCAGCGCAGCACCTCAGTGTGAAAGCACTCGGGCTTTCACATTGGGATTGCAGATGAAGCTTCTTTCAGGCACTTTACGGGTGCTTTTTTTAACGCTAAAGCGCCTGAAAAACGCCCCAGTGTGAAAGGGGTCTTAGTGAGAAAAGTGATTTACCCAGTGTGTCCCTGATATTCCCTTGTCCTTTTCTGGAAAATTCCAGACTGGCAAACTGTATTTGAATAGTTATTATTACTTATTATCAACTATAGTCTGTCTTTTTTTTTAACCTTTACTGTACAGTAAAACCTGTCAATAATAGAGCAGCCTGAGTACAGGTAAATGTCTTCTGCTGTCTTGCATCAATGTATATGGTCCCATTACATTATATGCATTAATAAATGCCTTTTTTTATGTAAGTATAGTTTTCCAGTATTTTTAATTGCATAGATCTGTTTATGGTTGCTCCCACCTGACCATCATTATCCCAAGACTAAAGTCTTATGCCGTGTACACACGATGTCCGGCCGTGTGTATGCTCCATCAGACATTTGCTGTCAGAATTTCCGCACACAAATGTTTGAGAGCAGGTTCTCAAATTTTCCGACAACAAACTTTGTTGTTGGAAATTCCGAGCGTGTGTACACAAGTCCGACGCACAAAATTCCATGCATGCTCAGAATCAAGTATGAGACGGAAGCGCTCGGTCTTGTAAACCTAGCCTTCGTAATGGAGATAGCACATTTGTCACACTGCAAATTTGTAAATCTTTAAATGCAGCGCATTCTCTTATTCTTTATAATGCTAGAATAATGAAGTCGCTTTGTTGCTGATATTCACACACAGTTCTGACAAACTGATTTCTTATTATTTATCGCGATCTCCTGAATAATCTTTGTTTTTGTTTGTTTTTTTAGCAAGATCTCCAGAATAATCTTTATTTTTTTTTTATAGTAATCTACATTATTTTTTGCTCAAGATCTCCAGAAATAGTGATTTCTTAAAGTGATCTCCATAATACTTTTATGTCATTTTGTGTGTCAAGTTACCACAACACCATTATTATCTTGTATTTTTTAACCTCAAAGAAGTTGGTTGGTGTTGGTGTCCCTTGTTAATTTGACATTGTATTTTTGAAATGTTCCTGCCTACTCCCAAACAAACTATCGTTTTTGAAGTAAAACACATAGCCAAGTATTGATCAAAACAAAAATGAAAAATGTTTAAGGGGTCCTAACAAAATAAAGAGGAAGGCAACGCTGGAGAAACAGTTGGAATTGGTGAAGCCTTTGTACCCCAGGGCAGACATCAATTATTTGACAGGCAAAATTGGTAGCCTGAGGAGTCCATTTAATAGGGAGCACAATACAGTCCAGGACTCCGAGAGTTTGGGAGCAGGAGCAGATGACATATATGTCACAAGGCTGTGGTCTTACAACAGCCTGTGTTTTTTGCCAGACCAGACCGAACCCAGGCCATCACTTTCAAGACTTCCTTGCACGCTTCCTTCCAGGCTTTGGCTGTGGTGTTGGAGGTGTTGCTGGAGGTGGTGGAGGAGTATGGTCCAACTCACAGACGTGGCTTTTATTGGTGAGTTGGCCCCTCACCCCCTTATTTAGGGCCTGAATTATTACCTCCTCACAGATGAGGAGTTGGGCCTCCTCCATTACTTGCATTCTACTGGCCGTCATACACGCAAAGACCTCCTGGACACTAGGGGTGGTTTTGAGTACCGTAGTAGCCTGCCGAATCAAAGAAGTCGCTGACTCCTCCAGGTCCCTTGCCTTCCTGGTCCTTTTTGTTGGAAGGCAGAGGGGAGGAACCTGGGATTTGGTCAGGCTACTGGGCACGGCCACCTCCTGGCTGCCACTTGCCATGGCCTCCTCCTGGCTGCCACTTTCCACGGCCACCTCCTGGCTGCCACTTTCCACAGCCTTCTCCTGGCTGAGACATTCATGCGTATTAAAATGGGACATAGTTTTAGTTTTTTGGTCATCAATCACACACAATTTTGAGCTCATGACTGTTGCAAATTGAGTGTTAACAAATAGAAAAGACTATATCATTTTGACCCCAGCATTTTTCATCCTTGTCCCAATCAATTTTGGCTACTACTGTCTATTGATATATTGATATGTAAACCACTTTGTTAAATCAGAAATTAGTGATCAATAATAACATCTAGTTAACATCATACATTTTTGGACAAGAAATATGTTGAACAATGCTATACCCGGCTCAAGCTGGGCTCCTTCACATCTTCCTGGGTGGACGGCCCAGGTTGTACATCAGAATCCTCATCTAAGGTGGAAGGAAGAGTGGGAGGAAGTGTGGAAGGAAGGGTTGAGAGTGATGGTCTGGGTTCACTCTGGTCTGACAAAAACCATAGTCTGTCATAGTACCAGAGCCTGGGGACATAAATGTCATCTGATGCTGCTCCTGATCTCATGGAATCCTGGACCTTTTTGCACTCCCTATTATATGTGCTCCTCAGGCCACCAGTTTTGGCCTTCAAATAGTTGATGTCTGCCATGGAAATCACGGCTCGTAATCCATAATTCGAACAGTTGATCCAGCGCTGCCTTCCTCTTTAGTTTGTTGTTATAATATTGGTGTTTTACTTGCCACAGACAGGTCAGCTCTCTGTACTTATCAATAAAGTTTGGGAAGAAGTTAGGGTCAGTAAATGTATCCATTTTCTCTGCAAGACACAACACAAGACAAACCTTAAAGTGGTGGGACACCCTGAAAACAAAAACTTTAAAAAATGTTAGTAACAATTTCAAATGAAAAAAAAAAAAAAATATTTTTTTTTACTTACCAGAAATGGCTGTTGCTAGGCAGATCGTCCTAATCTGCCTCCTCCAGCGCCGCGGTGATCTTCTCTCCTTCCGTCTTCTAGTGAATGGGGCGCGGTGTGTTATGGGAACGGTGTTCCACAACACATCGCGTTCCCCATTCACAAATCCGACTCGCGAATGCGAAGTAGGCCGCGTGCCGACTCGCGCATGCGCAGTAGGCCACGCGCCGACTCGCGCATGCACAGTAGGCCGCGCAAAGCCGTTTCCCTTACTGAGGATGGCGGCACTGGATCCGGATCGCCGAGGGACATCTCGGCCTCCACGAACGACATCGCGGGCGCCCTGGGAGGGTAAGTGTACTTATTAAAAGTCAGCAGCGACTTTTTTTTTAGCTGCTGGCTTTTTAAAAAAAAAATTTTAAGCTGAAACACCGCTTTAATGTCATGCTAAACTCTCATAATCCTGTCCCAATATAGGCCTCAATCTATAAGCAGTATAGGCCACTAACCACTGATGCCCCAAGTTAAAATTGTACTTTTGTTTGCACGATCAGCGCTTACGCTGCTCCGTCCTCCGCACACAGATCGTACGTATGATGCATGCGTGTTATGCTTTATATACACTGGGCATGCGTGAAACTCTGCCCCTGACCTTCTTTCTAGTGTATTCCCCGCCCCTTCTCTTTCGGCGCAGTGGGAGAGCACATAGCAGAGAGACAACAGGTGCGTGAGAATAGTAGCGACGACAACAAAAGCCCAGAGCCAGAAACGTCCTGATCCAGGAGGAGATTTAAGGCCTCACATATGTGGAGATGGTGGAGACGGTGGACATCTTGAAGAGGGCCGACTATGATGGGAAGTATGGACCGTACCCAAACCCAAATGTGAGAAAGGCCAAGATCATGACTAAAGTTGTGAGAAGTCTGCACAGGAATTTTGGGGTACGACGATCCAAGGAGAAATTGAGGAAACGCTGGTCAGACCTGAAATTGAGGGAGCACGATCAGTACAGAAGGATCAGGAAACTGCTTCTAAAAAGTAGGTTTTTGTCGTGTGTTCCTATTATTATTATTAGTTGCATGCTGGTCCATGTACTTTTCTTTACTGTTGTACAGTTTAAAATGGAAAGTTTCAGGTTCGTGGGCACAGTAATCGTTCATAGTAAACATTGTTCGCTTGCCCACTAATACAGTGTTTTTGGCAGATGCAGGTTAACTACATGCCTATTTGTATTAAAATAAGTTTAGAACATTGTTGTCTAGATGGGTTTGTAACTAGAATGAAATGCAAACTTGATTCAGTGTAAGGAGAGGACACTCAGCAGCTGTTTACACATCTGGACGCAGGAGCACTTGTGTGGGACACCAGAACACCCTTTTTAAGGTGTCACACACAAGTGCTCCAGTGGAAAATAGGGGTCACTCCATGAATGATACTTTACCAAAAAGGGTAAGTATTCCAGCTTTAAGAAAGGGAAAAAATCATGTCTTCAGCTTTGAACTCTGCCAAAACAGACAATTGTACGATACATTTCCAAGCAATGTTTCATATTCCTATTTCTTGCCTCAAATATCTATGTGCTAAGTATACCTTTTTTATTATTCACATAGGGGAGAAAAGAATCGGGAAATCTGAGGATACCAGGAACCCCACTACTCCAGAAGAAGGGGAAATCCCCACACACCATGAAGAAGATGTGGAGGGAGGAGAGGTATATGAAGTGGGTGAAATAGTGCCCACAACAGGTCAGTGTCTGAGACCACAGCTTCAGGTAATAGATTAATAGATGTATGCCTGCATGTTTATAATACAAGGTGTGTTTTTTTTTTTTTAGGTGATGTGGATGTTGTGGAAGAAGAAACGAATTTCGACAGTGCAAGTACACAAGTCCTCAGCGGGGAGATAATGGTGTGCAATCGGAATTTAGAGGTCAAAGAAAACATCAATGATGTACAACAAAAAATGAAGAACATCATTGATGTTTTAGGCAGAATTTAAAACATCCAAAAATGTAACAGTTTGTCATTGTATTTTTATTTTTCTAAAGTTTTAAAGTAATTTGAAAGCCAAATTTTGAAGATGCACACAGTGTGTCAACATGTGCTTTCTGCCATCATGGGATATCAATGTACACGTTTTGTGGGTGCAACCCCTTCCTCGCAACTAAAGTAGATGAGGGGAAGGGGTGAGCTAGCACATGTTGACATTTGGCATGGGATCAGGAGGGAAATACACATTTTCACTCCCAATTGTGTGCATCGTCAAAATTTGGCTTCTACAGGGGTGAGATCACCCTATTTGATGAAGGCAAAATCAACACAGTTTTGACATACTAATGTCTTATATTGCCTTCAATTTACAAAAGTTGAACAAGGTAAGTTCCTGAGTTGTGGATGTGGATGTTTTATGGTTTTAAACATGCCTGTTTAACAAAAAAAGGCTATTTCTATTGTCAAACATAAATATTATACACCAAAGATGTTGGTTTGTAAAAAAAAAATTTTTTAACGCACATGTGAACGTGCACAGAGAAAAATGTTTAATACTCAACAATGTGTGGCTTCTTATTTCAATGCTCAATACCAGTTTTTGGAGTAAGTTGGTGTAGTTACAGTGACAATGGGGGTATTTACTAAAGGCAAATCCACTTTGCACTACAAGTGCACTTTCAAGTGCACTTGCAGTGCACTTGTAGTGCAAAGTGGATTTGCCTTTAGTAAATAACCCCCACAGTGCTCTAAAATTTGCCCCAATCAGGCCATTTTAGGGACTCAAAGCAATTAATTCATGGAGCTGAAAAGGATGAATATTTTTATCATTAATGCATTACATACTTTAACAACAAAAACACTGTGTGTGTGTGTAGCCGACCCACAACATAATAGTTAGTTGAAGAAGAGATTGTCACCTCATGTATCAAATAAGTTAAGTTTTCACTATTGAAGAAAATGGCCTAACATAGAACATTGGAGAACCTAGGAGACAGCTAAAACAAGCAGTAACAAGCAGTAAATCAAATGAAATATGAGTTCAGTTTATAAAAAAATGTTTTATTGAAAACATGTTTCAGATATTGTCTGGCATATCAATGGCCCTACCCGCAAAGTACTCTACATACTTTTGTCGAGCAGACAAGAACGCACTGAAAAACAGATACAAACTATTAAATAGAACGCACTGAAATACAGGAATGAACTGACAACACGCACTGAAGAACAGATACAAACCCACAAGCACAAACTGATAAGCAGTAACGAACTGAAAAGCACGAGGCTGGAAAGGGCGAATCGTCTCTCACCAAACTTCTACTAACACGAGATAAACACGAGATTAGCAGAAGGAGTCCACTGGCTATTGAACTTCCTTTTTATAGTCCCGTCGTACGTGATGTACGTTACCGCATTCTAGACGTTTGGAATTTCTGACATCATTTGCCCTGTTAAAACTCAAAAGCATGAATTTTCATTCACTATTAATACAGGGCACAATTGTGGCTAGGACAAAGAGAGGGGGAAGCTTCTCAATGAGGACAAAAAACACAATAAAGCTGATTAGCTGTGCGCCTGTAACCATGTCTTGCTGCCTGATGTATTCATCAACCCATTTGTTGTCCAATTGGTCATTTTGCCAGTTGAAAATAATCCAGGAAAAATTTCAGACTCATCTGTTTAACCTACATCAATGTTTCACATGCCAGCTTACCTTACCTATATAATCAGATTAATATTGGATCCCTTTCTTAAGTTTTTTCTTGAGTTGAACAGGTAGGAAGCTAAACAGATTTACCTGAGCAATTTTGTTACACTCATTCATTGCTATAAGCCCTGGTTCACAACGGTGTGGCTTTAACCCCTTGCCGACCAGCTGCCGCAGTTATACTGCAGCAGGTTGGCTCCACTGGGTGAGCCATCGTAGCTGTACGTCAGCTCTTTAAGACGCTGTAGCAGACGTGCATGTGCCCCCAGCATGTCCCCGGAGCCGATGCGTGTGCCCCGCAGGCGTGATGATCGCCGGGCACCCAGGATCACTCGTGACAGGGCGAGAACTGGGATCTGTGTGTGTAAACACACAAATCCGGGTTCTGTCAGGGGGGAGGAGACAGATCGTGTGTTTCTACTAAGTAGGAACAACAATCCCTCTCCTCCTGTAGTCAGCAACATTCCCCCCACAGTTAAAACACATCTAGGGAACACATTTAACCCCTTGATCGCCCCTAGTATTTACCCCTTCCCTGCCAGTGACATTTATACAGTAATCAGTGGCTATTTTTAGCTCTGATCACTGTATAAATATCACTTGTCCCAAAAAAGTGTCAAAAGTGTCTGATGTGTCCGTTGCAATGTTGCAGTCCCGATAAAAATCGCAGATCACCGCCACTGCTAGTAAAAAAAATAAAAATAAAATAAAAGTAGTAAAATAATAATAAAAATAAAATAAATCTATCCCCTATCTTGTAGACGCTATGACTTTTGCGCAAACCAATCAATATACGCTTATTGCGTTTTTTTTACCAAAAATATGTAGAATACATATCAGCCTAAGCTGATGAAGAAATATTTTTTTTTGGGGGGGGGGGGGATATTTATTATAGCAAAAAGTACAAAATGTTGTGTTTTTTTCAAAATTGTCGCTCTTTTTTTGTTTACAAAGCAAAAAATTAAAACCGCAGAGGTGATCAAATACCACCAAAAGAGGGGCGTGGCCGAGTGTGGACCGTGATGGCCGTAGAGTGAAGGAGCTCCAAGGACAAGGTGCACTGAAGCGACTGTCGCGGCGACACAGGATGTACTACACACACCAGAGCTACAGCAATCCACTCCTGACACTGCGCCAGCCTGACAAAGTGGCTGAATATCCGATCGGGGCCACAGAAGCTGACGGACTTCTATCCGCACCACTCCTCAGCTCACAGCTGTCAAGATGGCGGCGACTCCCGCTATAGTGTCCTGGCTCCTACTCGCATAGACACAGCACAGCTAATACTGCAGCCTGGCAGCACGGGACCTGTCTCATCACAACAACTACTGGGTTGAGTCAACACCAACTCCTGACAGCCCCAGCACATGCAGCCCTACTTAAAGTAAAAAAGTAAGCAAGGACCTCACCTCATGCTTCCTACCCAGACTCAGTGCATCCTCCCTCCACGCCATTACTAGAGGATTTCCCAGCATCCTCCCAGCCTGCCTCCCTGACTGATCTAAATAACATGCTATTATCCCTGCGTAATTCTTTCCATACTGACATGTCCAGAATGCTTGCAGTAGTCACAACAACCATCCAAGACCTCTCCCTCAGGGTGTCCCAAGCAGAAGAAAACATTGGAGATGTGTGCCATGTACGTTATGAACTGATTGACTCCTATAATGATCACAACTCAGAAATCCACAGAATTAACACCAAACTCCCGATCTCGAGGACAGATCGAGACGTAACAATATAAAATTTAGAGAAATCCTATAAAATGTCACTAACTCCTTGCTGAACGACATCCTACACCAACTTATGTCTGAATTACTGCATGAAGCTGGGAACATGGATCTTATAATTGATAGAGCTCACCGTATCACCAAACCACCTTTTTTGGCCGACACAATCCCAAGAGAAGTCCTGGCCAGGATCCACTTCTTTCATATTAAAGAAAAAGTGATGAAGGCATCAAGAGCTAACCCTACACTATCCGAAAAATTTGGAATTACCCTATACAGATTTGTCTGCAGCCACTATTCGCACCAGGAAGCAATTCTTCACGCTGACTTAATGTCAGGAAGGGCTAGCCAGTACCTAAGATGGTGGCCGAAGAATACGACCTGTGACCTCAACCCCTGTCAGAACACCTCCGGTGCATGCAGTTGTGTGCACGCGCGCACTTGTATTGGATTTTTTTCGTTCAAGTTTTCCGGGATACCCAACCTCTGGCCCCATTAAGGAAAAGTGGTACACATCTTCCGTAAGTTATTGATGTTTGGGATCGCTGATGTCAAGTTACCGGTTGGATTCAGGGCCATCTGTACCCATCGAGTATACTGACCATTAAGCTTTCTGAGACTTAGGTGGTATATGCCTCTCTAAGTCAGCGACATCTCGTAAGCCTCGTCCTTATATTGGTGGTGGTGCTTTTCACAATTTGGTTTCCACTCAAAGGGTCGCACTTGTATTGGATTTTTTTCGTTCAAGTTTTCCGGATCACATCTTTATACTTGGACTTTGTTTTTGTCACTGATATTCACTTTCATCAAATTCATATCTAATTTTTATATTCATTTTTTTACTGTTAGAGATTATACAATTTCACACAGTGAGCTATCACTGAATATTTTCACTTGGTGTTATTTCATAACTCAAGTGGTCCTAAATACTCCCCGAATTTTGTCTAGCTCACTCCCGGATGAAAATAAGGAAATGCACTACTCTTGTCTCCTTCTCAGGCCTACTTTTTTTTTTAGTACAAACGTTTTTATTGAAAAAACAATAGAAAAATACAGACATTTGACAGTCGGTACAATACAAAACCTCCATCAAAATATACGTATGCCTCTGTCAAAACAGTAATAACAAGATAAATAATAAGAAAATAAAAAAATAAACTGTGAAGCATCCGAAAAAAGATAGTTGCAAACACTATAATGTTTATAGAAAACATAGTCTTATATAGGCCAGAGCATAGGGGTAAGGGTATGCAGCAGTGGGCAATGGTCTAGAGTAGTTTAATAACCTGATTAGAGGTTAAGCTTATGGCGACAGGGTTTGTCTATGAGAAGTCCAAGGAGTCCATCTCTGGTCAAATAAATGCATCCTGTCATTCAGTGTATAGAGAATCCTTTCCATCAACATAATGGTATCTATCCTATGAATGATGGAGGAGAAAGGGACTGTGGGAGACTTCCAGTGTAGGGCAATGGCCCACAATGTGGCCAGGCAGACAGTGTGAATAAGGCATTCTTCAGAACGAAGCACGCCCGGGATAGGTGCTCCAAGTAGGCCCATAGAGGGTGTAAGTTGTATAGGGGACCCTGCAATTGTTGATGCTATAGACATCACTGAGGCCCAGATGGTGGAGAGCCTGGGGCAGTCCCAAAATATATGTATGAAAGTACCTGGGAGGTGACATCCTCTGAAACATAGTTCAGAGGTCCCGGGGAAGATGGAATGGAGTCTGGAAGGGGTATAATACCATCTGGTTAAAACTTTGTATGCTGTTTCTCTGACGGCCAGGGATTTAGAGGCTTTGCGTAAATTAGTCAGCATTGTGTCCCAATCATCCGAGTCAAAAATTTCGTTGCAATCAGCCTCCCATTTGTGTTTATATGAGACCTCTCCAGGAAATATAGCAGTTAGAGCTGATCTGTAAAGGATAGAAATAAGGCCCTTTCCTCTGGGGGAGTCACGGCATAGTTGCTCAAATGTAGTAGAGGGGGATGATGGAGAGAGAGCAAAGTGGGAGGTGTAAAAGTGTCTAATCTGCATGTAGTGAAAGTGTTCTCTTAGTGGAATTTGCTTATGTGTACGGAGAAGATCAAATGAGGCAAAAGAGCTACCCATTTGCAAGTCAGCTAAGGTGTCTAAAGAGTTGGAGGTCCACCAAGAGAAGCTTTCAGGGTGATTAAAGGCCAATTTAAATAGGGGTTCGCCAATAAATGAGGAGCCACGTGGTGCCTGGGATACTAGGTTTAGTTTATGTTTGTATCGGTACCACAGGGTAAGTGAGTGGGCTACAAGGGAGTTAAGGGAGATAATTTTATGAACCAATTTGGAGGGAGACCAAAGTATGGTAGAAAGCCTATATGGTATGATGGATTGCGATTCAAAGTCTACCCAGGGGACTCTGGAGTTAGGAATATTCCATTGTGCAATCTGGGAAAAGCGCGCCGCTAAGAAATAGAGCCAGAGGTTTGGTAGGCCTAGCCCACCTTTCGTTTGTGGGTTGAATAGGACCTGTTTGGAGAACCTAGGTCTCTTGTTCTGCCAGATAAATCTGTGGATGTCCTGTTGTAGTCTATCTATAAAGGATTTGGGGATAAGAATTGGTAGGGCTCTGAAGAGAAAAAGAATCTTGGGTAAAAGGGTCATTTTGATTGCCGTGACTCTCCCGAGGAACGAGATGTGGTATGTGCTCCATATTTTGAGCATGTTGCGGAGTTGGGACACACATGCTGGATAATTGGCCGCGAAAATAGAGGACCAATGGGGGGTAATGTGAATGCCTAGATAAGGAATCCTGTCAGTAGACCATTGCAGGGGGAAGGAGCTCCGGAGAGTCTCACACTGAGCAGGGGGAATGTTGATTGGAAGTGCAGTGGATTTGGACATATTTACTGAGAGTCCAGAGATGGAGGCGAATCGGGATAACAAGTCAAATAGGTTAGGTAGGGAGATAAGGGGCTGAGTTAGAAAAAGCATGACATCGTCAGCATACATGCATAGGTGGGATGTGGAAGAAGCCATAGGGTAACCCGATATGTCAGGGTGTTGTTTAATAGCGATAGCCAGGGGTTCTAGGGCTAGGGCGAATAATAGTGGAGATAGGGGACATCCCTGACGGGTACCCCTGCCCAGTGTGAAAGAGCCGGAGCTACAGCCTGGGATTTTGATTCTCGTATGAGGGTGATGGTACAGGGCTTGTACCCCCATCAAGAATTCATCTCTGAAGCCAAGTCGCTGAAGTACTGCGATTAAGTAGGGCCATAGTACGCTGTCGAATGCTTTATTTATATCTAAGCTTAAGAGAAGGACTTGCTGTTTGCGTATATTAGCATCCTGAAGGACATTAAGTGTCAGACGAATATTATCTGTGATGAGTCTATTGGGGATGAAACCAGATTGGGCAGGGGAGGTCAGGGTCTCGATAATGGCAGCTAGTCTGTCAGCTAGGGCACGACTAAAGATCTTAAGGTCATTATTAATGACCGAGATTGGTCTATAATTTTGGGGGAGAGAGTGATCTTTCAATGGTTTAGGTAGGAGGGACATATTGGCCAAGGTCATCTCAGAGGGGAATTGTTCCCCCTCGAGAATCTTGTTAAACATATTGGTGAGGCGTGGAAGTAATATAGGGGCATAATGTTTATAGTAACTGGCCGTGAAACCGTCTGGGCCAGGAGCTACAGAGCGTTTCAGGGACTTGATAACGCCAAGCAGTTCTTCTTCCGTGAAGGGGGCATTTAGAGATTCAACTTGTGAGTTGGTTAGAGTAGGTAGGGGTAGGGAGGCTAGCCAGTCTTGGGAGGTTTGGGCCGGGTATGGAGGAGGGCGTGAAAGTAGTTTAGAATAGAAGTCTTCAAAGATGTTGAGGACCTCTTTGGGATGGGATACTATTCTGCCAGCAGAGTTGCGGAGTTTGTAAACGTGTGGGGGGCGTAGTGAGTGATTCAATTTGCGTGCAAACATGGCGGAGGCCGTGTTGCTATTGAGAAGAAAGTTGGCTTTGGACCATCTTAGAGATTTTTCAGTTTTAGTGGATAACAAGGTGTCCAAATCTAATCTTTTCTGTGCTACAAGACGTGCGTTGGCCTGTGTTGGGTTACCTATTTGGGCTTTGTGAAGAGCGTCTAGTTCAGAAGTCAGTGTATAAATGAGTCTCCATCTTTCTTTGTTTAGTCTCGAAGCAATACTAATGAGGCGGCCCCGGAGTACCGCCTTATGGGCCATCCATAGAGTGCTAGGGGATATGTCTGGGGTGGAGTTGATTGTGAAATATTCCTGAATAGCAGTGGAGATCTCCTGTTGTGTTATAGGGTCAGTCAGGAGGGAGTCATTTAATCTCCATGTGTAGGGAGTATCAGATAGTCCGATAAAGGTGGTGGTCAAGGCAACCATACTATGATCCGACCAAGGGCAAAGATGGATGTCAGAATGTGTGGAGTTGGCAAGAATGATGGGTGTGCAGAAGATATAGTCTAATCTGGCAAAAGAGTTATGGGGGTGAGAGTAGAAGGTGAAGTCTTTTGCACCGGTGTTATGTGCTCTCCAGGCATCGGATAGCTGGAACGATTGTAGCGTCCTAGACAGCGATTTAGGGAAAGCAGAATTCAGTTGTGAGGAGTTATTTCTGTCTAGTTGGGGATGTGCCACAAGGTTGAAATCTCCCCCAACGAACATATGCGTTGAGGAGTATTTCTCAAGTGTTCTGAAGAAAGATGAAAAAAAAGTGGCCTGCGCAGTATTAGGTGCATAAACGTTAGCAATCGTAAGTTCACGACCAGCTATCAAACCTTTAATAATGAGAAACCTACTATCAGGATCTTTAAAGACTTGTTTAACCTCTAAGGGGAAAGAATTGTGAAGGAAGATTGCTACCCCTCTACATTTAGAGTCAAATACAGTGTAAAATGCTTGCTTATATGAATTATGAAAAAAGGTTGGGTGCTTGTCAGCAGCAAAGTGGGTCTCCTGTAATAACAGGATCTTGGCCCCTAATTTTTTGTAGGAAGTGAATGCTTTTTTCCGTTTGTGCGGAGAATTAAAACCCTGCACATTATGTGTGATACACGTAATCACCATTTATGTGGTGTGAGCAAAATAGGCTCACCTGGAGGGACCGAGGGCCCTGGAAGTGTAGTGATAAAATTCTCCGTCACGAGGGGGACAGCAATCTGGAGGATTTCTAGGCAATAGGCAACATCAGAAGTACTATAGTAAGATCTATATTTGGAGTGCTTCAGTAACCTAAACAAAAAAAAACAAAACAAAAAGAATGGCAAATGAAAATGCAACAAAACATGGTGCCAGCGTAGCAAGTGCTAGCTGGAATAACAGCGGGTCAGGGTGCAAATAGCATAATCCTGAAACAGTGAAAAGGTCAGAATAAGGGGCAAAAGCTCCCTTAGTTCCCCAGATCATATCCAGAGTTCGGGTGGAAATCGGGATATGAGGGGGGTGGGGCAGCACGGCATCGACATCAACCGAACTAGCCTGCTGAAAATAAAATATTATAAACAGAAAAAAAAAAATCAAAATAAAAATTGTGGTAAAGCATGTGCATGCGAAGTCTCATTGGATAGGAATATATGAGATCATCTAATGTTCTGAGAACCAGTAATTTATGATATATCATATAAGGAAGTCCCGAAGCCAACATCCTGTTAAGAAAAAAAAATAAAAATAAAAAAAAAAAATAAAAAATAGAAGCAGGAAAGGGGTTGGCCATAGCGTAGGTCATGCTTCAAAAATGTAGGTTAAGGTGTTGGGGTATGTAGGACCCTAGATCGGTGGGGTGTTCTGGAACTTATGGGTCCAACCTGCCAGAGAGACAAATAGGATGAAGCGATGTATAATGGTGTTGTTTATTCGGAAGTTCCAAAAAGGGCCAGTAGATGGTGCTCAGATACCATGGAAGTCAAACAGAGCACAGAAGATCAAAAAGAGCAGAAAAATCAACTATTTGAATATAGCAGAAAAGGGGCCCATGATCAGTTCTGAAAGGCATTGTGACCAACTTCATGTCTGGAACGTCTGCGATCATGTCTTGGTGGTGGGGTATTCCATATAGGCGTTGGTCTGGGTGTAGCAGGTTGGCGAGGGAGGGCTTCAGCGTCCAGGAGGCCTAGTTTCACCAGAATTTCCTTGCCCTCAAGTAGTGTGGTGGCAGTATAGGTGGTGCCATTATGGGGAATAGAGAGCTTAAAGGGGAAGCCCCATCTATAGCGAATATGCGCTTTAGCCAGTTCTGTGGTGACCTCCTTCATCTTGCGGCGTCTGTCAAGCGTGGCAGGGGAAATGTCCGGGTAAATTTGGACTGGAGAGCTATCCAGAGAGATGTTGTGAGAGTTGCGTGCAGCTCTGAGGATCTCCTCCTTGATTAAAAAGTCCTTTAAACAGAGGACAATGTCCCTGGGAGGTTTGTCTGGAGGGGGTTTGGGGCGAAGCGCCCTATGGATACGGTCGCATGTAAATGCTTCCACCGCATGGTCAGGGAGTAGAGATTGAAACAGCTTCTGTATGGCAGGGATAAGGTCTGTGGTCGTTTCAGGGACTCCACGCACCCTAAGATTATGCCTGCGATTACGATTGTCGAGGTCCTCGACTTGGGATTGCAGCTGGGTGACAGTCGCAGTGAGAGATTCAAATTCCCTGGAGAGGTCATTGTGGGCAATATTGAGTTCGTCATGCTTAGTTTCTAAGCGGTCAGTGCGGGCGCCCAGTGCAGAGATTTCCTGTGTCAGGGTATTAGTGCTTTTGTGCAGTTCTGTTTGGAATTTGGTGGCAATCTTGCTATATATGGATTCTAAGCTCCTGTCCAGATCTGCTTTCGTCAGGGGGGGAGAGTACTCACAGTCTTGTGTGGCGTCCTGTGCAGAGAAAGCGGCATCCTGCGAGTCTTGTGAAGCTTGCAGTGAGGGAGAAGCAGGGCCGCCGGCGCCATCTTGGGACATGCTGTAGCGTTCCTGGTTCCTCAGAAGATAGGAAGTTAGGGACCTTTAAGCGGTCTTTCTGCCCTTCTTGAGCTTCGGCGGCATGTACAGCTCGGTCCGGGGGGTGATGGGAGCTGATGTGGCGAAGATTGAGTGGTTATGCCCCCGGGTGTCAGGCTAATTGGTCGGAGTAGTGCGGAGCTACTCGATCATGCGGCCGGTCCCGTGGAAGTCGCGCATGCGCCCCCCTCAGGCCTACTTTTTTTGATCTTTTGCTGGTTCATTATGATCCTTACCTCTCCAGCACATATAAACCTAACGCCTCTATCACAGTAGCGGACTCTACAGGTACTGCTTCAAAGAGACTTCTCGTTTGAAACTTACATCAAAGGCTACCCTACGACGATACCAACACATTAATCATGCCTCATTTAAAGAGCGACAACACATTTAGCTGGCTACTATTCTCCCATGGCTCTTAAACTCATTTCATTTAATGTGCGCGGCCTTAACAGTCCCTTTAAACGAAAAGCTTTAAATAACGATGTAAGATCCCTCCATGGAGACATTCTCTTTGTACAAGAGACTCATTTTGCAAAAAATAGAGCGCCTCAGCTCTATTTGAAAAACTTTACACACATCTTTACCGCAAACTTTGAAAAGAAAAAAGCTCTCATTGCCATTGCTGCTTCTCTGAACTTTCAACTCCTCTCTTTACAGGAAGATGACATTTTCTTATTCTAGTAAAATCAATGATGTACTTTATACCCTGGTAATTATCTATGCCCCAAATGTCAGACAGATTGCCTTCTTAAAGAAAATACTAAAGAGGATTTCCTCTTACCGACAAGGCTTTTTTATACTTGATGGAGACTTTAACTCAGTAGGTGACCCTACAATTGATTCATCCACTAAAGCCAATCGTAAACCATGCTCTCTCAATACATTTTTCCATAAACACAATCTGTATGACATCTGGAGTTGTCACCACAATACTGAAAGAGATTATGCATTCTTCTCTGTGGTCCACCACACATATACAAGCATAGATCTCCTATATACACGCAGAGATCTTGACTGACCAATGGGCCCTTCCACATCTCACTTTTTCCACGATTAAGACCATATCCTGCTCAGACCATGCCCCTATTACAATCATCTTTTCTGTCTCAGCCAAACAGGCCAGCCTCCATTTGGAGACTGAATA
This sequence comes from Lithobates sylvaticus, assembly GCA_028564925.1. NCBI lineage: Eukaryota > Metazoa > Chordata > Amphibia > Anura > Ranidae > Lithobates > Lithobates sylvaticus. The sequence continues at coordinate 419,529,350 of CM053028.1, read as the reverse complement.
CCTACCTGCTCTCACTCCTGTAAAACCAGAATGCCATAGACAAGGCACACAATCTATTCTTCTCCACTAATGATACAGACACCACTGTACTTTCATATTATGGAATGCTCACAAGGTGTCCATGAGAGGCATATTCATTTAGCTCAGTTCCCAGGCTAAAAAACAGCGCTCAAATGCCTCAAACAAATTATGCAGGATATTTGATCACTGAAAGAAGTGAACAAACACAATCCCACTCACCAAATCTCAGGAGATCTCATGAAACTGAGAATATTACTTAGAGATCTATTACTATACCAGTATGAAAAACACACCAAAGCACTCAAAGCTGATTTCTTTGCCCTCAACAACAAGGCGGGTGCCTTTCTGGCTAAACTCTTTAAAGGCAAACACCTTTCACCTAAAATCCCCTTTATGCTGAATACAACATCTGGAGCTAAAGTTTCTTCCCCAGATGGTATTGCAGAATTCTTTAAAGACTACTATGCTAGCATATATTATCTTAAAGCAGATACCCAGACCCCACAACCTACTGCAGACCAGATACAATCCTTCCTTCAACCACTCAATTTACCTAGATTAACTGAGGACTAACTGACCACTCTATCTCGACCATTTACAATACCGGAGATCAATAAAGTTATATCCAGCCTGCCTAAATCCAAAGCCCCAGGGATTGATGTGTTCTCTAATGAATATTACCAAAAATGTATAGACAAGCTAGCCCCCCATCTAGTGAGTATATACAACTTAGCAAAAATCAAAGGTCATTTCCCTAAAGAAATGCTACAAGCAATAATTACCACTATACCTAAACCAGACACAGATATCTCCCTCCCTAGCAATTATAGGTCCATCTCATTACTCAATTTGGACATAAAAATATACGCAAAAGCATTGGCCCTCAGATTATTGAATATATTACCCACTTTAATTCATGCGGACCAGGTAGGGTTCATCAAAGGATATCAAGCTCCAGATGCCAAAATGAGAATTTTAAATATCCTTAAACATGCTGAACTACACAAAACCCTTTTGCTCTTCTTTGCATTAGATGCTGAGAAAGCATTTGATTGTGTGCACTGGGGGTTCCTAGAAACTGTCCTGAGTAAATTTGGATTCTCAGGCCCAATCATGTCAGCTGTATTAGCACTGTATTC
>CM053028.1:419449624-419527725 GCA_028564925.1 Lithobates sylvaticus | reverse complement strand
ATGCGGAGAAAGCCACATCCAATTTGCATAGGTGTGAACCCGGCCTGAGCATCCAAGTGACAGGCTGTGAGGGAGGGGGTGTGTCAGGACAAGTCTGATCATTAGAGGAGAGTACACTGAGTTCCCAGCATAGCTACAGAACTGACAACGGTGTTGTGTGGTTTTTAATTGGAAATAAGAGGGACTGGCAGAAACACCAAGGATTTCACACAAAGGAATTAATACAAAGAGCAGGATACTTTCTCAGTACATGGTACAGCAGGCACATATCAGCAATATGAAACTTTGGGGTAACAGACACTTTAAGTCAGCATTAAAACTTAAAGGGATTGTAAGGCTTCATTTATTTATTTTTTTAAATAACAAACATGTCACACTTACCTCCACTGTCCAGTTCATTTTGCACAGAGTGGCACCGATCCTCGACCTCTGGGGTCCCCCGGTGGTACTGGTGGCACCCGGTGCTCTCCCGGGGGCTTACCTTGCAGTGCGCTACCGAGTACAGCATTTGCGTCCATAGCCGCCGAATGTAGGACTCGGCCCCGCCCTGATGCCCTCGTCATTGGATTTGATTGACAGCAGCGGGAGCCAATGGCTGCGCTGCTATCAATCTATCCAATCAAGAGCCGGGACCCCGTGCATAGGGGAAGAGCGCATCTCTGGCAGGGGAATACAAGACTCCCCTTTAAGTATTTCCTCTTGGTACAGAAATATTATCATAATTAGTTATTTGACTCTTATAACAGCAGTGCAGGTTATGAAAACTAAACTGACAGGTGGGAAAATCCCATCACATAATGACCACGTATCAGTATATATACTGTATGTTTAACACAATTTATTCCACTGGTACTTACCTCTTGCAAAAATTTGGCCTGAGCTTCAGACAGTAGAATCTTAGTAGATTTGGTCCATCATCATCATTAATGGACAAAAATTTGCAACCTAAGCAACATAAGTGGATGTAAGCAAGTAAGCTGAACTGCAGATGCCCTAGCTATAACAAAATAGTTGTTCCACCAATATCTCAATAAATCATATTATAGTAAATAAATAAAAATATGCTGTTTGTTGCTTCAATAATCTGGTAAAAAAAATCCAGCTGTGATTTGAAACACTGGAACAGTACACTATATGTGCTTAATAAATAATTCTTATTCTTCACCGAAACATTGTTCTGCTTTCAAAATGTTCTGTATTTTCCTGTGATTGTTGAAATTAAAGCTGAATGTCAGGCAAACATTCAAAAATACAGTGAAATACATATATGTGAACTGTCTCCATTGACGTTAAAGCATTCTGCAATTTTGTAAATTATGATGCCACCGAGTATTGATGTGCTTTGGGTCTGCACTTTAAAATCACCTATAACTGTTTGTTTTTTTGTTGATTGTTGTTTTAAATATACATTTTATGAATTCTACTACACTATAGGGGCTTTTTATTTTATACTACGCTGTATGGGCATGTGTTTTTACTTGGAGGAATGACTGCCCTTAATATTGAATCTCTTGATTAACTCTAATAACAAGAATTATCAGGAAGCTGATATCAAGCGGGATTTAGTTAATTAACCACTTCAACACAGGCCACTTATACACCTTCCTGACCAATTTTCATCTTTCAGCGATGTTGCACTTTGAATGACAATTGCGTGGTCATGCTACGCTGTACCCAAACTAAATTTTTATCATTTTGTTCCCACAAATAAAGCTTTCTTGTGGTAGTATTTGATCACCTCTGCGGGTTTTTATTTTTTGCTAAAAAAATAAAAAAAATAAAAGTTTTGCTTTTGTTTCTGTTATAAAATTTTGTAAATAAGTAAGTTTTCTCTTTCACTGATAGGCACTGGTAAGGCGGCACTGACGGGGACTGATAAGGCGGCACCGATGAGGTGGCACCAATGAGCGGGCACTGACAGGCACTGATGATGGGCACTGATATGCGGCACTGATGGGCACTGGTAGGCGGCACTGATGGGTGGCACTGATATTCAACACTGATGGGCATTGATAGGCGGCACTGATGGGCAATCATGGGTGGCTCTGGTGGGCACTGATAGGTGACACTGATGGGCACTGAAAGGCTGCAAAGATGGGTACTTATGGGTGGCACTGATAGGCGGCACTGATGGGCACTGATAGGTGGCATTGCTGGGCACTGGTAGGCGGCACTGCTGGTCACTGATGGGCACTGAAAGGCAGCACTGGTGGGCATTTATACGCGGCACTGATATGAGGCACTGATAGGCATCCCTGGTGGCACTAGCAGTGGTAGGCATTGTGAGTGGGCACGGATTGGCAGCTGCCTGGGCATTTATTGGCAGCTGCCTGTGCACAAATTTGTATTTCCCTGGGGGTCTAGGGGGGGAAATCTGGTGGTTCAGTGTGGATTGCCATCCTGGTGGTCCTGGCAGCATGATAGTTGTCCTGGAGGGTGTGTGGATGGTGGTCTTGGATGGTGTGGATGGCCATCCTGGCGGCATGATGGTGGTCCTGGGTGGGATCTGAGGGGGGGCTGCACTGGTAAACAGTCAGCACAGACCCCCCCTGGCAGGTGAGCAGCCGATCGGCTCTCCTCTACTTGCGTCGGTCAGACGTGAGTGAGGAAAGGCCGATCACCGGCTCTACCTGTTTACATCATGATCAGCCGTGATTGGACACATGGTAAAGAGCCTCTGTCAGAGACTCTTTACGTAGATCGGAGTTGCGGTGTGCCAAACTGACACACCACAACATCGATCGCCGTGATGCCCGCCCCGGGGCATGCATCGCGTAATATCATGAGAACGTCATATGACGCCAAGTCTGGATATTGAAACCCCTTTGCCGATGTCATTCTGCTATATGGCGGGCGGCAAGTGGTTAAGATAGTTATAGCATGTATGTAATAATATTATATAGGAATTTGAAAGCCCTTGTGTCCATTTCCATAAAGAAATGTATATTAAACCCTTCCAACAAAATCTACCCCAGAGAAATGCGTCAATACCCAAAACGCAAAAAAAATCCAACACTTTTCATCCCATCAGCCCTTTCTTTTGACATAGTCCACATGGGACAAAATGCATTGGGGAAGCCTACATGCTACTATCTGATTTGAGGAAGAGTTTAGCTAGAGCCTTGTAAAAAGTGATAGCCGGGTACAGCGGTACAGCGGTACAGCAGAGCAGCCGGCAGGCGGTGGTGTATGCTTGCTTCTATTGATTTGTTAGCTTTTTGTTACAGAGTATCATTGGTGTTCTCTTTAACCACTTGACCTCTGGAAAATGTACCCCCTTCATGACCAAGCTATTTTTTGCGATACGGCACTGCAGTAATTTAACTGACAATTGCGCAGTCGTGCAAATGTTGTAGCCAAATAAAAGTTTTGGCCTTTTTCCCACAAATAGAGCTTTCTTTTGGTTTTCGATCACCTCTGTGGTTTTTATTTTCGCTATAAAACAGCCAATTTTGAAAAAAAAAAAAAACAATATTTTAGAATTTCTGCTATTAAAAACACATCTAAATTAAAAAAAAAAAATCTAATGACTCCATCAATTTAGGCCGATATTTATTCTGCTACATATTTTTGCTAAAATAAACAAAACAAACTAAATTTTTATTTATTTTATAGCGGGACTGCAATATTTTGTCGACAAAATGGACTATAAATGACACTTTTTGGGGTCAGTGACACTATTACAGTTATCAGTGCTTAAAAATATGCACTGTCACTGTATTAAGGAAACTGGCTGGGAAGGGGTTAAACATTAGGGGCAATCAAAGGATTAACTGTGTGCCTAGCTGGTGTTATTTAACTGTGGGGGGAGCTGTTTGCACTAATGGAAGTCATGGATTAGTGGCCCTGCTTTGCAGAGATACAGGATCCATGCCTTCTGTACTGACAGAACGGAGATCTGCCTTGTTTACAGGCAGATCACCATTCTACCTCTGTACCGAAGGATCAGCGGGTGCCTGCGGACATTAAGTCCGCTGTACCGCCACTCAGTTTCCGATGTGAGCTGGAGAAGGCCGGCAGAGGCGTTCGTGCGCGCCCCAGACCTGGAAGTGTCAGATCACGTACTAGGTACATGATCCGGCACAGAGCAGCCGCCCTGCCACAGTATATCTACTGTGGGCAGTCCACAAGTGGTTAAAGTTGTATCTGTGTTTGAAATTTATAATGTAATTATATATTGGTTTCATTTAATAAACATTGTGATGACATTATTACACAATGTTAGTCTTTTTTTCTTATACGATCCATTCATCCATCTGGGGTTTTGGAGCTGTGAATGAATCCAGTTAAGGAGGATTGATGCTGCTTCAGAGGCTTTGCTGGTTGATTACTACAATCAGTAGAGAGAGATAAAAGCTCTGTTAGCCTAATCTGAAAACGGATAGGCTGACATTTCTGGTGAGTGAGATTCCAATGATTGCTATGTATCTATACAATGTGATTTCCTATATCAGGGTAATAAAACACTCAAATCTTAAACCTCAAATCTTAAACCTCCTTAATTGAACTAAGAACTAGAAAAAAATCTGTGCTCCACATAAGGCGCAAATAAGGGCAATCAGATGCTGTGCTCCCCACCTCATGTGCCCTCACTCACCAACTCTCAATATGTATTGTGCCGTGCATCCAGCAGAGACAATCTCTCAGTTGTATCGGCATATAAAAAGCATAATCAGGGGATATCCATAATGGAATCCCATTTATTTAAAATAACATTAAAATACAAATTGAACACTCACAAGTAAACTTGTTTCAAAGCATAAAATGCCAGTTTGGAACACAACTCTGCGGCATGCACTCCAAGGACTTCACCAGAAGTTCCCCCATGTTGCTGAATGTAATGTCATGATCATATTTTGATAATGATGTCACCTATGATCCATAGCTGCTTTGTGTACATTTTAGCAAACGTGGATTTGGGTAAGCGAACTGGCCAAATATGACCAGTTTGTTCAACCATTCACTTAATCCTAGTAATAGGTCCAAAGAACTGGTGATATTCATTTTTAAATGGCTTCATATTGCTATGCAATTAGTGATCATTTAAAATGATCTGTTTGTAACTTTGAGAAGGCTTCAGTTGACGCTTATGCTGAGTACTGTCTGATTTTGTTAGCTGCTTAGTACTCAATTTTGTTTTTATTTATTTATAGTCGGAAGTTATTATGTATTTATAAGTATTAATTAGTTCAGGAGGTGTGATAAACAGTCCACTACTGGGTCTCAAAGGTCATTTACCTGTCAGCCAGATCATGGCAGTTTATTAGGTGGTAGGTTATAGTAGTAAGTCTCCCAGGCTGTGTAGAAGTAGTTAAACTAATTGCACCCTCTCACACCTGGTGTTTGTGTAATAAAACACAGGCCCTGGGTATATATATTGTAAAGTTCGGGGGACCAGCTAGACCGCAGGACACAGGCTTTTAACCCAAAAGGAGGTTTATTAAACTTAAAACAGCTTGACAGCAGCAAAAACAAAAGAAAAAGGTTTCAGTCTCACCGACATTCAAAGTCCAGCATTGCTATCGCAATCAAGCAGTCCTTGGGGTGGTTTCAGGTGACTTCACCTGCTAGGAGGCTTCCAGGCAGAACGCTGCTGTCCACTTTGGTTGCTGCACATCAAACCAAACACAAACCACCATCATCTCCTCTACACTCCTCCACACACATCTGCAACTTCCTGTCTTGTTTTTAAACCCACTTCCTCTGACAGGTGAGTTAACCCTTTTTGTTCCCTTAAAGGGACCACAGTCCAAACAGAGGGGAAACATAGCGTCCTTCCAGGACCCAGCCACGGCGTCCTGTACATATCCCCCCCCTGTGCCCCAACGCCAAGGAGGTGGAGGCACCAGTGGAGCTCAAACAATGGACTCGGGAGAGGGCATCTGCATTTTGATGCAGTCTCCCGGGCCTATGCTCCACTACAAATTTAAATTCCTGGAGTGCCAGGAACCACCGAGTAACCCTGGCATTAGTCCCTTTACCTTGTCTCAGCCATGTTAAAGGGGCATGGTCAGAAATCAGCCTAAACTTCCTCCCCAAAAGGTAATATCTGAGGGATTCCAGAGCCCACTTAATGGCCAGACACTCTCGTTCAATTATAGCGTAGTTTTTCTCCGCTGGTGTTAACTTCCTACTGAGGAAAACTACTGGGTGCTCCTCGCCATGAACAACCTGTGACAACACGGCTCCCAATCCTACATCGGAAGCATCAGTCTGTACAACAAACTCTTTTGAAAAATTGGGTGCTACTAGGACAGGGTGTTGGCACAGTGCCGACTTGAGCTCCAAAAAAGCCTTCTCAGCGTCTGCATTCCACTCCACCATGACCGATTTCCGACCCTTAGTCAGATCGGTCAATGGAGCTGCCAACGTGGCAAAGTTGGGTACAAACCTCCTGTAGTATCCCACCATACCCAGGAATGCACGTACCTGTTTTTTTGTGAGGGGGCGGGGCCAATTCTGTACAGCCTCTACCTTGTTGACCTGAGGTTTTACTACCCCTCTACCCACAACATAGCCCAGGTATTTCACCTCCTCCATTCCCAAAGCACATTTTTCCGGGTTTATTGTAAACCCCTCCTTCCAAAGGGAGTCCAGTACTGCCTGGACTTTGGGCAAGTGTGATTCCCAGTCTCTGCTAAAAATGACTATGTCATCCAAGTATACTGAGGCATACTCCCGGTGAGGACGTAAAATCCTATCCATTGCCCTCTGAAATGTGGCTGGAGCAGTTTGCAATCCAAAAGGCATTCTCTTGTACTGAAAACTTCCCTCTGGGGTAGAAAAAGCAGTTTTCTCTCTAGCAGCCTTAGTCAACGGTATTTGCCAATACCCCTTGGTAAGGTCTAATGTAGTGATATACCTGGCTGGACCTAGTCTCTCAATAAGCTCATCTACCCGGGGCATGGGGTAGGCATCAAACCGTGAAACTTCATTTAGTTTCCGGAAATCATTGCAGAGTCGCAGAGTCCCGTTGGGCTTCGGTACCAACACAATCAGGCTTGACCACTCACTCTGTGATTCCTCAATAATCTCCAGGTCTAACATCTTCTTCACTTCCTCTGAAACAGCCTTCCTTTGGGCCTCTGGAATGCGGTAAGGCCGGACAAAAACTTTGATTCCTGGTTCTGTGACAATATCATGCTCTATGACACTAGTGAGCCCTGGCAAGTCTGAAAATTTCTCTTTATTTCTCTGCAAGAACTCCTTTGCCTGCTGACTTTGGACTCTAGACAGGGTATTTGCTACTTGGACACTCTCCACCCCAACCCGAGGCTCAAGTCTTGCACCAGCCAGGGAGGTCACCGGTTCCCTGTCTGTCCAGGGCTTTAACAAGTTTACATGATATATCTGATAGGGTTTCCTCTTACCTGGTTGGTGGACTCTATAATTTACCTCTCCCACTTTTTCTACAACTTCAAAGGGGCCTTGCCACCTGGCCAAGAATTTACTTTCCACAGTGGGGATCAACACCGCTACTCGATCCCCCACTTGGAAGTTCCTTATTCTAGCAGCCCTATTATAGACCCGTCGTTGAGCCTCCTGGGCTTTTTGCAAATGTTCTTTGACTAGAGGCATCACAGTTCGGATCCTCTCCTGCATTTGGGAAACATATTCAAGAACACTCTTATGCTGAATAGGTTCACTTTCCCATTCCTCTTTAACAAAATCCAGTAGTCCGCGAGGTCTCCGCCCATATACCAACTCAAAGGGCGAAAACCCAGTGGAGGCCTGGGGCACTTCCCGGATAGCAAACAGGAGAGCGGGTAACAGGCAGTCCCAGTCTTTCCCATCCCTTTGTACAACCCGCTTGAGCATAGACTTAAGGGTCTTATTAAAGCGCTCTACCAACCCATCCGTTTGTGGATGGTAGACCGATGTGCGCAGCTGTTTAATCCGGAACAGCTTGCACACATCAGCCATAACCCTCGACATAAACGGGGTGCCCTGGTCCGTGAGTATTTCCTTGGGAAAACCAGTCCGTGTAAACAACTGGAATAATTCCCGAGCAATAGCCTTAGAGGAGGTATTCCGCAGAGGTAGCGCTTCAGGATATCGGGTGGCATAGTCAAGGATCACCAGTATGTAGGAGTGACCTCGAGCTGACTTTACCAAAGGACCCACTATATCCATGGCTATCCTCTCGAATGGGACCTCAATTATGGGCAGAGGGACCAAAGGGCTCCGGAAGTGGGTCACCGGCGCGGTCAACTGACAGGTGGGACAAGAGGCACAGTATCTTCTTACCTCTGCTTTCAGACCTGGCCAGTAAAACCGGTCGGTGATCCGTGCCTCCGTCTTTTCAACTCCCAGGTGTCCCCCTAAAACGTCATCATGGGCCAGGTCCAGGACCTTGCGTCTATACTGTTGGGGTACCAATAATTGTTCTACCACATTTTCTCTCACTTTGGTAACCCGATAAAGCAATTCATTACATATTGCAAAGTGGGGCCACCGCTCATTCACACCTGGCTCTTGGGGTACCCCATTTAATACTATAACTTGTTCCCGTGCACGGGTCAAAGTGGGGTCCTGCATCTGGGCAGTACCAAATGTCCCCTGGGGAACACCCAAATCCGGCAGGGTAGGGGTAGAGGCCACTTCCTCATCCTCTTCACCCAGCATTACCTGAAGTGGGGAAGGTTCCCCCTCCTCAGTGTTCAGGTAGGTCTGCGAACCACACATTTTGACACCCTTAACAGTATCAGCACTACTTTCATCACCATTAATCCAATCATTAGCATTTGTATCAACTGGATCCACATTAGGAACATTTGGCATCTTAGGGTTATTACCCTCAACCGTAGGAACAGAGGAACTAGTTTCTCCCCAGTCTTGGGATCGTTCAGGTAGTTCTCCTTGTCCCCACAGTTTTTCAAAAAATGGACAGTCTCGTCCTATGATAACATCATGTATCAAGTTCTTTACCACCCCCACCTCTTGAGTACCAGTGCCATATGCTGTGGAGATGGACACCGAGATGAGAGGGTACTCTCTAGTGTCCCCGTGAATGCACACAACCCGTAAAGTTTTGCTTACCGGACCGATCTTCCCAATTACTCTAGGATGAACCAGGGTTACCATGCTTCCGGAATCCAGCAAAGCCCAGGCAGGGAGGTGGTTCACTTGGACTACACACTCAAATTTCTCTTCTCCACGGTCAAGGTGTGTGGTACATGCTCTATGAGCAAAAAAAGACCCCCTCCGAAGAACCCCGCATTCCATGGGCTCCTCTTGGAGTGGGCAGTGGGCCCGGGTATGGCCCCAGGAATGACATCGCCAACATTGTACATCCCCTCCTCTCCGAACAGGAACAGATCGCTGAGGAGGTACTGGGAGTGACTCTTGACCTTCCGGGGTGTTGATTCCAGGGCTCCGGGGGACATCCTTTCGAAGGGTGGCAGTCGATCGAATAGGCCGTGGCAGACTGGGCCCTTGGCGCTTGGTAGGGCCAAGCAGATCCTCCACCACTGTATATCGCTCTACCATCTCGACAAGGAGGTTCACTGTTTTGGGGTCTCCATGGCTGACCCACCGTTGAAGGTCGTCTGGCAGTGACCGTAGGTATCGGTCCAGCACGACCCGCTCCACGATTTGGGGGCCCGACAACACTTCGGGCTGCAGCCATTTTTTTACCAGTTGCACCAGGTCATGCATTTGAGACCGTGGTGGACGATCTGGACAATACTTCCATTGGTGCACTCGTTGGGCCCGAACGGCCGTAGTCACCCCCAAACGAGCCAGTATTTCTGCCTTTAGTTTTTGATAGTCTTTAGCGTCCTCTGGTGGCAGGTCGAAGTAGGCTTTTTGAGGATCTCCGGTGAGAAAAGGTGCAATTAGGCCGGCCCACTGGTCCTGGGGCCACCCTTCTCTCTCTGCCGTCCTCTCAAATGTAGCAAGAAAAGCCTCTACATCATCACTCAGGGACAATTTCTGCAAAAAATGGCTTGCCCTCACGGTCACCTGGTTGCCAGGGGCAACAGCCGCTTGCTCACGACCCTGAGAAAACTGCTGCACTACTTCTTTTAAGGCAGTCACCTGAGCCTGCATAACCCCTTGCTGGGTTGCTTGCTGTGCTGCCAACTGAGCCACCAACAGGCGAGTATTTTCTTCATGGCGGGTCTGCGCTTGCATATTAGCCAGGGATAGTTGTTTAATTAGTTCCTCCATTGCTTCAGCTTTCAGGGTTTGGGCAGCTTTAACCCAGGACATAAACCCACTGTACTGTCCCTTTAAATGTCAGTTTTAAATTCAAATGCAAAAACAGCAAAAAAAAAAAACGCCTGTTACTCTGTCCTGCCCGCATTCGAGCACCACTTGTAAAGTTCGGGGGACCAGCCAGACCGCAGGACACAGGCTTTTAACCCAAAAGGAGGTTTATTAAACTTAAAACAGCTTGACAGCAGCAAAAACAAAAGAAAAAGGTTTCAGTCTCACCGACATTCAAAGTCCAGCATTGCTATCGCAATCAAGCAGTCCTTGGGGTGGTTTCAGGTGACTTCACCTGCTAGGAGGCTTCCAGGCAGAACGCTGCTGTCCACTTTGGTTGCTGCACATCAAACCAAAAACACAAACACACATCATCTCCTCTACACTCCTCCACACACACCTGCAACTTCCTGTCTTGTTTTTAAACCCACTTCCTCTGACAGGTGAGTTAACCCTTTTTGTTCCCTTATAAGGGACCACAGTCCAAACAGAGGGGAAACATAGCGTCCTTCCAGGACCCAGCCACAGGGCGTCCTGTACATATATATATATATATATGACATTTTCAGCACACCTGAATATAAGCAGGTCTGAAGGGGAAGTACCTGCCCTCTTCGATTAACCCCTTCCTAACCCTGCCCCAGGCTGACCCTCTACATATCCCCCCCTCTGTTCCAGGCCAGGGGTCTGGACACCACTAACCCAGTGGCAGTAGACCCGGGAAAGGGCATCCGCATTCTGATGTACCTTTCCCGGTCTATGTACCACTACAGAGCTGAAGTCCTGTAGAGCAAGGAACCACCGGGTGATTCTGGAGTTTTTATCTTTATTTTGGGCCATCCACTTAAGGGGCGCATGATCTGAAACTAACTTGAAGGGTCGGCCCAACAAGTAGTAGCGGAGTGTCTCCAAAGCCCATTTTATTGCGAGACACTCCCTTTCCACAATGGAATAATTCCTCTCAGCTGGCGTGAGCTTCCGGCTCAAGTACACAACAGGGCGCTCATCCCCCCCAACCATCTGGGACAGTACTGCACCCAGACCTTTTGAGGCATCTGTTTGTACCAGGAATTCTTTTTGGAAGTCGGGAGCTACCAACACTGGTTCCTGGCACAAAGCTTGCTTCAACCCGCAGAACGCTGCTTCTGCTTCTGCACTCCACTGAACAACAGTTGCGTTCTTTCCCTTGGTGAGATCAGTCAGAGGTGCTGCTAGACTGGCAAAGTTGGGGACAAACCTCCTATAATAACCCACAATGCCAAGGAAAGAACGCACTTGCTTCTTTGTGAGTGGACGTGGCCATTTCTGAATAGCCTCCACTTTGTTTAGTTGGGGTTTAATCACACCCCTGCCTACAACATACCCCAGATAGCGGGCCTCCTCCAACCCAACCTTGCTCTTTTCTGGGTTCACTGTGAACCCCGCCCTTCGGAGGGCATCCAAGACCAACTGGACCTTTGGTAAGTGACTCTCCCAGTCCTGACTAAAGATGACAATGTCATCAAGATAGGCTCCTGAAACCCCTTATGAGGTCTCAGGACGAAGTCCATGGCCCTCTGGAAAGTGGCTGGGGCCCCATGTAACCCGAATGGCATTCGGACATACTGCCATAAGCCCTCAGGTGTGGCAAATGCAGTTTTTTCTTTAGCCTCTGGGGAAAGTGGGATCTGCCAGTAACCCTTGGTCAAGTCAAGAGTGGTGATGTACCGGTCCGGTCCTAATCTTTCGATTAACTCGTCGACCCAGGGCATGGGATACGCGTCTGGCTTGGAGACTTTGTTTAACTTGCGAAAGTCATTGCAGAACCACCAGGTTCCATTCGGCTTGGGTACAAGGACTATAGGGCTGGACCAGCTACTTGAAGACTCCTCAATAACCCCAAGGTCCAACATACTCTTAAGCTCGGCCGAGACAATATTCCGGCGAGCTTCGGGTATGCGGTAGGGTTTGAGGTTAACTCGAACGCCAGTGTCTGTAATGACATTATGTTCAATTACCGAGGTTAGGCCCGGTAGATTTGAAAAAATGTCTCGATTCCTCTGCAAAAACTCCCAGGACTCCTGTTTTTGAGAAGGGGAGAGAGCCTCTGCAATCCCTACCTTCTTAATCTGAGCATCATGGTCTTCTGGGACTTTCAGACTGACTGTCAAAACCTGTCTATCTTTCCATGGTTTGATCAAGTTGATGTGGTAAATCTGGTAGGGCTTACGGTTGGTGGGCTGATGGACTTTATAGTTCACCTTGCCCACACTCTCAACTATCTCAAAGGGTCCTTGCCACTTGGCGAGAAACTTACTCTCGACGGTAGGCACTAAGACCAGCACCCGATCCCCAGGTTTAAACTCTCTAATCTTGGCAGATCGGTTGTATACACGACTCTGGGCGTTTTGCGCAGCCTGCAAATGTTCCCGTACTATGGGCATGACTTTTGTTATTCGGTCCTGCATTTGAGACACGTGTTCCACCACACTCCGATACGGGGAAGCTTCCTGTTCCCACGTCTCTTTCATTATATCCAGTAGTCCACGGGGGTGTCTCCCATAAACCAGCTCAAAGGGGGAGAATCCCGTGGAGGCCTGGGGTACCTCTCTTATGGCAAACAACAAGGGAGGCAACAAGCAATCTCAATCTCGACCATCCTCCTCAACTGCTTTCTTTAGCATTCCCTTTAAGGTTTTGTTGAACCGCTCCACTAGCCCATCAGTTTGTGGGTGATACACTGAAGTCCGCAAGTGTTTAATCTTAAACAGGTTACAGAGTTCCTTCATCACTTTTGACATGAACGGGGTACCTTGGTCTGTCAAGATCTCGGATGGGAGCCCTGTTCTCATGAACATCTGAAACAACTCCCGTGCGATGACCTTGGACGAGCAGTTTCTTAAAGGGACCGCTTCCGGATACCTGGTAGCAGAGTCAAGGACAACTAAAATGTATTGGTGTCCCCTAGCTGACTTTGGTAAGGGGCCCACCAAGTCCATGGCTATGCAATCAAAGGGAACCTCGATAATTGGAAGCGGTACCAGCGGACTGTGAAAATGGGGTGTTGAAGCGGTTCTTTGACAGGTAGGGCAGGACTCACAGTAGTCCTTAATTTCTCGATAGACACCGGGCCAATAGAAACGCTGTAAAACCCGTTCCTGAGTTTTAGCCGCTCCAAGGTGACCCCCAAGTACATGACTATGAGCCAAATACAACACCTTAGACCTAAAATGTTTGGGCACCACCAGTTGTTCCAACACTCCTTGATTGACCTTAGTTACTCGGTACAACAAGTCATGATTCACAGCAAAATGGGGGAACTTCACGTCTGCTATAGTAAATATCCCCCAAAAATATATAAAAATATTTTTTTTTTTCCTTAGTTTAGGCCGATATGTATTCTTCTACATATTTTTGGTAAAAAAAAAAATTGCAATAAGCGTATATTGATTGGTTTGCGCAAAAGTAATAGCGTCTACAAAATAGGTGATAGATTTATAGCATTTTTATTATTCATTTTTTTTAATAGTAATGGCGGCGATCTGCGATTTTTATTGGGACTGCAACATTATGGCGGTCACATGGGACATTTTTGACACTGTTTTGGGACCATTGTCATTTATACAGCGATCAATGCATTGATTACTGTGTAAATTACACTGGCAATGAAGGGGTTAACCACTAGGGGCAGTGAAGGGGTTAAGTGTGTCCTAGGGAGGGATTCTAACTGTGAGGGGGCTGGACTTCAACACACAGAGCTGTGATCGCTGTCCTGTCACTAGGAAGAATGGGGAAATGCTTTGTTTACAAAAGCAACTCCCCGTTCTTCCTCTCCGTGACACGATCACGGGCACCCGGCAGACATCGAGTCAGTGGCACACACGCACTCGCTACACCGCTTCTTAAAGGGGACGTACCTGTACGCCCTTTTGCCTACCAGTGCCATTCTGCCAACGTAAAACGGCGTGCGCTGGTCGGCAAGCGGTTAACAGGGGCATGTAATTACAATTCTTGATATAATATTTCACAGCAGGGCCCATTCCTGCACCCAACAAGAGTAACTGTGAGGGCTTACAGTGTGCTGGTACCACCAACACCTAAGGCCCAATTTTCTGCAGAGTATATAGGGCAGGCCGTATAGTATATATACTGCAGTTCAGAGTATATAGTGCCTGGGGGCCCCCCACACCATTTAAAAAAAAATTGTGGTGCGGGGTTCCCCTTAATATCCATACTAGACCTGAAGGGTGTGGTATAGATTTTGGGGGGACATACACGCCATTTTTCTTTTGTATTTTTGGTATTTTTATGGAGCCGTGAGCAGTTTTAAATAAAATTTTTACCTTTAGAAAAGTAATTTTGCTGTGGCACTATTATAAACATGGAAAAGATGTGCTATTTTACAGGCATACTAAGGACACCCCCGAAGCACGATATTTAAAGAAATATTTCATTTTTATTGTTTTTACTTTAAGCATTAGTAAAATCACTGCTCCCGAAAAAATTTCAGTTTTAAAACTTTTTTTTGCATTGATACATGTACCCTGACCCGGGTCCCCAAACACTTTTCATGGCAATAACTTGCATTTAAGCCTTGATTTTTCACGTTCGTGTCCCATAGACTTTAAAGGTGTTTGCACAAATTTTTTGCCTGTTCGCATGTTCTGCTGTGAACCAAACCGGGGTTGTTCAGCTCATTCCTACTTGTAAGGTCGGAGCTGTAGTAGACAGCAACAGCCGATGCCACCTCTGTAGTGCTGTCTTCTGTCCCATGCAGAGTGCACTCCACCTCTTATTCCGGTTAGCAGTCTCCAGTGAGTGATGTCAGCAGCAGGAAAGAAGAGATTTTCAGGTCAGTGTGAAGCAATAAACTGGGCATAATAGTATAAAGCTGCTTTCAGACTGATGCATTGCAATTTACCTGCACCACAGGTGCAGTGCAGTGTACCTGTGGCTTTCCTGCGAGTTTGTTATGCTTAGACTTGTATTATATCCTGTGGGTTTGGTGCACTTTCTGAAAGCAGGAGTTTTGGTACGCTTTCAGAAAGTGCATCACAACTGCAGGATTTAATATTAATGTCTATGGCAAAGCGCAGCTAACCCAGGAAAGTCAAAAATGCACTGTGCTGCACCTATGGGTGCAGATAAACCACAGCCCATCAGTGTGATAGCAGCCTTATAGGGGGCTCAGAACAGTAAGGGTTCATTTTCATTTGAATTTTGGGGGTGGTAAAATCCCATAGTTAAGATGTGTTTTTACCACCTCTTCCCTCAACCACACCACCCTTAGCTGCAGAGGCAGAAAGATTATACACCCTGTCATGGTTGGTGGATGTAGCACCTGTTAAGCATGACCCATTTATGTGAATGATGTCACTCTTGCAAGTGCCCTGCCACCTTGTACAGTAAAGAAGGGGTTAAATCAGGCAGCGTTGTGTTGCTTTTTCACCACCTGCTTTAACCCCTTGGACCCTGCAGTTACATGCTTGCAGAGTGGCCCCATTTACATGAATAGGTCATGATTGGCAGGCGGTAGCACCCACCAAAAGCAACAGGGTAACTCAACCACAGGGTTTTACCACCCCCCAACTTTACCTATGAATGAGCCCCAAGTGTGCCACTGCTAAATACTAAGGAAAACCACAGGGCTCATTCACAAGTGCAGCAGGCACTGCTGCTGCTCTGAAAAGCGATTTGAGTGTGTTTGACAAGTGGTGAGGAGGTGATATGCTGCCTCTTCATCACCTGGTTTAAAACCATGATTGCCATGCAATGCACTTGATTGTGACACAATAGTCTGGCGATTAGGGTTACCTCAGTTGTGAGGAGGCAACACTGTACCCGGTAAACTTTGACTTTTCCCATGCTGTTCAGGTAGATCTCCACCTCTTTAAGGTTGCCTACCCCTGGTCTAGAGAGTAAATTATTGCACAGATAGGTAGTCTGACCTAGGCAATGAGATTGCACAAACAGGGAGTCTTACCTAGGAAATTACATTTCCAGAATGGAGGGTAAAACTGAAGCAATGTTGAAGGATTACAGTCAGAGCTGTATGACAAACAACCAAGCTATAAATAATTGTTAGCATCGGGAAGCCCTCTACCACACCATTGCAAATTCCCTGAGTTTGATTCTGAAATTTACAATAAATATTTCAGTGAAAACACCTTCCGATTTTCAACTATTTGTTTTGGATCACCCTTCAAAAAGATGCAATATGGAAGAAATTACTATTCTGACTGGCCAATGATCTTTTTAAGATGGTGTTTCTCCATTTACCTCACAGTTTTCAGAAATTATTCCCAGTCCATGTGATCCCTTTAAAATAGTTTTACAGATTGTGCATCCAACCTAGACAGATAGTCTCACAATTAGAAAGCTGGTCCCTTTTACCATATGACCTCATAATTAGGGTTTCCCTACACTTCCTGTACCCAAAGATAAAGGAAGTATGTTGATATCTCCCCAAATGAAGAGGCAACCCAACTGTTGAATGCTGCCACCAGAATAAATGACCCCATTAAAAGATATTCCTGTTGTTTCAACACTATTCATTCTCACGTTATTATTCATTGACAATGACCATTAAACATTAGGAAAAATTACATTAGATTGCCTGGTTGGACTACTCCCCATTCTCAATGGAGTTGGACATGTACTCTTGTTTTAAACTATCTTCATTTGGTAGATAAATACATTGCCATTGCCTATTCTGCCTTGGACTACTACTTACCACATCTTGACCTACTATTACAAAGAGAAAATGTATGCTATGTTTTGTATGTTCAATGAAGACGATCATGGCCCGGATTCATAACAATCTTAACTTTTCCAACAAGGATTGATATTGCCTAACTTCTCTTATAAACTGATTTCTCTGTCATGACCATTAGCACCCATAACAATGCATTGATAGTGTGACTTTGTAACAAATATATTACAGATATTACAATAATAGCTTAACATATGTATGCACTGTATGAAAATGCACTGTAGTGTCCCTTTACATTGCACATTTCTTTTATATTTTTTTATTATACAGTATTACATTTTAAATACTGTGTTTTTTTAGACATGCTATTTAGAGTACATATTATATGATTGTGCATTTACAGACCTGTTTCCTATTGTTATTTGTATCCCGACATTCAGAATATTATGTAGCTCAGAGCTGTATTAAAAATAATTCTTAAAGCAAGGAACACATTGTCTATGCACATGAGTAAGCATTCTGAAGAAAAGAAAATTATAGTAGAAAATACTGTTAATTACAAGGTACACATGTAAAGTCTAAACTCTACATCAGAAAAAATCTGGAGTGAAAAGAAATGCTATTATCTAAAAATGCTTTGTGGAACAAAGATTTATTTTAGACACATGCAATATAGCCTTACCAGAGTAGCAGCGGATAAAGGAAGCATTATCCAAAATGCTTGCTGTTTATTTTTATATTTGAAAAGCATAATACCTCCAGATTTTTATAGCATGGACTACCACATCAATTATTTTAAAGTTTCACTGAATTACATACATTAATATGAAAGATAATCTTTAAAAACACAAACCATCAAATATACTGTACATACTGAATACTGTTATAGTAATCTATGGATTAAGTGACTCTTGTGCTGTGAAAACCTGATCCTGCTGTCCACTATTATTGGTAAACAGTCTCAATGTTCTGGAAAAAGATGCCTGTTCTGGAGGAATATACATGTTCTGTTATTGGGATATTGGCTGTTAAACTTTTTGCAAAAAATAAAAAATAAATGCACATTTTTTGCAGGTAAAAAAAATACCCCTTTATTTTATTTTTTGTTAGGGGCCTGTAAAACATTGCACCCAGGATCAGAAGATCTTGGGTGTAATGTCATGGTCCTGTAGACTGTCTGTGTAGCTGCAGTGGTGTCATTATGGGCGTGAAGGGGTGTGGCTCGCACCCTGGGTGACATCCGTTAGAGGGGGAGGCCGAGTTTTTGTTCAAACAGAATATGGCGGAACGCACATCTGCCACCTCCGGCACTAGCCCTGTGTGTGTTTTCCTCTCGGGCTTTAACTGCTTTCACTTCTAAATTATAGAAGTCTGCTGACCGGCTTCTAAATTTAGACTTCTAAACAGCACAACTATCTGGGCAGCACAGCTCGTAGCTGCACTGAATCCTTCCCTGATTGGTAGGGTGATGTGTGGGGGGGTGGCTAATGACATTGCTGGTGCCTGGCGGGCATCCAATCCATCCAGGTGTGTTTCCACCGGGTTTCCCACTGTAATTGTCAGCACCATTGTAGCACCCATAGCATCTTCCCTGCAGCCATCATCCTATCCAGGCAGATCCCATGATGACATGCTGGTGACGGGCATCCATCCAGGTGTTGCCCGCTGTGATTGCCACCCATAGAACAAAACTGTGCAGAGAGAATGTTGATAAATGGTAGGCAAATGCAGCTGATTCTGCTGCCCATTAATGCACCTAAACTTCTAAAAATATGGCTATGCAAGGTTTCAGAGAAAAATACAAAGTCTGGGGAATTAACGGTCCTGGCATTACCAGTGAAGCATCGGGACCTAAGAGATCTCCTGGAGGTAAACATTTTTTTCAAGCAACACTACTGTGTTATACTGATTTGTTTACACTTGTAGCCATGAGATGGGGCACCTCCCACAGTAGTATTAAAGCTGTTTGCAATGGAGAAGGAGACCCAGAACTTTGGAAATTGTCCATGTTTAACATTAAATTGCTGCCAGGCTACACCCAAGGGTCCATACCACATGTGGGCAGAATGACTTCTTTCATTGCTCATATAATAGGCTGCAATGTACCACTGTCAAGGCTAATAATAATTTTTTGGCAATAGTGATTCTTTGGAAGATGACTATATAAGACAATGTTAGGTCTTTAATCCAATGGGCTTTTACAACCTCCATATTTATGTTTTGTTTGATATACCTTAATCAAGATTGTTGCTACTACTATGTTTATGCTATTTCAAAACACTTTAAAAATGTTAAAGATTTAAAACATTAAATGCTTTTTTAATGATATAAATCACCCATACATTGCATTGTCTGCTCAGATCACCCATACATTGCATTGTCTGCTCCAGTCCCCTATACATTGCATTGTCTACAGGAACAAATCCCATCCTACCCATCCTACCCCCCATTGTCTGCTATCAGAGACAGAGCTGACCCTCTGCATAGGCATTCCATACCCTAAACCCCCATATACTGCACCGACCTCATACAGATCCCTATATATTGCATTGTTGACTGCCCCTAGGGCAGTGTTAATTTTGGTAGTGTTATATGGGGAAAAAATTATTGAGGGGTGACACCATGGTTTACCGCACCAGGTGACACTAACCCTAGTGACACCTAGTGTAGCTGTCTGCCTGTACCACCGATACTGGCAGGCAGTTACACTGTGACAGAAAGCATGAATGAACTACCAAGAGTAATCAACAACGTTGCAAGGGCTGCCAGTACTTGTAGTTTTCCCATTTAGAAAACACTGTGAATGAATGGTCCCGCATGGCCGTGTTTTGTTTAGATTGTGACAGTGAGCGGGGGGGGGGGGGGGAAGATCCCCCGCCTCGCTGTCAAATTGGGCACTCAAGGGAGTGTGGGGGCCAGTACATTTGTAACATATTAGATGTTACACCCTGAATATAGGTGCAACATATAATATGTTGCAAAAGGTGAACTTATCCTTTAAGAAATACATACAGTATGCATAATGTTAGTTGGTTCTCAGAGCTGTTCCTTAAAGTGTGATTTGAATATTTTCATGCCATATTATGACCTTATATTCAATTCTCAGGAAGAATATAAGGAGAATTCACATCTCAGGGGGTAACCTGCAAGTTCTGTCTAGTGTTCTAGCATTCTTTTTCTTGCCTATGTGCTTGCTTAATAACAGTGAGGGAAACTATGCAGTAGTATACCAGTATGGCTTCCAGTGGCGGAACTACCAGGGTCGCATCAGTCGCAGTTGCGACTGGGCCCTGAAGTTCCGTCACTGTGGGGGGGCCCACTGGCCCGCCCGCACGTTCTCGCCCGCCGGGGGCCCGCCCGCACGTTCTCCCCCGCCGGGGACCCGCAAGCATGTTCTCCCCCGTCGGGGACCAGCCCGCACGTCCTGCGCTGTCCAGGGGCCCGCCCTCACATTCTCCCCCGCCGGGGGCCCGCACGCACGTTTACCCCCGCCAGGGGCAAGCCCTCACATCCTCCGGTGTCCAGGGGCCCGCCTTCACGTCCTCCGGTGTCCAGGGGCCCACCTTCACGTCCTCCGGTGTCCAGGGGCCCGTCCTCATGTCCTCCGCTGTCCAGGGGCAGACGCTGGAAGGGAAAGTCAGCTTACTGGCTGACACCAATGCAGCTCTCCCCTGTGCAGGAGATCCCATATCACAGGAGCATCCCTGGAGGTATGGAGCGACTGACAAAGTAAGTGATAAAATAGTGCAACTGATCCCAACCTCTGCCTCTTACTGACCCCCGTCACTACCACAGATCTTATCCCTATCCCCCCATGGGATAGGGATGAGATCTGTGGTGGTGGTGGTGGGATGGGATCAGTATGAGGCAGAGGTGGTGGTGGGGGAGGATAGCACCACCACCATCACCGCCACTGATCCCACCACCATCACCGCCACTGATCCCACCACCATCACTGCCACTGATCCCACCACCATCACCGCCACCACTGATCCCATCACCGCCACTAATCCCACCAACCCCCACCACGGATCCCACCACCATCACCGCCACCACTGATCCCATCACCGCCACTAATCCCACCTACCCCCACCACCATCACCGCCACTGATCCCACCACCATCACCGCCACCACTGATCCCATCACCGCCACTAATCCCACCAACCCCCACCACTGATCCCACCACCATCACCGCCACCACTGATCCCATCACCATCACCGCCACTGATCCCACCACCATCACTGCCACTGATCCCACCACCATCACCGCCACCACTGATCCCATCACCGCCACTAATCCCACCAACCCCCACCACGGATCCCACCACCATCACCGCCACCACTGATCCCATCACCGCCACTAATCCCACCTACCCCCACCACTGATCCCACCACCATCACCGCCACTGATCCCACCACCATCACCGCCACCACTGATCCCATCACCGCCACTAATCCCACCAACCCCCACCACTGATCCCACCACCATCACCGCCACCACTGATCCCATCACCACCACTAATCCCACCAACCCCCACCACTGATCCCACCACCATCACCGCCACTGATCCCACCACCATTACCGCCACCACTGATCTCATCACCGCCACTAATCCCACCAACCCCCACCACTGATCCCACCACCATCACCGCCACTGATCCCACCACCATCACCGCCACCACTGATCCCATCACCGCCACTAATCCCACCAACCCCCACCACTGATCCCATCACCACCGCCACCACTGATCCCAACCCCCCTCACTGCCACCACCACTGCCACTGATCCCATCCCCCACACCACCACTGATCCCACCCCCCTCAACCTTCACCACTGCCAGTGATCTAGCCCCCCTCACAGCCAAAACTGATCCCATCCCCCCACCACTGCTGCCACTCATCCCATCCACCCCCCCCCCACCACTTATGCCATCCCATTCCCCCGTCACTGCCACCACCGCTCACTGCCACTCATCCCAGCCCCATGCTTCAGGGGGCCCATGTGTCACCCCTGTATGTGTCACCCCTGTACACCTGGATAGGAGGGGTAGCGGGCGGCATATAGAGGAACCAATACCCTCTATTTTCCTCCTGAAGTCATGACTGCAGGAAGAAAATGGAGGGGATTGGGTCCTCTATATGCCGTCACCGCCGCTCTTCCTATCCAGGTGTACAGGGGTGACACATGGGCCCCTTGAAATATGGGGCTGGGTCGCCCCGGGGGTCAGGGGGGCCCTTCATGGTTTCTTGCACCGGGGCCCTGAAGGTTCTAGTTACGCCTCTGCTGGCTTCTACTATATTATTATTATTACAGACTTTTACAAAGTGCTGATAATGTACGCAGAGCTTTACATACTGTATATTCACATCAGTCACCACTGCCCTCAAGTAATTTACAATTTATGGTTCCTATCTCACATGTACATATAAACATACATTACACGCTAATTTAGACTGAATCCAATTAACTTATCAGCATGTGTTTGGAGTGTGGAAACAAACTGGAGTACCCAGAGGAAACCCATGCAAGCAAAGGGGGGACAGCAAAGTCTATGCACATAGTGCCTTGGACAGGATTCACCCAGAAGATCCCAGTGCTCCAAGGCAGAAGTGCTAAAATGCCATTTTCTCATGGATTCTGCTAAGATGAATAGCAATTGTGGTGCCAGTAATTTTAAGAGGCTTTAGTGGGCTCTGACTGAAATCTATAGAATTCTCGTGTAATCTAGTCCCTAGTCTCTAACAGTCTCATGCAGCATATCATAAGCCATTGATTGTGCCGGTTATTTGTCTTTGACCGTCTCCTGCAGCATGCCCACAGCCTCAGATCATCTACTATAGTATCTACTGTGGCATCATAAACACAACATTATGTTAGATATTTGGGGATGTCAGGAAATGCATTTAAATCCTCCTAAGTAGGTTGAATACCACTAGCCTATAACCATACTGGGGGGGATCTGTATTCATAGCCACAGACCAGGCTGGGCTCAATTACACAAAAAACACTTTAAATGGCATTATACTCATTGAAGTGGTCCCACCTATATGTTTTCTACACTTTTGCAAGATGCCTCCTCGGTCATTTAACAATTGGCTACAAGCGTTTTGCATTTATTCGAGTGTGTGGGGGAAAAACACCATGAATTGTGCTGCAGTTTATTTCAACATGTTGAGATAATCCTTGAGGCTTATAAAAATTTTCCTGGCCTCTCTTGGTTTGCATATGAAAAATCTTTTTGCCAGAAGTTGTCGGTCCATAAGTCAATGAAATGGGGTGTAAAATATGTGAGTTTGTGGCTGAATCTGTTACTGCCACAAAAACTATTTTCAAAGCCTCAGATGTCTACTCTGCATACATATAGGTGTGGTGTATTCTTCCATTTTAATGATGGGCAATGTAAATGGCCCAACTCATGTGGGTACAAACATGAGTGTAATTATTGTGCAGGTTCACACCCTACTTCACGTTGTTTCAAAAGATCATCTACAAATGTTTCAGTTACTTCAAAAGAGCCCTTTCTTAAAAGCAGCCTCACCGGCGAGGCTCATAAATATGTTGCCATGGATCCAACGGTACCCAGAACGTCAGATGGCGGCAATTTTGCATGATGTTTTTTTGCATGGTCTTAATTTGCCTTCCTTTAGAGGCACTGGTTGTGTTGTGTTTGAGAACCTTAGGTCTATCTTACTACATAATGATATTGTTCGGGCAAAGTTATTGAAAGAGATTAACCGCTTCCCGACCGCCTCCTGTAGATATACGTCAACAGAATGGCACGGGCAGGCAAAAGCACGTACCTGTACGTCCCCTTTAATTTGCCTGCCCGGGGGGCGCGCGCACGCCGCCAGCGGCGCGCGCGCGACCCGGTCGGGAGCTCCGTGACCACGGCCGCGGGACCAGCGGACCCGATCGCCGCTGGTATCCCGCGATCGGGTTACGGAGCTGAAGAACGGGGAGAGGTCTATGTAAACAAACCTCTCCCCGCGCTTCCTACACTGACTGTCAGTGATCGGCGGTTCCCTGTCATCGGGAACGCCGATCAATGACGTCAGACGTACAGCCACGCCCCCCTACTGTAAAAAAAAAAAAAAACACGTCACACTGACTCCTCCCCGCCCCCTAGTGGTTAACCCCCTAACTACAACTGTCATTTACATAGGAATCAGTGCTATTTAAATAGCAGTGATTGCTGTATAAATGACAAATGTCCCAAAAATGTGTCAAAAATGTCCGATGTGTCCGCCAAAATGTCGCAGTCACAATAAAAATCACTGATTGCCGCCATTACTAATAAAAAAAAAATATTAATAAAAATGCTATAAAACTATCCCCTATTTTGTAAATGCTATAACTTTTGCGCAAACTAATCAATAATCGCTAATTGCGATTTTTTTTACCAAAAATATGTAGAAGAATACGTATCGGCCTAAACTGAGGAAAAAAAATGTTTTTTTATATATTTTTTGGGGATATTTATTATAGCAAAAAGTAAAAAATATTGCATTTTTTTCAAAATTGTCGCTCTATTTTTGTTTATAGCGCAAACAATAAAAACCGCAGGGGCGATCAAATACCACCAAAAGAAAGCTCTATTTGTGGGAAAAAAAGGACGCCAATTTTGTTTTGGAGCCACGTTGCATGACCGCGCAATTGTTAGTTAAAGCGACGCAGTGCCGAATTGCAAAAAGGGGCCTGGTCCTTTGGCTGCCAATTGGTCCGGGGCTGAAGTGGTTAAAGAGGGTAGAATTGCTGGCCCATTTTGTGAACCTCTTTTTCAGAATTTTAGGGTATCCCCTTTAGGAATTATACCTAAAAAATAATCGAATGCTTATAGGTTGATACATCACCTGTCGTATCCATACGGGCTTTCCTTGGATGATTAAATAGATTCAGTTTTTTGCTCATATTATTATTTGTCTTTTGATTACGCTTTGCTTAAAACTCGAAAAGCTGATATTAAGTCAGCATTTTGTCTACTGCCTATACACCCTACGGCGTATAATTTGTTGGGTTTTAAATTCCAAGATCAATTTTCTTTCAATCGATGTCTTCCGATGGTATGTTCACTCTCCTGCCATTACTTTGAGTTGTTCTCTTCATTTGATGATTTGGTGGTTCGCTGTTGTTGGGTGGGACTGGTCTAGACTCCGTATTGCATTATCTTGATGATTTTTTATTTATTGGTAACACTGATTCTAATTATTGTTTATTTTTTTTCACTGAGTTTCAAATTGTTTGAAGAGAATTTGGCATTCTGTTAGCTGATGAGAAGTCCGTTTATCCTACTCCTTGTCTAGAATTTTTTGGTATACAAATTGATACCGTTGCCATGGAATTTAGACTACCGATTGATAACATCTTAAGAATTCAGAAATTGTTAGTTTTCGTCATGTCTAGGACTAAAGTGCGTTTAAAAATTTTACAATCATTGCTAGGTTTACTGGCATTTGCATCCAGAATTATGCCTAATGGTAGAATTTTGGTACCAAATATCTTCAGGATATGGGCATTCCAAAACATTATCTGCCAGATGCCCCCTAAACTAGGGAATGGGCTATGTGTACAGTGAGGACTTGGGTACTGAATAAATTAGTCCAGGAGGTGTACGTTTGATGAACATCTCTCTTCATGGGAAAATGCACCAGTATGTGGTAGACTGTAACACAATCCTTAGTCCAGCGCTGCTGACACAGATCAAACTGTATGATCTATAGTAAATCAGTGAGACAGTCTGAGTTTTGGATAGTAGCCATGGATCAATACTGAAAGCAGCAGACAGCTAGTAAGTAATCAGCAGAACACAAGACCACTCACCCAACCAAAAGACACAAGACTCTCTTGATTCCTAGGCATCCTGATGATTTTGTTGCTGATATCCTGGTGTGAGATCTCACACTGCTTGAATCTGGTCAGTCCTGGGGCTCATTTCTCACCCAGGCGTCCAGAGAGCGTGGTCACTGTAGATCCGGTTACTGTGTCAGTGAAGCGCTGAAACGTGTATAACGTCTGTAAGTGGTTAGGCCGTCCTGGTTGACTATTCAAAAAAGAATTCCTGCTGTCCTCAAGGTTTGCAGTGCGCTTATGCTGACGTGACGAGGTGCGTCATCCGTGACGTAATTAGCGTCACTGTGGTGGTGTTGTTAACTGTGTTCCCTCAGCATGTTCTAACTGTAGGGGGATGGGCTCACTAGAACATGACAGAGATCACTGCTCCCGATCACTGGGAGCAGTAGATCCCTGTCATGTTGCTAGGCAGAACCTTGTTTACATAGGCCTCTCCCCGTTCTGCCTCTCCGTGCCACGATCGTGGGACAATGGCAGACATTGAGTCACACAGACACAGGGTGCGCGCGCCCGCTAGCCGTGGATAATGCAGCAATATACGGGTATGTTGTTTTCCGCACCCGTGCTACTTTGCCAACGTATATCATGTGAGCCAGTCGGCAAGTGGTTAAACGTATTGGTAGATGAAAGTCTGACTGCTTTTGATGTTATATTAGACTTAATGCTTCTTTTTAATTTTAGGTAACATTGTTATTATCTGGATAATCGGCCATTATTTTGTGTTCTGGGCCAAGCATAGAGCTGATCGTAGAAATTATGGTTCCATAATTGAGTTTTGCATATGATTCACTTAAAGATCACTGGTAGGGAAGAAAAGGAATGCAATGCAAAATGCTGCGCGACACCTTGTCTTGCTTACATGAGAGGTGGCCAGTTCCTAATGTACTAATTTTACATTTATCAGGAAATGACATTGGTAAATGTAATACGTTGGAGTTGATTACTAAAGTTAAATTAGATTTACAATGCCTACATGCAATTTTACCTACTACAGTGTTAATATTTTCCAAAATAGTCCCTCGTTTACCTTGGCTTGTTTCCTCTGAGTTTCATTTAAATAAATAATTTAAATAAAGGTTAATAAAAAAAAACTTACATTGATTGGCAGTTGATCTGACAGTTAACCACTTCAGCCCCGGACCATTTGGCAGCCAAAGGACCAGAGGTCTTTTTTCAATTTCGCACTGCACTACTTTAACTGGTAATTGCGCGGTCATGCAATTTTGTAACCAAACGAAATTTGCGTCCTTTTCTTCCCACAAATAGAGCTTTCTTTTGATGGTATTTGATTGCCTCTGTGATTTTTATTTTTTGCGATATAAACGGAAAAAGAGCGAAAATTTTGAAAAAAAAAAGAGATTTTCTACTTTTTGTTATAAAAAAAATCTAATAAACTCAATTTTAGTCAAACATTTGGGCCAAAATGTATTCAGCCACATGTCTTTAGTAAAAAAAAATGCCAATAAGCGTATATTTATTGGTTTGCGCAAAAGTTATAGCGTCTACAAACTAGAGTACATTTTCTGGAATTTACACCGCTTTTAATTTATGACTGCCTATTTCATTTCTTGAGGTGCTAAAATGGCAGAGAAGTACAAAACCCCCCCAAATGACCCCATTTTGGAAAGTAGACACCCCAAGCTATTTGCTGAGAGGCATGTTGAGCCCATTGAATATTTTTTTTTTTAGTCCCAAGTGATTGAATAAAGACAAAAATAAAAAAGATTTTTTTTTTTTTTCAAAAAGTTGTCACTAAATGATATATTGCTCACACATGCCATAGTTATATGTGGAATTGCACCCCAAAATACATTTTGCTGCTTCTCCTGAGTATGGGGATACCACATGTGTGGGACTTTTTGGGAGCCTAGCCGCGTACGGGGCCCCGAAACCCAAGCACCGCCTTCAGGATTTCTAAGGGTGCAAATTTTTGATTTCACTCCTCACTACCTATCACCGTTTCGAAGGCCATAAAATGCCAAAATAGCACAAAACCCCCCCAAATGACCCCATTTTGGAAAGTAGACACCCCAAGCTATTTGTTGAGAGGCATGGTGAGTATTTTACAGCTCTCATTTGTTTTTGAAAATGAAGAAAGTAAAGAAAAAAAAATTTTTTTTTTTTTTTTTTTTTTTTTTCAATTTTCAAAACTTTGTGACAAAAAGCGAGATCTGCAAAATACTCACCATACCTCTCAGCAAATAGCTTGGGGTGTCTACTTTCCAAAATGGGGTCATTTTGGGGGGTTTTATGCCATCTGGGCATTCCATGGCCTCCGAAACTGTGATTGGCAGTGAGAAGTGAAATAAAAAAATTACACCCTTAGAAAGCCTGAAGGCGGTGATTGGTTTTTGGGGTTCCGTACGCAGCTAGGCTCCCAAAAAGTCCCACACATGTGGTATCCCCGTACTCAGGAGAAGCAACAGAATGTATTTTGGGGTGTATTTCCACATATGCCCATGACATGTTTGAGCAATATATCATTTAGTGACAACTTTTTGTAAAAAAAATATATATATTTTTTTTTTTTTTTCATTATTCAATCTCTTGGGACAAAAAAAAAAAATATTTAATGGGCTCAACATTGCTCTCATCAAATAGCTTGGGGTGTCTACTTTCCAAAATGGGGTCATTTGGGGGGGGGTTTGAACTGTCCTGGCATTTTATGCACAACATTTAGAAGCCTATGTCACACGTCACCCACTCTTCTAACCACTTGTAGACAAAGCCCTTTCTGACACTTTTTGTTTACATGAAAACATATTTTTTTTTTGCAAGAAAATTACGTTGAACCCCCAAACACTATATATAATGTTAAAGCAAAGGCCCTACAGATTAAAATGGTGGGTGTTGCATTTTTTTTTTTTTTTCCACACAGTATTTGCGCAGCGATTTTTCAAACGCATTTTTTGTGGAAAAAATACACTTTTTTTTTTATTTTAATGCACTAAAACACACTATATTGCTCAAATTTTTGATGAAATAAAAAATATGATCTTAGGCCGAGTACATGGATACCAAACACGACATGCTTTAAAATTGCGCACAAACACGCAGTGGCGACAAACTACATACATTTTTAAAAGCCTTTAAAAGCCTTTACATGATACCACATTAGATTCACGGAGGAGGTCTACTGCTAAAATTACTGCCCTCGATCTGACCTTCGCGGTGATACCTCACATGCATGGTGCAATTGCTGTTTACATATGACGCCAGACCAACGCTTGTGTACGCCTTTGCGCAAGAGAAGGGGGGGCAGGGGTGCTTTTTTTTTTTTTTTTTGTTTTTTTTTTATTTATTTAGCTTTTTTATTTTATTTTTTAAATTTTCCTTCCATTTTTTTTCTTTGTTATGATTTTTATTGTTATCTCAGGGAATGTAAATATCCCCTATGATAGCAATAGGCAGTGACAGGTACTCTTTTTTTGAAAAAATTGGGGTCTATTAGACCCTAGATCTTTCCTCTGCCCTCAAAGCATCTGACCACACCAAGATTGGTGTGATAAAATGCTTTCCCAATTTCCCAATGGCGCGGTTTATATCCGGGAGGGGGGACATTCCCTCCCACTGCTTGTAAAAGCAGTCTAGAGGCTAATTACCCGCTAGAATTGCTTTTACATGAAAGCCGATCACTGGCTGAAAAGAATGATACCAAGATGATACCTAAACCTGCAGGCATCATTCTGGTATAACCATTCAAAGTCCAGCAACATACTGGACATATATTGTAATCTTTTTTTTTTCATGCAGCCTCTTGGCTGAACGAAAAAAAGAGATTGATTGGTGGGTATGCCCACCATTAGAATACCTCCCTTCATCCACCCACTTCTAATGATGGGCATACATGCACCATTTATATATGCCGATGCATGGGGGCATCCTCCCGCAAAAGTTATGCCGTGTACACACGGTCGGAATTTCGACCGTATGTACGTGGCATTAGGAGCCAATCGCTCCTCCCCCCCCCCCCTGCTGCCCCCATGCTTCGGCATATATGCTCTTTTTTTTAACTGTGGTGGTGAAATCACCTCCTACAGCGTTGGAGTCGCGGCTTTATGTATCGTGGGAGCAAACGCTGTTGCTGTCAAGATAAATAAATCCGCGTTGCAACTGAATGGCGCACCTGAAAACAAAAAAATGCTTAACACTAAAACACAGTAAACAAAATTACATACCTGAAAAGCAAGCATGATAAAACATGATAAAACATAATAAAACATTGCAGAATAGAATGGAGTAAAAAAAGAGCAACAATAGAGAGAGAATAGAGTGAGAGAGAGAACAATAAAACGACAACTATTTTTTTTTTTTTTTTTTTTTTTTAGATTCACAGGTAAAAAAGCTCCTGACTGAAGCGACTGAATCAAAACGCTACCACAAAAAAAATGTTAGCGATCGCAGGGATCAGGCCTGACTCTGCGAACGCTGCAGTTATGTGTGCTTAGTGTTTTGTAAGTGACAGTGATCGATCGATACTGCACTTGGGTGGGCTGGGCTGGGCGGAGGGGGAAAACGCAGGTGCTAGCAGGTATCTGGGCTGATCCCGCTAACAATGCGGTTTTTTTTGGAACCCTAAACTGCTGGGACGCTAGTATAGATCTGATCAGATCAGATATTGATCTGTTCAGATACTGTGCCACTAAGGGAGGTGTATGCTTTGTGCGTGGGTGTTTGCGGTACTGGCACTAACCTGGGGCGACGCAGACCTTATTTGACCCTAAAACCTAATTGATATCACCCGCCGGGCGATCAGGGGGTTAAACCGTTATTGGGTAATAAATGGCGGGTGCCCTGACAGTATAAAAAACAAGCTAACTAACCAGCGTCACCCGTAACAGTAATACAAAAAAAAACTGGTTACCTAGCGACACTAATGCAGCGATCAGAAAAACGATCGCTTAGTGACACTGGCAAAAGGTGGTGAAAGGGTTAACTAGGGGCAATCAGGGGGTTAAAACCTTTATTAGGTAATATATGGGGGTACCTGACGCTATATAAAAACCTGACGGGGAACCTAAATAACGAAATAACTAACTGGCTAACCAGCGTCACCAGTGACAGTTATACAGTGATCACTGGTGAAAGGGTTAACTCTAGGGGCAATCAGGGGGTTAAAACCTTTATTTAGGTTGTAATATGGGGGTACCTGACCTATAAACCTATTTATGAACCTATATAAACATGGCGGTTACCTAAAAAAAAAAAAAAATGGTTACCTAGCGACACTAATGCAGCGATCAGAAAAACGATCGCTTAGTGACACTGGCAAAAGGGGGTGAAAGGGTTAACTCAGGGGCAATCAGGGGGTTAAAACCTTTATTAGGTAATATATGGGGGTACCTGACGCTATATAAAAACCTGACGGGGAACCTAAATAACGAAATAACTAACTGGCTAACCAGCGTCACCAGTGACAGTTATACAGTGATCACTGGTGAAAGGGTTAACTCTAGGGGCAATCAAGGGGTTAAAACCTTTATTTAGGTTGTAATATGGGGGTACCTGACCTATAAACCTATTTATGAACCTATATAAACATGGCGGTTACCTAAAAAAAAAAAATGGTTACCTAGCGACAGCAGTGACACTAATACAGCGATCAGAAAAACGATCGCTTAGTGACACTGGCAAAAGGGGGTGAAAGGGTTACCTGGGGGGCAATCAAGGGGTTAAACCTTTATTAGGGGGGGGGGGGGGTAGGGGGCTACCTTGGACCTAAAACTAACTGCACTGACAGTTATTACAGTCACACTGACACTAAATGCAGTGATCAGTAAAAAAATGATCACTGCAATTAGTGACACTGTGACTGGGGGGGGAGGGGGTGATCTGGGGGGTGATCTGGGGGTGACAGGGGGGTGTTTTGTGTGCCTATGTGTACTGGTGTCAGTGTACTGTTGGTGCACTAACCTGTACATGTTGACAGCTCGGCGTTCCGGTCACATAGACCGGCGCACCGAGCGTGACATCACTTCCTCTGCCTGTGTTTTGATTGACACAGACAGAGGAAGCATCTGATTGGCCAGGAGCGATCGCGAGGGGGTGGCCAGAAACCACTGGCCGTCCCCTCATCCCGGATCGCTCCTGAAGCGATCCCGACCGTCCCCGCCGGCCGGGGGGGGTCCGATCGGACCCCCCACGCGCCTGAAGAATGGCACGTACAGGTACGTGATTCTGCCTGTACGTGCCATTCTGCCGACGTATATGTACATTCGGGGGTCCCGCCCTACCCCTCCCCTCCTTGTCGTGGCCATAGTTATGAGGTTGTGTCCCTTTCACTGAAAGGGGATGTTTGGTTTGACTTATTGCTCAAGAGTATGTTGAAGGGATGTTGTTTTCTTGATTTTATGTAATAGCTTGAGCTTATATATAGCTGAGCTATATTTAGAATGATATATATGTCAAAATAAGATATAAGTAGTACTTGATATATTTAAGTGAATTAATTATTTGATGTAAATTTGATGTTAATAATAATATAAAAAAATGTATTATACCTATAATAAAGGGCCACGGCCTATTACACCACAGGTTCTGCAGTACTGTAATGTGTTTTATTAGTAGTAGTAAGAATGTTCTGTCTATGATCCCATAAGATTTGAAACATCTTCAGCAATTACAAAACACGTCCAGTTGAATGTGACTAGCTACTACTAGCTATACCATGACCTTGATAAATGAGAACCTTCACAGGCATGATTGGATGATGCTAACTAAGCACCACTCTGCTCTGAGCAGAATTGCTTCAAGTACCTCCTTCCCTTTGCCATCACTCAAACCTTGGGTGCCAAAGGACAAGTCGAGCCGTCCAAATTTGTAGACTCAATGTAGAAAGAAAGGGCTGCTGTACACCAGATAAATCACTGGCATCCATGTTTATTGTGTTTATTGTGTAAGACATCCACAATCATGGCAATGACAGTCCCCATCTTCACAGGTTATAACAATAACCTTTAATTAATATGCATTAAAAATAAAACTAATCAAAATATAAAAATAATCTTAATCGCTAAAAATAAATAGTTAAAAAGCCTTTTATTCTTTTGTTTGGGATGTATTGGAGAAGGGTTAGAACCATTGTCATCAATCATATTGTTTAGTGTATGGCCACCCAAAGAAAGGAGTTACCTTACTTTGGAGAGCTCCTCTCTCAAGACAATATGTGAAGGGAAATCTCCCAAGGTGGACACAGACAGCAAAAAAAAAAACTTTTCCAAGATTTTAGCCATTTCTGACTCATTTTAAAACAAAGAAAAAACATTTTTGGCTTTAGATATGATTCAATTACTGAACATTTTTTTTAGCACAACTGTTGATCATTTCCTGTCGCTATACATGAAAATGTAAATGATTCTGTTTTACAGAGGAGCCAGTCATAATAGACGTAAAGGGCAGCTCTGCAGTAGCATTTACAAATGCTCTTGATCTCTATTTTGCTTTGCCTTTAATGTTTAATTAATTTCGAAATATGGTAATCAAAGTTTATGGTTAAGTCAATAAAAAAAAAGACGAAGAAACCCTTTTACTAAATATAACCATATTCCATGTGCCATGATTTTACTTTGGAAGCACATTCAAATATTCTTTCTATTACCAAAGGCTACTATTTTGCGTTCTCTTCACATCTTTTGCAGCATCGAACTTTGCAAGTAAATATGCTGAAAGCATAGTACAGTATTCTCACATCTGTTTGCAAAGCTATGTTTTTTTCACATGCAGATTAGTTTTATTCTGTGAGGTGAACAGCAGTGAGGCAAACATGGATACTGTTGGAACCCCTATTGCTACATGACCTAAAACTGACCTCACTATTCTTTTCCCAATAGGTATGGACTAAAGAAGCATGCAGTGCTCTTAGGAAAACATTTTCACTTCAATGTATGTATTCTTACATGTTTTAGAGTAAAAAAGACATTATTGTATCCACAAAGTTAGTATCCCTTTGTGAATACTCTTTCTTTAGGAACAGGTTCATGAAGTTGGGGAATGAAACTGTAAAACTTTGATGATGCTATTTGAAATGTGGAATTATTCTAGATTTTAACATTTTATTATTATTATTATTATTATTAGTAGTAGTAGTAGTAGTAGTAGTAGTAGTATTATCACCACCATAATTATTATTTTTTTTTACTTTTTCTATGACTGGCTAGTACCAGGAACCAGTTGTACTGAATAACTCCCATAACAGATATTTGTGTAATTTGAAGCATGTAACTTTTTAGTTGGCACAAATCTTAATAATGGAAAACTTTAATAGTTGGCACTGAATGTGAAGATCTTACTTAAACCAAACCCCAAAGAAGTGAAATAAATACTGTGTAGCTGTCCCTTTAAGTGTAATATGCAGGTGTGCACAAAATAAATCAATAATAAAAGTAAGGTGCTTCACATAAATTCATTCGTGTAAAAAAGAGAAAATTATATACATTACATTTCATAAATATACATCTAAGGCCAAGTAACAGTTAACAGGTAGCAATAAGTAAGCACTAACAAAAATGCATATCTTCATAGTGCAGTATTTATTAATACAAGTTGCATAAGTAAATACAAGCATTCATGCCACTTACATTTAAAAGTGCCCATATTTAAAAGCTTCCTGAAGGAACAGCTACAACGAAGTGCATTGAGGCGGGGCTACGTCCGTAATTTCTGGTTACACAGTGATGTCACCTCTAGAGCCAATTTCTGGGTTTTGGAACACACGACGACTCCTGGGGTCAGAGCGGCATAGCGTTTTTCTCTTAAGGCTGTATGTATTGGTGTTGAGATTTTGGGCACTTTTAAATGGGAGTGGCATGAATGCTTGTATTTACTTATACAATTTTTAATAATAAATACTGAACTACGAGGATATATATATATATTTTTTGGATGTTTACTTAATGCTACCTGTGAGAGAAAAGTCCGTAGGACACTTGTGAAGGAACAGCAGCGCTGGGGACAATCAGAATGAGAGCACTATAGAGTACATCTGAGGCTGGAAAAGCACTGAATGACCTTCTTTTTCTAAGATGTCATAGGTTTGCAGTGAGTGCACATTTTTGGAGCATGTGGTGGAGCACTTTTATGATGGTTTAGACAGGAGGAGGAAGAAATTATTAGAGCATGACTATCTTTGTATGATGTTGAGACACACTATTATAAATTTGTGTCTCAATTTGTTAAATTGGAAGAGTGTCGCTGCCATCAGTGCAGCAGTTTTACCAAATGGTAAATGGGAAAATACCAAAATTTAAGTTGATTTATCAAGGACAGGCCTGTCCTAAGATGTTCATTAAAATCTGGCTGGCATGGCTTGATATCTCAGTTTCTTTCTGGGTGACTGCACCACAAATGTCTTCCTCTACTATGTAACATGTATTGCCAATAATTCATAGTGGGCATCTGTCTCATTATCAGAGCAAGGGAGGGGGAGTGTGGTTATAGTTTGAGTGTTGGGTGTTGTGTAAATGTTTGTGCGTTGGTGGTGCTTTTTGCTGTTTTATCTTTGTGTTCTTTTCATCTCTATGCAACAAGTTTTTGTATACTATGATGACCTTATTTGACTATTCATACTTTTGTACTCTGAATACTACATGCTCTCTTGTTGATATTTGTAATTTCACTTTTCATGTTGGAAAATACAAAATAAACACCTTTCAAAACAAATAATATTGGACTTTATATTAATAGCGGCTTTGGATGTATATATATGAAATTTAATGTATACAATTTACATTTATTACAAATCTTACTAAGAACCATATTGAACAGTCAAACATGACAACTGGATTTTCAGACCTAGGAAGATTTACACATTTATCCTGAACCTGTATTTTCTGTAAAGTGGATCTATCAGCAAAATTCTAACTTTCCACAAATCAGTAGGGCACATGTTAGCATTTTACAAATTGTATTATTATTCTGAGCATGAATAAAAAAAAATTGCATTTGACCTAAAGCCAGGACAAAGATCACATGGTCTCCACCAGGAGCCTTGTGGTGGTTTTACATTATTAGAGGTTACAGAGTCTGTTTTCAATCAAACATAATCAGTCTGATAAAGTTGTGTTGCGATAATAGGATCAGCAAGACACAATCACTAATAATTTTACTGTTGCTCCTGTGTACATATATCATCATCAACTAAATACAGAAATTACATTTCCAAGATTTAGCATGCATTATTAAGATTTACATGAGGTGAATCTCTTCCACATGTATACAAAAAAACTATACAAAAAAAACTGTCAGGGAGACATTAAAAAATAATTACATGCACAGCTAGATGTGTTGTTCTGATATACATTGTGTAACAAAATCAATACATTTCTCTTATTCTACACCATCTATACTGTCATGCTGTAGTGCTAGTAATTGACCCTACCATCTTTATGGGTAATCCACTGCTCTATAACATACAGTAACTTCAACTTAGAAATGTATTTTAACTAACCTCATATCCATCGTCAAGAACAACTCTTGCAGTACTATGGGCAAGTATAGGGAAAATAAAATATATATTTTTAAAAATGTACAAGCTGATGCATAGTTTAAACCAATCACCAAAAGATTTTATCATATCAAGATAAAAACACAGGACAGGGTAAGTGATGATAGAATACTTGGTAGATAGCATATAAAACAAAGCCAATACTTAAGGCGATATTAAAATCTTATTTTTTTTCTAAAATAACAAACATTTGGTACTTACCTGCTCTGTGCAGTGGTTTTGCACAGAGCAGCTCGGATCCTCCCCTTCTCAGGTCCCACGAGAGTTCTCCTGGCCCCTCCCTCCTGCTGGGTCCTGCCAGAGCAAGATGCTTGCTCTGGGAGCACCCAAGCAGGCATGCTCCCAAGCCAGTGCCCAAGAAGATAGTGAGGAGGGGGAAATGCCTGGTCCCCATGGCAGGAAATTAGCTTTGATCCATTTCACTGAAGGATGGCTTAGGAAGAGGTACTTAAAATCAAGACTGAAGAGTAAGGTAATTGATGCACAATGCACTATTTATATTTCATTTTTGCCTGTAGTTGAGCGTTTGGTATTTGTATTACATGTATTCCTAGGGAAAGAATATCTATATTATTACAGTATCAGAACATGTATAAGACATACCAGTGCTTGAAGAGCATATATTTTAGGATAGGTTCACATCTGTGTGGGTCCTCACGCCACATGCACTGGAAATTACACCCGTACTGGGAACTGCACTGCACTTTCAGTTCGAATGCTGGCTGCGATTTCTAAAATGTGGCAGGGACCTTATCTCTGCATTTCAGAAGGCATGACAGCCCTTTAAAATGAATGGGCTGCCATGCCCTCTCAAAATGTGTCTCACAGTGCCACATATTGGTAGATCTGGCCTTAAGCTGGGATGCCCTTATGTTTGTGTAAGGCTGCTTTCAAGCTGCTCTGTAGCAAAATCACGGGAAAAAATACAGTTTTTGACAAATTTTAGATGCCTTTCCAGTGCATTTCCAGTGAATTTTCTGGTTGCCTGCACCTATGAAATAGACATGTGACTCAAAAATGCACCAAAAACCGAAAAATGCAGCGCATTATTGGAGTGTTTTTGAGGCATTTTTGATGTGTTTTTGTTGCGTTCTTCATTCATTTCAATGAGGAGCTGCGTTTTTGGTGCAGTTTTTTGCAGGTCTTTTCAAAATGCACCACACCCGCAGCACATTGGTGTAAAGAGTCCCATAGAATATAAAGGGAAATATTGTTCTTGCGTTTTTCTTTCAAGGTAAAAATGCAGGAAAAATACATCAGTGTGAAAGGGCCTTAATGTAACGTATACTCTGTAAATAATATATGCTTATGAAAATCTGTTCTGCAGCTTCAAAATGTATTTTGAAGCATTTTGAATGCTTGCTTGCAGCGTTTACCTTTACATAAACTATTTTAAAGTAAATTCCCTAGCACAGTCTCCTCCAACTTCCACATCATTGAGTGAAGGGCACAAAACTAAATTTCAGCAAGACTTCTCCCAGTAAAAGTCTGCCCTCCAAAAATACAATTGCGGCCTCTGTACTGCCAAACAGACCTATTTTATCGCTATCACTAACACCCTTTTATGCAGTCCACACCAACTCCTTTCCACCTTTGACTCTCTACTTCATCTTCCTTTGCTTCCACCGACTAACTCACTCACTGGACAAAGTCGGATTTTCAAAACTATATAATTTATGTAAATAGATTTTTATTATAACAAAATAGAAAAGTAGTGTATATAAACATTTAAAAAGAAAACATTCATTGAATGTATAACATGCATACAGAAATGGTAAGTTACATTGATCTTTCAGATATGCTAGTTACAGGATGTTTGACGCGTTTCGCCTATGGCTTCATCAGAACCAACGAACAGCAATTCAAATATCTGTGATATATTCTAAGAAAGAAGAATGAAAATTACTTGTGAGTGAACCATAGGATATTCTCGAATGTATCTCGTAGTGTATTTGATAGCAACCTATTCTTCAGGCAAATGCTATATAGATCAATATCTACCTTTATGGCTTGTATTCCTGATTGTGGATGTCCACTTTAGATAGTGGAAATATAACTTAATGCTATCACCTGAGGGTGAAGAACCAAAATTAGTTACTGAAAAAGTTATATTAAATCATATGGGAATTCTAGCACTATCTGGAGAAAAGACAGATGCAGGGGGGGAAGGACGTTGGGGGAAAAAGGAAAGGAAAAGGGAGAAAGGAGAAGAGAAAAGATAAAAGAAAAGAAAAGAAAAAAGAAAAAACTG
Source organism: Lithobates sylvaticus (assembly GCA_028564925.1). NCBI lineage: Eukaryota > Metazoa > Chordata > Amphibia > Anura > Ranidae > Lithobates > Lithobates sylvaticus. Next base: position 419,489,223 of record CM053028.1, on the reverse strand, counting down.
GGGGAAAAGAAGATCGTAGGAAAACAAAAAAAAAAAAAATCATATAGTGGACGGGCTCTTGTGCATCTGCAATAGAGGTGGTTGAATACTCACATCTGGTGAATTAGTATGATTATAAGATGAAATGGTCTGTAGTTTGCCTCTGTGGGGCTGGTACCGATGAAGATAATGAACAGGTGTTCTCCGCCTATGGGCAGCGAGTATAACAGATTAATTGATGTTTAAGATTTAAGATAGGTATCTAGTAGTTCATTCTAGTTATGTCCTACCTGGTAGAACCTTGAGTAGATTTTTTAACCAGAAATAACAACGCCTAAGCCCGTATTGGAAGAATCCTTCACAAGGAAGTACTTGTGTAGAGTTCTGATAGAGAGAGAAGTAAAAACGTTCATATAGTAATAGAAATATTTGATGATGATGGGGCTCTTGATAAAGGTAAAAAACAAGCCAAATTTAGTAGAGGTAGATATAGACTCCCCTAGAGTGTACCTTGGAGTGTATGTTGTAAGCTTCCCTGCCTTGAAATGGCGGTCTGGAGATTGTAGGAAGAATCCCACTAGCTGGAAAATCCAGCGGTTAGTCTTCAACGACAGATAGGCAAATAAGGAAATATCCCATAGACAAAATATAAATGTATCCAATTTCCCCCAAATTGCCCATTGGTATGACTCATCAAGGGCCAGTTGAGGGAATAGAGATGCCAAAATAACATGTACAGGGTCGATGTCGATGCATACCTCAATCTGCGAGAGTAAATTGGACCAGCTTCCCAGCACTTCATCTGCAGTGTTTGTGCTGCAGGAGTGCTGGTTATATAGTGGGGATTGCCGCCACAGAAGGGCAGATGGTAATTAAAAACATTTGAAACAGCTGGTTGAATACGTGTATGACTCAGCCCAGACTTAATGGGCATGCGCCAGCTCATGGTCGGCCCCGCTCGTAGTGGGGAAAGGTCCGCCGCGCCGATATGTGCGTGTATTCTCCAGCAAGTGCCAGTGCGCATGCGTAGTTTATAGATAGCGTCTCACCATGGAGACCCGATGGGCTTTGACGTGCCGTCTAGAGTCATCTTGTGCATGCGTAACTCCGGACTAATGGCATCACCAGCGTCTCACCATGGAGACTGCATACTATGTAGCGCGCCGTCCATAGTGATTGGACGCATGCGCAGGGAGAAAAGTTACGGACTAGCTAAAGTAGCAAATCCCATGGATAGACATATATGGTTAAGGAGTCTAATATCGCTGTTATTGAGGCTAAACAGCCTGCCCATCAGGAGGACAATAGCACATCTGCCTGTATACAAGGTACTGACCTCAAGTTAGTTATTTTCGACTTATGAAGCCTAATGTCTAACAGGTGGAAGTTCTAACACTTGATCCCAAATAGGTAGGCCTTCAGATATTTTATAGAAAGTCCAGGGTAAGGGGATAATACCTACCATAAAAGTAGATAACTTAAAAAATGAAACTAACAATAAAAAATAAAATATTAAAAAAAAAAAAAAAAAAAATGAAAATAACATTAAAAATAAAAATAATAAAAATAAAAATAAATATAAATGTAAATAATAATAAATATAAAAATAAAAAATAAAAAATAAAAATTTTCAGGCTGCTCCAGTCTGGTTACATGATTTCCCCTGTGTTAGTCAGTGTTGTCTGCAGGGGTAAGTAGAAAGTGCTTGACAATAAATGCACGGTAACCTAACTCATAGGCTTACTATGGCCCATCCATTGTAAGCGCTCTCTGCTCTCCCCTGAGCAGCCGCTAGCTGACAAAGGGGAGCCAGATAGTGTGTCCAGACCAAAGTGGCCTGAAAATAGGTAGGTATATAGATCTTTCTTCCACAGGTTTGTTAGTATAGATCCGGGATATGCAATTAGCAGACCTCCAGCTGTTGCAAAACTACAAGTCCCATCATGCCTCTGCCTCTGGGTGTCATGCTTGTGGCTGTCTGAGTTTTGCAATGCCTCATGGGAGTTGTAGTTCTGCAACAGCTGGAGGTCCACTAATTGCATATCCCGGGTATAGGTGTTAAGAGTTAGAAGGGAGAAGTTTTAAAATGATTTATATATATCCCAGAATACTTTACTGATAAAGATATTTCAGTGTTGACTACTGTATGAACATTCCATACTACCACTGCAGACATATTTCAGAGCAAGTCCAAGAATTAAAATACTGGAATTTTCTATTTGTAAAATGTCCCTTTTTTTTCTTTTTAGCAAGGCTCAGCTCTGTTACTATCACTGTAACTAAAAGTAGCCTTGTTGAATATATTTCCACCGAACCACTAATATAAGCTAATTCTGTTTTGACGCTTTTGGTTGCTTTGCAGTTGGCAGTGCATAAAATAACAAATTAACTCCCAAAATGTCACAGGGCCTGCTACTACACAGGTTAATTATATTCTAAGTCTCCCCCTGTATTCATTTAGCTGCTTTTTCTCCCAAGTGGATCATTATTAATGCTTAGAAGCAGGTTGAAGGCTGAAATAAATCCAGCTTTGGTCAAACGAAACAAATAGGTATACAGTTTATCTTGAAGAAAATAAAGGAAACATTTAGTAATAGCCAAGGGATGTTATTAACATGGAAAACAGCAATTTGCAGGTCTTTTTGGTCACTAGAGCTTACCGCCATATGAGTCATCTTTGCAAAATCAAACATCCTGAGTGGTACACAGAGTCTAAACAACCATTAGGCATACCAATGCAATTGCCTAAGGTGGAGAGTGCAGACATGGATAGAAAATACATACATATTGCTTAAGTAATCTTTGAAATATTTAATGAAGAGTCTTGCTTTTAATATTTCTAATATAAGTCTCTCTCAAGAAACTATAAGCCTTATTTATAAAGATGAAGGGCAAAAAGAGGTGTGGTCCATATAAGCGAACTGGCAGAGACGGGGTTAAAACTAGGTGGCGCTGTAGGGGTTAAGTGTGTCCTGGGGGGTGTTTCTAACTGTAGGGGGGATGGGCTAGCTGTGACACATTACTGATCATAGCTCCTGATCACAGGGAGCTATGATCAGTGACACTGTCACTAGGCAGAACGGGGAGAAGCTTGTTTACATTAGCATCTCCAGATTCTTCCTCTCTGTGAGACGATCGCGGGTATCCCCACAGACATCGAGTCCGTGGGGCCCGCGACCCGACTCACGGAGCTCCCAGCCAGCGCATGCGCCCCGCTGGAGGCGCGCACGCGATGGCATGGTGGCAAATTCAAAGGGGTGTACAGATACGCACATTTGCAGAGCCGTGCCATTCTGCCGACGTACATCGGCGTGCGCCGGTCGGGAACTGGTTAAGGGGGTGTGTTAGAGTGTGTGTCCTATGCCTACATACTTTTGCTGTTAGGTATCCATTGTTCCCATCTCAAAAAGTTGGGAGGTATGTTCTCCTACTGTTAATTATTTATATTTAAATACAAATAATTACACTTACACTAACGCATCTTTTTTTTATTACCCTTAATCTTTTATATAAAACATTAAGAAAATAATTTCATTAAAAAATACATTTTCATTGAAAATAAAGTTTTAGATTAAAAAAACAATTCCAGTCATGAGGATGTATGTCTGACCGCTTTAAATTTGCAAGCACACCTCCCCTCCCGCCAGCAGGAGTACTCATGTGCTACTAATATACCCATACAACCATTACATTCAAATTTAGAATCTGAGTAAGTTAACGTGAGCCACCACCCAAAATCTTTGACCTATGACTAATCAGAAAAATAAATATGAAGAAATGTTTTAAAATGAGAGAAATAGAGTTTGGTGATTTGTAATACGTACAAACAATAATTAACAGCATTCACAAAGTTCTCACAGACAATTAAAGCAGCAGTAATGTCTTGCCATACAACATGCAGATTTATCTAATTTATCCCTGCAGGCTGAACAAGAGAAACCACTTAAATCTCCTGTCCATGTTAAACAGCATGGATGGGGAAATTTGCACCTCCCGTTGTTGTATATACAAACAGTGGCTGCATCTGCTTGGGTACAGTCACTGTTCGTCTGACTTTTCCAAAACCCCAACCCCCACCTCTGCCATCCTTTCTCTCTGTTTACTTATACTGTATATTTCATATTTCATGTTTACTTATACTGTATATTTCATCCAAAGCTTGTTTGCCTGGGTGGTGCAGATAGGGCTTCTCGTGACTTGTATTTTGATCAATTCATCAGGAATTGGGTAAAATGAAAGCTGTATATGGCTAAATTAACTATTGTTGAATCCAGATAATAGAGGAAGGGGATACAGGAAGCATGAGAGAAAGAGAGAAAGAGGAAAAGGAAAGAAAAAAGAAAGAAAGAAAGACAATGGAGATAAAATACACAAAGGTAGGAGCATAAAAGAGGCTTATGGGGGGTACTAGGAAGGTGAAATAGAAAGAATACAAGTGAGCGAGAAAACAGGAAAGAGAAAGAGAGAGAGAAAAAGAGGTGCAGAGACAGTGAGAGTGCCTGGGAAGGTCTCTCTGTAAGAGAAACCAGAATTTTGTGACAGAGCCTTACTGAAAACAATATAGTAACATGATTCAAACCAGTTTTTATGACCCTGTAAATTGCTGGACTTGGACATTGTCCAAGTTGGCTTATGCGTCCCAATTTACAGTGCCAGAGCTGATTTATATGACTGTGCACGCATCTTATGATGATCTTAGATAGAAGTACACAGACTGTTCTTTCATTCTAGAATCCCTAAAAACATTTAAAGCAGAAAAATCCCAAATCAAATGGTGCCTGGAAATTTGAATATAGGTGCATCAAAGATTTCAAGAAAACATTTATTTCATACAATACTCTTCAAAAGGTCTACAAAATTCATATACTCATAAAACAATATGCTGTGTTTCTCAAGTAAATACGAATAAATTCATATAATAAAAAAACAGCTGTGCACTATTTGTGTGCCCCTTGCCAGCAGCTGGCGTCTCTGGACAGCTATAACCACGGGTCCAGAATTAAGACATAAATAGAGAGATTTAGGAGAAATGTTCATGAGTTACGCTTTTAGTTATTAATGAAAATTACAATGCTTAAAATCAAAATTGGGACATTTCCAAAATCAGATAAAGTTTCTCAATGGTCACTAAAATTCAAGCTAGATCAACCTTGTATAATTTTCTTGGGTATTACCAACTTTAAAAATATGATATTTTAGTGATCTGAATTTATGAAAGTGAAAGAGGATTGTTGGTAATTAGTTACTACAGCTTTACTCCTTTCACTAGCTTGGTGAATTAACCTTTATCATCATTGCTGTTAAATCAGTTTTTATTTTGTATAATCACACTTAGAACAAAAAAAAAGGTACATCATCTTTCAGCAATACAATTATAAGAAATCTATTATGATAGTATTATCAATGATCACCATGGATAAAAGTATTAAGAAGTATTTGACAGCATGAAAAGAAGTTGATTGATTAAGATGGGCAAAACATACAGATCTTGATTACATTCAGCACAAGACCCACTGTTACATTGTGAATACAATCCCAGATGCAGTGTACCAATATAACCCTAAAACTGTCTTTCTAGATGTTGAGCGGACACCTGGATGTTCGGGTTCGACGGGTTCGGCCGAACTTCGCAATATAGTTTGAGTTCGGGACCCGAACTTGACCCGAACTTGACCCCGAACCCGAACCCCATTGAAGTCAATGGGGACCTAAACTTTTGAGGACTAAAATGGCTCTAAAAAAAAAGTAATGGAAAGGGCTAGAGGGCTGCAAATGGCTCTAAAAAAGTAATGGAAATGGCTAGAGGGCTGCAAATGGCAGCAACATTTTGATAAGAGCATGGCAAGTGCTCTGCAAAGAAATGTGGATAGGGAAATAACTTAAGATAACATGAAATACATAAAAATTAAAAATAATAATCTTGTCCTAGGAGGACGAGGTCCATATGGAGTAGGAGGCTGAGGTGGCGGTGGATGTGGCGGTGTAGGTGGAAGCGGCGGTGGAGGAGGACGAGGTAGCCAACACTGGTTTTTGTTTTAAATTTTTTTTTTTTTAATTAGGGTACACCCCAAAAGAGTGAGAAAGATCAAAAAAACAACAATGGCTGGGTAAGGCCGGTATACATGTCTATTCTGCACAAGGTACGGACAAGTCCTGTGGGATCCATGCCTGGTTCATTTTAATGAACGTGAGCTTGTCCACATTGGCTCTGGACAGGCGGCTGCGCTTGTCTGTGATAAAGCCCCCTGCCGTGCTAAATACACGTTCAGATAATACACTGGCTGCAGGGCAGGCCAGCACCTCCAAGGCGTAAAGGGCAAGCTCAGGCCATGTGCCCAATTTGGAGACCCAGAAGTTGAAGGGGGCAGACCCGTCATTCAGTACGTGTAGGCATGTGCACACATACTGCTCCACCATGTTGGTGAAATGCTGCCTCCTGCTAAGACGTTCCATATCAGCTGGTGGTGCTGGTTGTTGTGGCGTGCTGACAAAGCTTTTCCACATTTCGGCCATGCTAACCCTGCCTTCTGAGGTGCTGGCGGTGCCCCGGCTGCGTTGGCAACCTCTTCCTCCTCCTCTGCCTTCGCCTTGTGCTTCCACTGTGCCCCCGCTGTCAGGTGGGAATGCCACCAGCAGCGCATCTACCAGCGTGCGCTTGTACTGACGCATCTTACGATCACGCTCCAGTGAGGGAATTAAGGACGGTACGTTGTCCTTGTAACGGGGATCCAGCAGCGTGGCCACCCAGTAATCAGCACCAGTTAGAATGTGGGCAACTCGGCGGTCGTTGCAGAGACACTGCAGCATGTAATCGCTCATGTGTGCCAGGCTGCCCAGAGGCAACGAAAATCTGTCCTCTGTGGGAGGTGTATCGTCTGTGTCCTCTGTATCCCCCCAGCCATGCACCAGTGATGGCCATGAGCTGGTCTGGGTGCCACCCTGCTGTGAACATGGTTCCTCCTCCTCCATCTCCTCCTCCTTATCCTCCACCTCGTCATCCTCCAGAACTGTGCCCTTGCTGGACAATTGTGTACCTGGCGTTTGTTGGTGCAGGAAGCCACTTGTGAATGACTGCCCTGAAAGCCTTGGAAATTATCCCTCTTCCTCCTCCTCCTCCTGTGCCACATCCTCTTCCATCATTGCCCGAAGTGTTTTTTCAAGGAGGCATAGAACTGGGATAGTAACGCTGAGAACAGCGTCATCGGCACTGGCCATGTTGGTGGAGTATGCGAAACAGCGCAACATGGCACACTGGTCTCGCATGGAGGCCCAGTTATTGGTGGTGAAGTGATGCTGTTCCACAGAGCGACTCACGCGTGCGTGCTGCAGCTGAAACTCCACTATAGCCTGCTGCTGCTCGCACAGTCTGGCCAGCATGTGCAAGATGGAGTTCCACCTTGTGTGCACGTCACATATGAGGCGGTGAGCGGCAAGGCTGAAGTTATGCTGCATCGGTGACAGGCGAGCAGCAGCAGGGTGAGAACGCCAAAAGTGCACACAGACGGCCCACACTTTCTGCAGCAGCTCTGGCATATCAGGGTAATTTTTAAGGAACCTCTGCACCACCAAATTCAGCACATGCGCCAGGCAAGGGATGTGCGTCAAACCGGCTAGGCCCAGAGCTGCTACGAGATTTCACCCATTATCGTACACCACCAGGCCGGGCTTGAGGCTCACTGCCACCAACCACTCATCGGTCTGTTGTTCCATGTCCCTCCACAACTCCTGCGCGGTGTGGGGTTTTTCCCTCTTCCCGGTGTGTCGTTTACCTCTTTCTGTGCTGAAGTTGGTGGTGAAGGTGTTGCGCTGACCAGATGAGCAGGCGGTAGAGGATGAGGAAGCGGAGTAGGAGGAGTTAGCAACAGGAGGCAAACTAAAGCGCCCTGCAATCCTTGGTGGTGGAAGGACATGCGCCAAACTGCTATCTGCCTCAGGCCCAGCCGCCACTGCATTTACCCAGTGTGCTGTTAGGGAGATATAATGTCCCTGACCATGCTTACTGGTCCACGTATCCGTAGTTAGGTGGACCTTGCCACAGATGGCGTTGCGCAGTGCACACCTGATTTTGTCCCCCACTTGGTTGTGCAGGGAAGGGATGGCTCGCCTGGAAAAGTAGTGGTGGCTAGGCACGACATACTGTGGGACAGCCAATGCCATCAGGCTTTTAAAACTCTGCGTCTCCACCAGACGGAATGACAGCATTTCAAAGGCCAGGAATTTTGAAATGCTGGCATTCAGGGCCAGGAAAACGCAGGTGGGTAGGGGGGTACTTCCTCTTCCGCTCCAGTGTTTGGGAGATAGAGAGCTGAACGCTTCCATGGGACATTGTGGAGATGGTTGGTGACCCAGGTGTTAGTGTTGCTGGCAGATCCTCTGTTTGCGGGGTTGCAGGTGCCACTGTCACTACAGAGGTGGATGAAGAGGCAGAGACTGCAGTAGAAGAGGAAGCAGGAGGAGCCAGAGACCTTTCTTGGTTTTTGAGGTGTCTATTCCACTGCAGCTCGTGCTTTGCACTTAGATGCCTGGTCATGCAGGTTGTGCTCAGGTTGAGAACATTTATGCCTCGCTTCAGGCTTTGATTGCACAGCGTGCAAACCACTCGTGTCTTGTCATCAGCACATTGTCTGAAGAACTGCCAGGCTAGGGAACTCCTTGGACCTGGCTTTGGTGTGATCAGTCCCTTGCTGCGTTGGGCAGTAGCAGGCGTACTGTCTAGGGGATGGACGATCCGCTTTTGCACCCTGCGCCCTCTTCTGCGGTGCTGGTGGCTCTGTGTGACCACCTCCTCTTCCCCTAAACTACACAGGTCACCTGCATGACGTTGATTCCATGTGGGGTCGAGAACCTCATCGTCCTCCACATCATCTTCCACCCAGTCTTCACACCTGCCCTCCTTGTCGGTCTGCACAATTGCGAAAGCAGCAGCAGTTGGCACCTGTGTTTCTTCATCATCCGAGACGTGCTGCGATGGTCCTCCCATGTACTCATCTTGAAACATAAGTGGTTGGGCATCGGTGCACTCAATCTCTTCCACTTCTGGGGCAGGGCTAGGTGGATGGCCCTGGGAAACCCTGCTAACAGAGTCATCAAAAAGCAGAAGAGACTGCTGCATGATTTGGGTCTCAGACTGCTTGGCTGATTTGCAAGGGGGTGAGGTGAAAGACTGATGGACATCGGCTGCAGGTGCCAACTCTGATCTTTCAGCAGGAGACTGGGTGGGAGACAATGTGAAGGAACTGGAGGCACTGTCAGCAACCCAATCTACTATCGCCTGTACTTGTCCTGGCCTCAACATTTGTAGAGCCGCATTAGGCCCGACCAAATACCGCTGCAGGCTCTGTCGCCTACTCGCACCTGAGGAAGGTGTTTCACTTGTGCGTGTAGCTGGCACAGATCGACCACGTCCTCTCCCTGCAACAGGAGCTCCACCAGCAGCACCACGACTGTGGCCACGTCCCTTCTTTGACGTTCTCCTCCTATTTCTCAAATTTAGGATCTTGCCCTAAATGGGTTTTTTTTGAATAGCAGAATAGAACAACAGTATCTAAAGGGTGTATCACACATGTACAGATACAGACTAGGCCACAATTTAAGATTTTTCACCTAAATGTTTTTTTTTGAATAGCAAAATAGAGCAACAGTATCTAAAAGGTGTATCTCACACGTACAGATACAGACTAGACCGCAATTTAAGATTTTTCCCCTAAATGTTTTTTGAATACCAGAATAGAGCAACAGTATCTAAAAGGTGAACCTCACACGTACAGATACAGACTAGACTGCAATTTAAGATTTTTCCCCTAAATGTTTTTTTTTTTTTGAATAGCAGAATAGAGCAACAGTATCTAAAGGGTGTATCTCACACGTACAGATATGCAGAAAATGCACCAATTTTTTTTTTTTGCCCTAAATTTTTTTATAATTTTTTTGAATAGCAGAATAAAAGAACAGTATCTAAAGTGTGTATCTCACACGTACAGATATGCAGGAAACACTGCAAAATAATTTTTTTTGCCCTAAATGGGTTTTTTTAGAATAGCAGAATAGAGCAACAGTATATAAAGGAAACACTGCAAAAAAAAATTTTTTTTGCCCTAAATTATTTTTTTTGAATAGCAGAATAGAGCAACAGTATCTAAAGTGTGTATCTCACATATACAGATATGCAGGAAACACTGCAAAATAAATTTTTTTTGCCCTAAATGGGTTTTTTTAGAATAGCAGAATAAAGCAACAGTATCTAAAGGGTGTATCTCACACATACAGATATGCAGAAAACGTAACAAAAAAATATTTTTTTGCCCTAAATTATTTTTTTGAATAGCAGAATAGAAGAATAGTAACTAAAGTGTGTATCTCACACGTACAGATATGCAGGAAACACTGCAAAATATATTTTTTGCCCTAATGGGTGTTTTTAGAATAGCAGAATAGAGCAACAGTATCTAATGGGTGTATCTCACACGTACAGATATGCAGAAAAACACTGCAAAATATATTTTTTTGCCCTAAATGGGTGTTTTTTTAGAATAGCAGAATAGGGCAACAGTATCTAAAGGGTGCATCTCACACGTACAGATATGCAGAAAACTAAAAAAAAAAATTTTTTTGCCCTAAATTATTTTTTTTTGAATAGCAGAATAGAAGAACAGTATCTAAAGTGTGTATCTCACACGTACAGATATGCAGGAAACACTGCAAAATATATTTTTTTGCCCTAAATGGGTGTTTTTAGAATAGCAGAATAGACCAACAGTATCTAAAGGGTGTATCTCACAGTAACATATGCAGTGCTGGTGCACAGAGCTTGCATAAATTGCCCGCCGACGCCAACCTAACTAACAGATGGATAAAAGTTATCTTTTCTCTGGCACTGGGCTCAGGGCAGGGTAAAATCATTGTGCACTGCACCCACACAACAAAATCAAGGTAGATCGCTGAGTAATTTGATTTCTGAAACAGGACTCCTATCTAATTCTCTCCCTCAAAGCAGCAGCAGCAACCTTTCCCTACACTATCTAAAGCAGAGTGATGTGCTGTGCTATGTGCCTCTAGCTTATCTAGAGGCTGGGTCACATGCTGCACTGGCCAATCACAGCCATGCCATTAGTGGGTATGGCTGTGATGGCTTCTAAGGGCACACAAGTTAAACAAATGTTGATTGGCTGCCCTGCAGCTTTTTAAAAATGCGCCATTACATTGCCGCACACCGAACTCGAACCCGAACATACAGTAAATTGTTCGGGTTCGGGTCCGGGTACCAAAAACCCAAAAGTCCGGTTCGAACCCGAACTTTACAGTTCAGGTTGATGTCAATATGATAAGCTTGGGTTCACACAGGGGGGAACCGCATGTGATTCGGACAGAAATCACACTACATTCCTGTTCAAATCACATGCAAATCTTTGCAGTGCCATTTGAGCCCATTCAAAATGAATGAGTTTAAATCGCACTGCAAAGAATTGCATGTGGCTTGAACAGGAATGTGGTGCCATTCCTGTCCAAATCACATGCGGTTTACCCTACTGTGGAGGCAACAGTTTAATCAAAGATATCGGTTTCAGGTAATTGAGTACGAGTACTCCTGGAAATGCTTAGTATCGGCACCAATACTGATGTGTATATATATATATATATATATATATATATATATATATATATATCCCATGTAGAACAGTCTACAGTGGCAGGCAGAAGCAACCAATGTCCTTGAACTTATGAGAAACCTAAAGAAGATCCTAGAACCTAAAAAAGATCCTAGAAAACAATCACTGTCCAAATCTTGCTGCCTCTTTCTAACCAATGACACCACAAAGCTCCTAGTTCACTCCCTGGTCATCTCTCACCTTGACTACTGCAACTCCCTTCTCACTGGCGTACCTTTACATATGCTATCCCCCTTAAGTCCATCATGAATGCTGCTGCCAGGCTCATCCACCTTACCAACCGCTCCATGTCTGCTACTCCTCTCTGACAATCCCTCCATTGTCTTCCATTCACCCAATAAATTAAATTCAAAATTCTAACAACAATTTACAAAGCCCCTACCTACATCACTAGCCTAGTCTCAAAATACCAACCTAAACTTCTCTTCGTTCCTCCAAAGACCTCCGGTTCTCTAGCTCCCTCATCAACTCCTCCCATGCTCGCCTCAAGGATCTTTCAAGAGCCTCTCCTATCTTATGGAACGCCCTACCCCAATCTGGCCGATTATCTCCTACTCTGCTTTTAGATGATCCCTGAACCCCCCCCCCCCCTTCAGAGAAGCTTATCTTGCCCATACTTAACAACTGTACTTTGATTTTCTCCATCAGCTCATCCCCCACAGTTATTAACTTTTGTGTCACTTGACCCTCCCTCCCAGTTGGAAGCTCTAATGAGCAAGGCCCTCTGATTCCTCCTGTATTGAATTGTATTGTAACTGTACTGTCTGCCCCTGTTGGCGCTATTATAATCCTGTATAATAATAATAATAATAACATAAAGCTTAGGCTCCTCCTCCCGACGTGTATCATCACAGTCACGTGACTTTATCAAGGGACGATACGCGTGACGAGACGCATCAGGAGGAGGAGCCTAGTGACAGTTCCCAGTGAGGAGAAGCAGGGCGCGCAGCCCACGAGTGTCTGACTGTTTGACAAAAGGCTACCGCATTAACAAGCGCTGGGTGCATTTGAGTAAATAGAAGCCGGAACTCACATTTCATTCTTATAAACAGCACTGCACAATGGTATGTTTTTTGTTTCCTTCTCCTTATGTGAACCGGAGATCTAATAGAAGGCAAAAGCTACTAGCCAAACAAAAGGATTACAACAATCACAAGGAAAAGGGGAAGTCTATCTCTTTGTTTTATTTCTAATATTTTATTGGTAACAGACAAGGTACAGAATACAGAAACATTTACTGTTACAAACAGTTTAGTTACAAAACACATTTTTTTTGTATACTATATTTATATATTTATTTTGGATATTTTTAGTTTCAAATATTTTATTGGTAACAGACATACAGAAACATTTACTGTTACAAACAGTTTAGTTATGAAGCACAATTTCATACAGAGCATATTAACGAGAGCGGTATAAAACGGTAAATAGGATAACAAACTATGTTGCGCAGGATGGCACAACTTAGTGTCAAAAACATTACAAACTGAGTACAAACTGAGTAATAACGGATGCAAACCAGGGCAAGAGGCCCAACCAAAGTGTATCTGCGGGATACTAAAAAGCTCTGTTACTGTGAGGATGGTAACAGCAAGGGTTACAGCTACGTAAATACATATTACCTTAGTGGGGGGTTCAGGTGGGGTGAAGAGCGAGAGAGGAGGTGAAAGGAAAGAAGGGGGGGATCAGGGGCGGAGATAGACAATAAAAAGTTAGAGTAGAGTTAGAAGTATAGACAGGTTAGAAGGGGGAGGAATTGGGGTGGAAGAGAAGGGTGTTGGTCAGGTGGCTCGCATGGAAATAGTAAGTACTTATCGTTGTTGGATACAGGGTTAGAAGAGACTCAGGGTTCTAAAGGGTTGTATCAAAGTCGGGTGGGAGGAATTTCTCTATCCAAGGTTGCCATATCTTAAGGTGTTGGGGGATTTTATCTAGAATCGTAGCTTCAATTTTACTGTGTATCATCGCCTGTCTGACTCTGTTTTTAACTTTGGCAATGTTTAGATTTGGGGTTTTTCAGCTTCTTGCTAGTGTCTGCTTGGCAGCTGTAGTGAGTTGGAGAAGGAGACGTAATTGCGCTTTTGGGATGTCCTGTGGGGAGTAGTTCAGAAGGGCAAGAGAGGGATCAGGAAGGATGTCGCATCCGAGGAGGGCCGAGGCCATTTGAAATATCGTTGCCCAGAAGCATTGCGCAATCGGGCAGGTCCACCATATGTGAAGGTGGGTGCCTTTTTCTTTGAAGCCCCTGAAGCAGTCAGGGGAACAGGATGGGGTGAACTTGGCGGACCTGGTAGGGACCAAGTACCACCTCATGAGGACTTTATAATTAGCTTCTGATGCAATGATGTTTTGTGACGCTATTTTCGTGTTAGTCCATATTAATGACCAGTCCTCGGGGTCTAAGTCAATTTGGAGGTCCCTTGACCATGCGACTGCATATAGGGGTGAGGAGGCCGGGGGGATGTAAGATGTGCATAGAATTGGGAGATTATGCCTGGAGCATGCGGGTCTGAGTCGCACACATCCTCAAATACAGTCAGACCGGTGCCAACAATGTTCGAACACAAAGTGGTTCAAATGAAGTGAGAGATTTGGAGATAGCGAAAGCACTCCTTAGAGGGGAGTTGTGAGCGGGTCTGCAGATCTGGAAATAATGTAACATTGCCACAGGAAAGTAGATCACGGATGCGACTCAGACCCACCTGCTTCCAGGCCTGAAAGGAGGGAGGGTCGGTGTAGGCAGGGTAAAAATGTGGGTGGCCCAAAAAGGAGAAGAGTGGTTGATGGGGGAAATTAGTTGGAATGTTTTGGAGAGTCTATCCCAGATTTTTAGCGAATGCAGTCTAACTGGATTCGAAATAGGGCCTCGACTTAATCTGGGTATCCAAAGCAAATTGGAAACAGAAATGGGATGGGATTCTACCGCCTCTATTGCCACCCAAAGGGGGATTTCTGTTTTTGCGTGGTACAGGGTCATTTGGGCTAATTGGGCTGCGTGAAAGTAGTGTGCAAAATTAGTTACCCCCAGACCCCCACAAAGTTTGCTGCGAAGCAGATTGGATCTTGGGATTCTGGGTTTTTTGTTACGCCAGATGTATTTAAATACACGATTTTGTATCACCCTATGGAAGTAAGAGGGGATTGTGGTTGGTAGGACTCTGTACAAGTAGAGCAGTTTCGGTAAAAGTGACATCTTTACTGCGGCTATTCGACCCAACCACGAAACACAGAGTGGTAGCCAGGTGTTGAGTAAGGAGGAAAGGTGTTTCAGCATTGGGAGGTAGTTGGCCTGAAATAAATGGGAAGGGTCACTTGTTAGCTTGATCCCTAAGTACGGGATAGAGGTGGGGGACCACAGAAAAGGGAAATTTGTTTGTAGAAGGTGAAGTTCGGACTGAGGAAGGGACACATTGAGAGCTTTTGATTTCTCTTGGTTAACTTCTAGCCCCGAGGTTGTAGCAAATTTGTCCAAAAGTTACAAGAGATTAGGTAAGGTGGTATGTGGGGAAGTGATAAATAGCAACGCATCATCTGCGAAGAGGCACAGTTTATGAGAAGTGCCAGCTATTTCTAGGCTTTGGATATTCTGGTTGGAGCGGATCAGGGCGGCCAGGGGTTCTATCACTAAAGCAAATATCAGAGGGGATAGAGGGCATCCCTGCCTGGTACCTCTTTGAATCGGGAAGCAGTCTGACTTAAACATAGAGTATTGCACATATGCCTGGAGTGGAGTGTAAAGGGCGTTCACCCATTGAAGGAAATTGGGGCCAAAGCCCCATCTCTGCAGGATATAGCGTAAATACGGCCACGAAACTGTGTCGAAAGCTTTCCTGATGTCGAGAGAAAGGAGGTGCATTGGGATTTTGGGAGATTTGGCTAAATGTTGCAGGAGAATTATACGGCGGATGTTGTCGCTAGCCTGTCTGCGGGGTATAAAGCCAACCTGGTCTTTGGAAATTAAGTTTCCTATAATCGGATTGAGTCTCAGGGCTAGAATTTTGGCTAAAATCTTTACGTCCACATTTAAAAGAGATATGGGCCTGTAGTTGGACCACAGGGTATGGTCAGTGTTAGGCTTAGGGATCATAGTGATTGTAGCTGTCAATGTGTCCCGACCAAATGATTGTTGTTTCAATAGGGCAAATTTTTTGTAATATGTGCTCGGGAGACCGTCTGGGCCTGGGCGTTTGTTAGGTTTGAGATTTTTGATGGCCATGAGGACCTCGTCAGCCAAGACCGGTCCATCTCTAGACTCCCGGCTCGCTTCTGACAATTTTGGGATAGAAAGGTTACGAAACAGCGTTTCCGTCTGGTTGGAGGGTAAAGGACCCTTCGCCTCATATAATTTGGCAAGACACTTGCGGAACTCCGAGAGCACCTTAAGCGGGTTGCTGGTATGAATGTTAGAAGTCAGTTTGAGTCTGATAGGGTTATGAGCGCGATTTGGTTGGCAAAGGCGTAAAGCTAGAAATGTGTCTGGCTTGTTTGCTTTAGTGTAGATTTTATGGCCAGACCTACGGATATATTTGTCAGAAGATTCGGCTAAGAGAAGGTCGAGTTCTAATTTAGTTTTCTCCAGGAGGGATTTATTGGTGTCTGTGGGGGACAATTGAAATTGTAAGAATAAGTCGGATAAGTCGGATTCGAGTTGTTGGAGTTTAACCCTCCTCTCTCTTTTAAGGTGTGTAGCTACTGAGAGGCACTTACCCCGGATCACTGGCTTGTGTGCTTCCCACAGTAGAATCGGTGAGATATCAGGGGTTGCATTTTGCAGGAGGTAGTCTTTAAGGGCTATCTGTATGTCCAGGCAGTATGATTGGTTCGTGAGGTGGGATTCGTTCAAGCACCAAGATCTATCCCCGTTTCGAGCGATCGTGGTGATTACTGCACAGTGATCCGACCAAGTGATTGGGTGAATGGAGGAATGGAGTAGAATGGGGGAGGAAGCTATTGGGATAAATATGTGGTCGATTCTAGAAAAAGAATTATGTGGGTGGGAGTAAAAGGTATAATTATTTTTGAGAGGGTTGCATTCCCTCCATGAGTCAAGAAGGGAAGCTTGTTGCATTAATTTACGAAACCGTATGGAGGGAGAGAATTGTTCGGGGGTGTAAGGGGACTTGTCCAGATGGGAATGCAAAACTAGATTTGAGTCTCCACACATAAAAAGTGTTCCTTTACAGTGTTCTTTAATAACCTTTAAGAGGTGAGAGAAGAAAGGGGTCGGATTGACATTTGGGGCGTAATATGAGACAAAGGTTGTTTCCACCTCCTGTAGGAGTCCAACCAAAATTATGTATCGACCATTTGGGTCTTTTATTTCAGTTATAGGGGTGAATGGAAGAGTGTGATGGAAGGCCAAGAGAACTCCCCTATGTTTAGTTTCAGCCGAAGCCGTGAACACTCTGGGATAGCGGGAGTTAAAAAAATGTCGGGGTATTGCGGGCTGAGAAATGAGTTTCCTGCAAGGCCACTATATCAGCTTTAATGAGGCAAAGGTTTGGAAAGATTTAACTCTTTTGTTGGGGGAGTTCAAACCCTTAACGTTAAGGGAGAGTATGTTTAGAGGAGCCATTTAGATAGGCATAGGGGGTCAATATAACCAAGTGTGCAAATCTGGTGAGCCACCTGACCAGGGCAGAGTAAGAGAGAAGAAGTAGAGCAGGGTAGGATGAAGAGGAGAGAAGGGAAGGGGACAAGGAAAGGGTGTTTACTGGATGTAGGACAAATCATAGAATGTTAAATTGTAGCTGCGGAACAATAAAATGCCCGACAGGAGGGCACTCAGACTCTGCGGCCAGCGGGCTAGCCGAAGGGTGGGAGTACTAAGTAACGGGGGGCAGTGACTGCTCCCCACTGCAGACGGGTGAGACGTAGCATTGATTCAATTAGGAAAAAGGGGGAAACTTGTGGATTCTAATCGGTGGTTTATGGTATCCGGGGCCCTAAGATATAATGTAACAGTAGAAAAGAGCCCCGTGGGGTGAGGAGGAAGGAGGATGTAGGGGGAATGGAAGATGGGAGAAGGGGGAACCAGAGTCTGTGGGAGGGAGGGAAAGGGGGAAGGGAAGGGGGGAAGGGGGGAGGGGGGGAAGGAAGAAAAGGGGGGGGGGGGGGGAGGGGGAAAAGAAAGAAGGGAAGGGGGGGAAATTAGGAGGGGGAAGGGTGAAATAGGTCTAGTTGAAAGAGGCGTAAATGTAAACAATACAGTATCATGTAATATAAAGCAGTGTAATACTGTAAAGGGATCCACAACTGTAAGGGGCGTCATGTTTCTTACATGGAAGGAAACCATGCAAGGAACATGAGGCAAGAGGACGACAAAACAATGTAAAGAAAATTCCATTTTTGGTTACCAGGTATCTATGGTGTGTGTATGTGAAAACATAAAGTTGAATCGATGGACATGATGACTGAACCTTCGAGAGGCCTCTGAAGAGGTGAGTGGGTGTCAAGGACTTTTCTGCTGGGGGTGTAGCTTAAATACCCAGCCGCAGTCTTCCAGGGGTCGGTGATGTGGAAAAGTCAGCACAGCATGGTGTCCAAGCATGGAGCTGGAAACTGGACGGGCAAACGTTCACTTGAACTGGTGCTGTGTTTCAGTAACTCGTTTGTAGATGGTCACCGACGACCTAGAAGGGACACAAAAGGAACGAACGGGAAAAAAAGAAAGTTATAGCTAAGATGTCAGCGTGGTGTACGGGATTTCGGGCTGAGAAACTGTACTTCTTTCTGGTATCTTGCCGGGGTCCCCTTCCGAATGGATGAAGGTCCTGGAGGGTGACGGTTCGGGGTGGCAGAGTGTGGTTGAGCCGGCAGCCTGGCTGGGGTGCGTGGTAACATAGTCTCTGAGGTTTGGGCTGGAGGTGCTAGATGGAGGTTCTCCAACAGACGCTGCAGAGATTCCGGGGTATTGCTGGAGTGCTGTTGGCCTTGATATGTGAATTGCAGAGCAAACGGGAATTTCCAGGTATACTTAATTTGATGTTGAATTAGTATCTGCAGTTGTGGCTTCATTGCACGTCGTTTAGCTATTGTAAGGGGAGCCAAGTCCGAGAACAGTTGGTACGTGTGGCTCTGAAATACAAGCTCTTCTTTTTTACGGGCAGCAGTGAGTAGCTGCTCTTTTGTGCGGAAGAAGTGTAACTTCACTATAATGTCCCGGGGGGGTGCCATCAGTTTGGCGGCGGGTGAGGGCCCTGTGGACTCGATCAAATTCTAACCTCTCAATAGTTATAGAGGGTACTAGTTCCAGAAAAAGAGCAGTTGTGAAGGACTGAACATCGTCAATAATTTCAGGTTTGCCACGTAGGCGTAAGTTGGACCTACGGGAGCGGTTCTCGGCATCCTCTAAACGAGATAGCAGGGTGGCATTTTCATCCCTAAGAGCAGCATGCTCCTGGGCATGTTCCCGGAGGGTGAGTTCTATATCATCCACCCTAGTTTCAAGGTCCACAGTGCGTTGGCCTATCTTGCGTATTTCACGGGAGAGCCTGTTGGTGATCTGCTCCGAGGTGCTTTTAAGTGCTTTCTGCAGCATGTTTTCCATGTGCTTTAGGAAGGCATTCTGTGACATACCTGAAGATGGTATAGTTGGGGAGCCTCCGAGGTTGGAGTCTGTGTCGTCCTCCTCATCACTATCCGGAGGGTCCGGGAGAAGGGGAGATGCAGCGTGCTGCTTGGCCAGGGCCCTCGCCGCCATCTTGGAGGAAGCGCGGGCTAGAGCTTCCTTGATCGGTTTGGGCTTGGTTTTCCCTCTGTGTCCCATGAGACCCATACCGGGGTGTGCTGGGATGGTTCACTGAGTTGTCCTGATGTGCGGGCGGAGAAAGGTCGGTTCAGTCTGCCGTTAGAGACCTGTGAGTGCAGCGGGAGTGCGGAGCTCTAGTGGGAGACGTCTACCATGTCGAGCTTCGCGCATGCGGCTAAATCATTCGATTATCTTAAATAATTTATTTGGGTTATTTTGGATTGAATACACATATCAGCGCTTAAGTATTTATTTTTCACTAAAATTTACTCGGCATAACATAATTTTTCATATTATACAAAAATATTGGGCTAACTTTAATTTTTCTTATTCAGAAAAGTTTATTTTTTTCAAAAAATGTGCGTTTTATATATGGGGATGAAGAGAACGAATTGCTTTACCACATAATTAAAGCAGCTGCAGTGTGAAATTGGTGTGAACAATTAATAAATGATCAAAAGTATACCACGCTAAATGCTAAAAAAATGACATACAGGTAATAAATAATACACTGGTAACAAATAAAATTAATCAAACAGTCCCCAGTGAAAAAAAGGTGCTTGTGCTAGTGAAACAATATCCAGTGCTGTGACTTGAATAATAGATGGATGATTCCGTGCTTCTTAAGTGCTTTAAATAGGATGCCCCCATAATATATGTGCACTCACCCCTGGGAGTGGACCAACTATCGCCAATTAGGTCAAATGCGCGTGTGGGGCGACCCCTATGGATATCCTCTGGACCGATGATTGGCAGCGGTGAATGTTCCTCATATAAATAGATATAATAGAAAAAGCCTCATTGCGCAGTACCGTTGATAAGGAGCTTTTTATTCCAAAAAATATAAAATAGCACTTCAGTTATTAAAGTGTTTGTAACCCTAAACAAAAAACAAAAAAGATATCCTGTTCCTTATAGCAGGTTAAACAGCACCGTGCTTGTGCTGTATAACCTGTAAACTGACTACTGTCTATCATGGCTGCTGTGGTCAGATTACGTGCCTCCAACATCCTGCTTTGTCTCCTCTGTGCTCTCCCCCCTCCCCTCCCTGCCTGTCATCTCAGGAGGCTGTGTCTCTGTCTCCGCACCCCCCCCTTCTGCCATTAATAAAATACTAAAGTGTTAAAAATTCACTACCAGCCCCTCTCTTTTAAGCTTGCATCCTGCACTGTGTCATTGTTTATTAGAAACAAAGCCTCTAAATATCTTTTTGTGAAGTATCTTCAGGCCGGTCATGTGACTCCCAGCCGCTCTGATACTATGAACCAGGGCTACAGCAGGAGGAGCCCAGTGGCTAGCTAGTCACATGACTCCTGGCTGACGTCAGAGGGAGAGCTAGGCTCTTCCTGCTCTAGCCCTGGATTGGAGTATCAGAGCGGCCGGGAGTCAAGTGACTGGCCTGAAGATACTTCACAAAAAGGTATTTAGAGGCTTTGTTTATAATAAACAATGACAGCGCAGGATGGGATTTAAAAGAGATGGACTGGCAGAAAATGATATGTAGGGTTACGAACCCTTTAAATAAACATCTTTTTCACTCTAACGTTCACATTCAAAGTTGTGTCTGTCTATACTTCGCTCAACAGGGAATTGCTCACTTCCGCTGACAACTTTGGAAAACTTGTGCTCTAGGAAATGTCCTGTCAGGCACACCTTAGCCTTGCAACAAGTGCCATATATAAAAAAAATGGAAGAGGATCTACAGACAATATTCAAGCAAGAACAGGAAAACCATATACTGTCCTTTTCACACAAAACTTCTCTCTGTAATAACTGGCAAGAAGCCAGTTATAAGCTATTGACAAGGTGGTACAGAATCCCCAAAACAATACAGAGTATCTCTCCATTCCTACTCAGTATGCTGTCATCGCAAAGAAGGAGAGGGGTTGTTTCTTCATATTTTCTGGTCTTGCCTGCAACTCTAATACACACGGTCAGACTTTCCGACGGGAGATGTTGGCTGTGAGCTTGTTGGCTGAAAGTCCGACAGCGTGTATGTTCCATCGAACATTTGTTGTCAGACTTTCCGCCAACAAATGTTTGCTAGCAGGTTCTCAAATTTTCAGACAACAGAACTTTGTTGTTGGACCTTCCGATCATGTGTACACAAGTCCAGGCCATCACTCTCAACACTTCCTTCCACGCTTCCTTCCATGCTGCTGTTGTGGGTGGGGTGGCTGTGGTGTTGGTGGTGTTGCTGGAGATCGTGGAGGAGCATGGTCAAACTCACACAGGTGTATTTGAGGTGTGAGTTTGCCCCTTATTTAGGGCCTTCAGAATCATTTCTTCACATATCGTGCGTTGGCCCTCCTCTATCTTTTCTAGTTTGCTGGCAGTGACACAGCCAATTGCCTCGTGTACACCAGGGGTCGTGGTAATTGCCACAGTAGCCTGTTTTAAGAAAGCATATAAAAATTAAACAAAAGTGCCAAAGGATGAAAATAAGTGAAAAAACCTCATGTATGTGTTAATATGGATAAAGAGAATGAATTGCTTTACCACATAATTAAAGCAGCTGCAGTGTGAAATTGGTGTGAACAATTAAAAAATGATCAAAAGTATACCACGCTAAATGCTAAAAAAAATGACATACAGGTAATAAATAATACACTGGTAACAAAGAAAATTAATCAAACAGTCCCCAGTGAAAAAAAGGTGCTTGTGCTAGTGAAACAATATCCAGTGCTGTGACTTGAATAATAGATGGATGATTCCGTGCTTCTTAAGTGCTTTAAATAGGGTGCCCCCCTAATAGATGTGCACTCACCCCTGGGAGTGGACCAACTATCGCCAATTAGGTCAAATGCACGTGTGGGGCGACCCCTATAGATATCCTCTGGACCGATGATTGGCAGCGGTGAATGTTCCTCATATAAATAGATATAATAGAAAAAGCCTCATTGCGCAGTACCGTTGATAAGGAGCTTTTTATTCCAAAAAATATAAATGTATTCAACTCACATGTATGAGTGCCTAATGTCCTAATGTCCATGTGTTTGAAACTATAATGAAATGACAACTTGATTCAGTGAAAGGAGAGGACACTCAGCAGCTGTTTACACATCTGGACGCAGGAGCACTAGTGTGGGACCTTTTTATGTTGTCCCACGTAGGTGCTCCAGTGGATAATAGGGGTCTCTCCATGTGTGAAACTTGCACAAAACAAGTAAGTATTCCAGCTTTTTAAAGGGAAAAAATCATGTCTTCAGCTTGAAACTCTGCCAAAACAAACAATTGGACGACACTTCCAAGCAATGTTTCATATTACTATTTCTAGCCTCAAATATCTGTCTGCTAAGTATATTATTTTTGTATTCACATAGGGAAGAAAAGAATCGGGACATCTGAGGACACCAGTAACCCCACAATCCTGAAGAAGAGGAACTCTGCACACAACCTGAGGATGTGGATGCAGAACCTGAGGATGCAAAACCTTAGGATGTCGATGTAGAGGTTCAGGAAATGGTCGAGAAATGGTGTCAACAACAGGTCAGTGTCTGAGACCACAGCTTCAGGTAATAGATGGATGCCTGCATATTTATAATGCATGGTGTGTTTTTTGATTTTTAGGTGATGTAGATGTTGTGGAAGAAGAAACTCACTGCACAAGTACTCATCAGTGAGAACATGGTGTTCAATGGGATTTAGAAAAGCTGAAGCAAAATATCAATACTGTTCAAAAAAGACTGACCAACATCATTGATGTTTTAGGCAAAAATCGAAACCAAAAAAATAGTAAATTTTGTCGTTATTGTTGTACATTTTTTAAACATTTTAAAGTAATGGTAAAGCCAAATTTTGAAGATGCACACAGTATGTCAACATGTGCTATCTGCCATCATGGGATATCCATGTACATGTTTTATGGGTGCAACCCCTTCCTCCAAACTAAAGTAGGTGAGAGGAAGGGGTTGGACCCCCGAAACACGTCCATTGATCCCCCATGATGGGGGCTAGCACATGTTGACACACTTTGGCTTATTTAAAAAAAGTGAAACCCCTTTGCACTGTAAGTGCAATGCGTGATTGCTCTTAAAAAATTTAGTATTTATTAACAAGCCACAGTGACCAAACGCAAATAAGAAAGGTTGGCGCGTTTCAGCCTATAAGGCCTTAGTCATAACCACATTACAGAAATGAAACTTTGAAATAAATAGTAGCTCTAAGGATCACTGGCTCCACCTATTAATTGTCTTAATTGACTGCAGGCAATTATCCCAAAAAAAGGGGGAATCAGCTACACTGCATATAGGGTTATCCATATGTATGTTTTTTGTCGTACTTCGCAGGTGCTTTGGGGGGGGCAAGCCAGGACAGCCACTTTCAAGCGCCGTCATTGTTTGTGTTGTGAAAGTTGGCCTCAGTTTAAACCGAGGCCTGATAGTTGGCTGCATTCTTCCGTAGGAAATTATGAAGAATGCAGCAGCTCAAGATGATGTGATTGAGTTTGTATTCGGCCATGTTGATGGCCGTTTGGAAAGCCAGAACTGACTGGCCATTATGCCAAAGGCATTCTTGACCACTCTGCTCCGGGGTCAGGGTCCTCATGGGGAACAGCCTCATCAGATGGTCCCCAGCGCAAAGGCCACATCTGCCACAAAAACAAACTGGAGGCCTGCCACGTTATCCGCTGGAGGTGGCAACCCCAAGGTGCCATTCTGAAGACACCGGTAAAATTCTGCCTGGGCGATCACTCCTCCATCAGACATATGGCCATTCTTCCCTACGTCCAGATATAAGAACTCATAAATTGCCGTCACCACCGCCAACATCCCAATACTAAGGTTTTTTCAACAGATTAATGTTGGAAAATTATGGACTTTTTAGGCGTATGATCTATATAAAAGTTTTTTTATTAAAAACATAAATGAAAAAGTAAATCAAAAATTTAAAACAGATTATTTAGAAAAACAGTCTAGCATAATATAGAAGTATTTGACAAGCTGATGTATAAATATGCTCAGGTAATATCAATGTGGTTCCAATAGGGTCACTATATTTAAATGCAATCATTCAAATTTCCTTGGAGATTTGTGACATCAAAATAAACGAACAGAAAAAAAACGTGAATGAGCAGTTCGGTCATACAGAAAGACAGCTTGTTTTCAGTTGCTCTACATGTTACGCGTCCTAAGACGCTTCTTCAGGAGCTTTATTCCCTATAGAGGGGAAGGGTTTAGTGGAACGGGGAACCAAAAACTCGTTTCTTTACAGCGGCATCTGTGCTCTTAAAGTATACGTATATCTCCTATTATAAGAGATTTGCCAGTTTCTCAAAACGTTGATCCCATAGACTGGGATTGTTTTGGACTAGTAGGTAAACTGGAATAGAGTATGCAGAGAGAGCGAGCCTTCGGATCATCTAGTTAGAAGGTATTTGTCTGGGGAGATGGAAAGAAGCTCCCCAATTGTTCCAAATACGTCCTGGTAGTGGACAAGTTGTGTTTAGGTTCCCCGCTCTGGCAGCTAGTTGAGAAGGGCTGCTGTGAACATCCCAATACTACTGTACCCCTTATAATTAAAGCAGTATGACCCCGAGTTGGGTGGTGGGATGATCTGGACGTGCTTCCCATCTATCGCACCACCGCAATTGGGAAAGTCCAACTGCTGGTGGAATTGGGAGGCCACAGTCTGCCGTTCCTGTGGGTTGGAAGGAAACTGTGGAGTCAAACAAGAAAAAAATTTTTGCACATAAAATTGCAAGCAGATTAGACACAAACATTCTTGGCCAACATAAGTATAACATTTATTGAAATTAGTATTTAAATACAAAAGTATAAGGTCCGCGTATCAGATTCTTCACCCCCTCTGATGGCCCATTGTAAAAATTTGAGGGTGGGGGAGATGTTTTGGACAGGTAACCCTCTTCACTTCATTGAGAGCTGCATGCATAAATAATGTGTGTTACTTTGGCCAGACCCTCCTTACTTACACTATTTGCAGCCCACTGGACAGATAAGAAGTGTCATAATCCAAAAATATGAATGCACACTGTACAAATTGAAGGACATTTTTACATTCTGCAATTACCTATCAAGATAATAGGAGAACAAAACTTTAAACAGTGCCATTTGAAAGTATTCAGGCAGGCACTTCAACTACATGCTTTGGTGAATTCATTCATAAATATGAACACAAAAGAGGTAAGTATAGTGTGTGTGGGTTTGGCAAAGTCAGCAGATAGAGTATTGGTATCAGTTGACTTAGCAGTTGGGGGGGGGGGGCTTTTTTTTTGCAAAAAATATATATTTTAACTTGTAAGCAACACATGTCAGAAATAGGCTTATATTATATAAACGAAAAGGAACTCAAATTTGGAAAAATATATGTGTATATTTTTAACTTTCTGCTATAAAAAACATATCCAATAAAAAAAATCACAATAAGTGTATATTGATTGGTTTACGTAAAAGTTATAATGTCTACAAACTATGGTATATACTGGAATTTTTTTTTTGTAGTACCAATGACAGTGATCAGCGACTTATAATGGGACTGTGCAGTGGGCAATCTGGCACTAACTGACACTGATTGGGAACTGATTAACTGTCACTGACATCACCAGCACCACTAATACAGTGATCAGTGATACACTGTCACTGTGCTAATAACATTGACTGGGAAGGGATTGACATCTCGGGTAATCTCAGGATACAAACATAAAATTGTATTCAAAAGAACACCCAACATGGTACTATGGGGACTCAACAACAAATAGAGCAAAAGGGGTAGCCATAGGATTGGCTAATGATATACAATTTATTCTTTAAGATAGAATGGTGGACTGGGAGGGTAGGTTTTTATTTGTAAATGTACATACCATAGAATGCACATTGGAAAATATATACTGTCCCAGTCAAAATCCAACAAGATATTTGGAAGAAACTATAGGAAAATGAATGTACTTTAAAACAGGAAGTGTGATCATGGCAGGTGATTTCAACTTAGATCTGAATCCAAAAATAGATAGTACGTCACATGCCCCGGGGATAAGAATCCAACTACTGCAGAGGATTAAAAAGAAATTATATCAAATTCAAATGATAAATGTATGGAGAGTGAAACATTTGAAAACATTCGATTACTCATGTTCTTCCCTTGTGCATGGGACGTACTCTAGGATTGACTATATAAAGATAGAACATAGATTACTAGAATTAGTGATAAAAACGAATGTTGAGATAGCATCAATATCAGACCATGCCCCAGTAACAATGAAGATGAGGATACAGGGTGCCCTAAGGAAGACAAACGTATGGAGGCCTAATGAGGAATTATTATTAGATAAAGAAGTGGAAGATAGTATAAAAAAAAGAATTAGAACAATATTTTGAATTAAATTAAACCACTGATGTATCTGAGGCCACAATATGGGAGGCCCATAAGGCCTATGTAAGGGGTATACTAATAGTCATGGGAGCACAAAAAAAGAAAGAAAGAACGAAGAAAAGAGATCTACTAATTAAAGAAATCTATGAACTAGAACAAATACATAAAGTATATACAGTGATCCAACATACCTTGGTGATAAAAATGGATAAGTTAAAAGAGCTAATGAAGCAAGAAACTAGAAGGGTTTTTAATAGAGTAGCCAAAGAAAGATATTAGCGGGGGAATAAACCAGGAAAATATTTTGCGAGAACATTGAGGAAGAAAAGATTTGTAGATTTTATAGAGAAAATAAAAAATAAAGAAGGGGAGATGGTGTGCTGGACACCAAAAATTGCTGACGTATTTCAAAACTACTATAGTGCACTATAATCTATAAAACATATGGGAACACAGGAAACTGAATCAAAAAGAACAGAAAAAATAAAAGATTATTTAAAGGAGGCTAGATTACCTAAAATATCTGAGGAAAAATTACTAGCTTTGGAGAAACCTATTACAGAAGAAGAGATTAAGCGCTTAAGCCCCGGAAGATTTTACTCCCTTCCTGACCAGAGCACTTTTTGCGATTCGACACTTGGTCGCTTTAACTCACAATTGCGCGGTTGTGCAATGTTGCACCCAAACAAAATTAACGTCCTTTTTTTCCCACAAATAGAGCTTTCTTTTGGTGGTATTTGATCACCTCAGAGGTTTTTATTTTTTGCGCTATCAACAAAAAAAGCGACAATTTTGAAAAAAACACAATATTTTTTACTTTTTGCTATAATAAATATGCCCCAAAAATATATATAAAAAATGTTTTTTTCCTCAGTTTAGGCCGATATGTATTCTTCCACATATTTTTGGTAAAAAAGAATCAGCAACAGGGAAGAGTCTAGGCCCTGACGGGTTTACAATCCTTTATTATAAAAAGTGTAACGATCAGTTAATATCAAAGCTATTTTCATATATGAACGGGCTAGGATCACATTTTGAGATGAGGAGGGAAGCTTTATTAGCATCTATTACAATTATACCTAAGTTTGTATGTTCTCTCTGTGTCTGGGTGGGTTTCCTCCGGGTACTCCGGTTTCCCCCGCAATCCAAAGACATGCTGGTAGGTTAGTTGGATCATGTCTAAATTGTCCCTAGTATGTATGAATGTGAGTTGGAGACCTTAGCTTGTAAGCTCCTTGAGGGCAGGACTGATGTGAATGTACAATGTATATGTAGAGTGCTGCGTAAATTGACAGGGCTATATACCTGAAATAAATAAATAAAATAAGGAAAGAAAAGACGCAACCTTATGCTGGAGTTATAGACCAATAGCACTAATAAATGCAGATACAAAGTTATTTGCCAAAATACTAGCCACAAGGATGAAAGATTTGATGTCAGAATGGGTACACGCAGATCAGGTTGGGTTCATTCCCGGAAGAGATAATGGATTAAGAACATTACTCTTGCTACATAAACTTAGTGGAAGAAAATCCGCTAAGTCTTACTTCTGTCAATTGATGCTGAAAAGGCATTTGACAGGATAGACTGGGGAATTATGATGAACGTTAGAAGTACTGGGTATTGCCCCCAAGATGATTCAATGGATTAAAACATTATATAGCCACCCCACAGTGACTGTGAAGATAAATGGGTCCTCATCCACACCATTAGAAATGTTTAATGGAACAAGACAGGGATGCCCCCTATCACCCATGTTATTTGTTCTGTCATTAGAGCCCTTATTAGCAACTATTAGAAACTGTGTAAATGTAAAAGGTATCAGGATTGGAGAGGGGGAACATAGGATAGTGGCATACGCAGATGCTGCTTTGTTCTATCTCTCCAATCCGAAGATAACTTTACCAAACTTAATAAAAAAATTGAAGAATTTTGGAGAAATGTCAAATCTAAAAATGTATCTGGCAAAATCTGAGATTTTGAATATAAATGTAAATAAACAAAAAGAGCAAGAATTAAAAAGGGAATTCCCATTTACATGGAGGGCCTCAGAACTGAAATATCTAGGAATAAAATTGACACCATCCCTGGGGAAATTATATCAAATAAACTATATTCCACTACTTAATGAAATAAAAATAGAAATAAAGAGATTAACAACCAGACCTCTCTCCTGGATAGGGCGGGTGAACATGGTAAAAATTCTAATAATACCTAAAATCATGTACAAATTCCAAATTTTACCTATTTATTTGCCCCAATCATATTTAAAATGTTAAAAGCAATGTTATTAAAATTGATATGGCAGAATAAAAAACAGAGAATACAGTTCTCGGTATTAAGTAAAAATAAACTACAAGGGGATGCTAGATTTACTAGATGTTAAAAAATATTACAATGCAGTATTATTATCACAAATAATAGAATGGACAAAAAAAATTTATGAAAGAAGATGGGTGAAAATAGAGAATACATTTAGCAGTGCACTATTGGGTAAAACTATATGGATAACTCCACAATATAGAATTTTGGACACAAATACACAGGGGAGGTATTACAAATTTGGGACTTATTACAAAAAAAAGCAAAATGGAAGTATAATTCACCATTAATCCCGTTAAGAGAGACAAATTACTTTCCACCCGGATAGAGAAGCACTATTTGGGGAGTGGATAAAAGATGAAAATGCACAGTTAAAAGATATAATGAAAAATGGGGAAATGTGCACATTACAGGATTTAAAGCACAAAGGGGAATTGTTGGTCATAGTCGCATAGTGGTATTCTCAGTTGAGTCATTTTGTCACAAAGCAGCCTCAACCAATAAGATCGGGAGAGAATTTGCTACCTTTCAAACAGCTATGTACATCAATGAATACAAGGCATGGCATTTCTCGGATCTATAAGATTCCGATGATGATGGCTGATTCGAAAGTGCCGCCGTATATTGGAAGATGGGAAAAGGAACTTGGAGCACGAGTAAATGAAAAACAATTAGGAAAAAACATGAAAATGGTCCATAGCTCTGCAGTAGATATAAATACCACAGAAATTAATTATAAATTCCTTACTAGATGGTATATAACACCTGATAAAATACATAAATATCAAGCAGGAAAATCACCAAACTGCTGGCGAGGTTGTAAAGCAATAGGAAACATGGCCCACATATGGTGGGAATGGCCAAAAATAAAGAAACATTGGAGAGAAGTCTTACTACAGAAAAAGGAGATTGTAAACATTGACATTTTTGAAGACCCATGGGTCTGTTTATTTACAGAGATCCCAATAAAACAATATAAAAATTCTATGATACCACATCAAATGAATGCAATAAAACGACACTGGCAAGAACAAGAGAGTCCTACCTTATCTATTTACTAATTCTGGCAGCATAAGGATTAAAATTATTAATGTTGACTGAGAGATTTTGGTTCCATTTTAACCCCTTCCCCCTGAGCGTACGCAGATATGCGTACTCGGCTTTCGGGGGTTATACCGGGATGATGCCCGCAGCTGCAGGCATCATCCCGGTACCGTTGTTTAGAGCCGGCGATTGGCTTTACAGGTATAACAACCGATGCGGCTAACGGAAACGGCTTGGTTCCAGTCTCCTTGATGTAAACACGGAAGCGACGTCACAACGTCACTTCCTGTTTACTCGGCTGAGATGGCGCCGAATTTTAAAAAAGTAAACAGTATTCAGATACACCGTTTTTGGTGATCTGAATACTTTGAAGTGCAAAGGAGGGATTTGGGGTCTTTTAGACCCCCGATCCCTCCATAAAGAGTACCTGTCACCACCTATTACTGTCACAAGGGATGTTTACATTCCTTGTGACAGCAATAAAAGTGATCAAAATTTTTTTTTTTTAAAACACAAATGAATTATCTAAAATTAAGTAAAATAAATAATTAAAAAAAATATTTTTAAAGCACCCCCTTCCCCGCGAGCTCGCGCAGCAAAGAAAACGCATACGGAAGTTGCGCCCGCATATGTAAACGGTGTTCAAATCACACATGTGAGGTATTGCCGCGATCGTCAGAGCGAGAGCAATAATTCTAGCACTAGACCTCCTCCGTAACTCTAACCTGGTAACCGTAAAACATTTTTAAAGCGTCGCCTATGGAGATTTTTAGGTACTGTAGTTTGTCGCTATTCCACGAGTGCGTGCAATTATAAAGCGTGACATGTTTGGTATCTATTTACTTGGCGTAAAATTGGGCTAATTTTACTGTTTTGTTTTTTTTAAATTCATGAAAGTATCTTTTTTCCCAAAAAGTTGCGCTTAAAACACTGCTGCACAAATACCGTGTGACATAAAACATTGCAACAATCGCCGTTTTTTTCTCTAGGGTCTCTGCTAAAAATATATGTATAATGTTTGGGGGTTCTAAGTCATTTTCTAGCAAAAAATATGGATTTTAACTTTAACTCGTTAAGAAATCTCAGGATTCAGAAAGGTGTTCCTGCCTTGCTGTTGTAATGTATAATGTAGTAAATGAGCACTTGTATTTCCTTGCAGGGGTGGTGGGAAATGTTTGACTCAATTTCCACCCAAAAGAATTGCCCCTATTGTGAAGTTTGCAAGGTAGCATCTGGATGTGTAAACCCATATTTAGCCACATAAAATAAGCTGAAATCTGTACATATATGCCTATGTGTCTTCCAAGTCTATATCGTTTTTTAGTAATTTTTTGCTTCACTATATTTTGTACTTGAAAGAAAAAAGTGTGCGTAAACTTAAGTGTATTCATTAAGTGGACCCAATAACCCAATGGACCATGAACATAACCTGGCCATACATGCTACTTGACAGGGCCATTGCTACATAATTGGAATTCCGGAAAGTTCAACACATTTTCAATGCCCTGGATGCTCAATAAGCGGCCAGTCTAGTTTACAAAGCATAGTGGGCATAATATTTTCAAGCAGGTCATCACTATCCATAGATTGGTGAAAAGAAGTGAAATCCACTAAACATGGCAGGGCATTTGCTCCAGAGCTTAGCAAACAAAGGGAAACTTTGCTGACTTCCATCATCCAATTATGTGCTCACAAAAAAAAAATTTTTTTCTTTTCCTTGCACGTAATTGGGAAGCTGGAGACTAAAGGAACAACCTTGCTTCAAGATTTCCCATGTTTTGCTTGCCACTACTTCATTGTAAATTGGCCAGGAGTCTGATATGTCATGTCAGTCAATCATTGTGGCATCAGAGGACCCTTAAGTACCATCACATTTCTCAACTCTATATTTACTACAGACCAGGAATGTGTGGTGAGGTCAGTGGCTGGTGAGGCACTGGCTAGTATTAGAGCCAGATACACACAGGTTACATACGCCGCGAACGTTAGAGTGACGACAATTATTCTAGCACTAGACCTCCTCTGTAACGTTAAACGTAACCTGTTAAAAATGTTAAAGCGTTGCCTATGGAGGTTTTTAAGTAATAAAATTTGGCGCCATTCCACAAGTGTGCGCAATTTTAAAGCTTGACATGTTAGGTATCTATTTACTCGGCGTAACATCATCTTTCACATGATACAAAAAATCGGGCTAACTTTAGTGTTTTTTTTGATTCATGAAACAGTTTCTTTCCCAAAAAATGCATTTGAGTGTGAACCTAAAAATGTTACCAAAGAAATGTAAAAAAGTTTGAGTTTTTTTTTCTTAATAAACCATAGCAAATAAATAAAAATAATCTTTTATCTGAAAAAATACTATTAAACATAACACTCTAACTGTAATAACTTGTGGCAACCTAAACCAATTGGTTGCCATGAGTTATTACAGTTAATGTGTTATGTTTAATAGTAATATGTTTCTGAGGATGGGAATCATTTTAGAAATGGGAAGTGCATTTAATTACTGAGATTTCCTTATATCTTGCTAACCTAAGACTCTGCCTGTACTGTATGTGCTTAATAAAATTGCTCTGTTTGAAATTCTCATGTCATAAAGCTTTCCCAACCATCACAAACATGTGTGAAAGCCAAAGCTTTAAGGCCTTAACATGGTGCTTTATTGAAAGTAAATCAAGACGTTGCCCAGTCTACCCTCCTCCTCTCTCACATCTCTGTTAACAACCCCTGAAGCCAGGACAGGAAGCCCTCTGACATCGATATTGATTGTGACACAGAAGGTGCTAATAGCGCTTGCTAGCCCTGCTGGACACATGCCAATAGGAAAATCTTGCATTACTTAATATTCCGCATTTTAGATTATAGGAAAAGTAGGAAAATCATCTTTGCTGACAGACACACAAAGCAGCACAGAAGTCAGAGCACAGAAATCATTGACAGACCTGAAAATGGCCAGATTCCAGGCGGCATGAGTCACAAACTAATTCTAGAGAAACAAAAATAAATGTGTTACACATTCCCTAGCTAATCTTGCTAGTCTGCGGTTGTCACATACTGTGTTTGTTTAATCTGCACACTGAGATATACCGTGTTACTATATAAAATGGCTAAATAGAGGACATACAGTTTCTGATGCCAAATTGTGGTTTTGCCCTTTCTTGCTTTATTTTCATTTGAAACACAAAGAAATGAGTTTTCATTTACTGCTGAGTCTTGTGTTTATAATAATCGAGCCAATCAGAGACCCGTGGTCCCTCTGCCAGAGTGGTTCAGAGCCAATAGCGTGGGAGGCGATTAAATAATGAAACATCATGTTACATTATTGCTGAGTGTTGTATATCACCCAGGAAAACGTGCTCATGCAGGCTTTTATGGATCCTTGTAAGAAACCAAAAATCATATCCAGGGCATATTGAAAATAATAGATTGTGGGGCAGGTTTCTAAATACTGCAGAAAAGATAATTAGAACACAAGTGGAGCTCTTGTGAATAACAATTAATACCAACCTATGTAAAACTAAGCAAGAATTCTGATTGGCCCCCATAGGTGATTGTTCCACCTTTATTCTAATCTGCTTTTCTCTAGTTTTCTAATGCAGAGGTTTCTATAATATTTTAGGATTCATCATTTAAAGTAAAGATGTAAATCAACCGTAATAAATTGCACAATGTATCGTGATCTATTATATTTTTACAAGCTCTTTAAAAGTATTTGTTGTGCTGTCTTAAGCCTCATACACACGATCGGACCGTGGACCAACTTTCCCGTGGATTTTTGTCCAAAGGGCGTTGGCCCCAAGTTGGTATTGCATACACACGGCAGGACTTTTTCAGCCAACTTTCACCAAATCACTTGGTTTTTCTGATCTTTACCTGCACCTTTGGTCAACTTCTGTATTGTTGTCTGATCTTTTGCATTGGTTCTGCATTGGTTTGTACAAAAGTCCGTTGGTTTTGTGTACACAAGGTCGGACTTTGGTCCATCGGACTTTTGTTGGCAGAAAGTTGGTCCGTTCGCACAGCCAACAAAAGTCCGATGAAACCTGGAAAAAGTTGGTCCGATGGAGAGTACACACGGTCGGATGTTGGTCCAAAACAGCTAATTTGCATGTTGGTTATCAAAAAGTCCGACCGTGTGTACGGGCCTTAAGAAATATTAAAATGTTACGTGTTACTAAGTGCAGATGATGAGTAAACACAGTTAAAGGCAACCATCTATAAAAATAAGAAAAATTATACAATTTCTAACTATACAGGAACAATAGAACAGTGTTATTCAAGTGGGGTGCTGCAAAGAGTCCCCAGGAGTGTTTCGGCAAAATTACATAAAATCCTGTACAGTCCAATCTGAAAGAGTTCCTCTGTTAACTCCTGTGTATAGAGAGGAGAGAGACAGTACAGCCTGCACCTCCTCCCAGCTCTCTCCTTCTCGCACTACTTCTGGGGGGGTGGGGATTTACAACCTACAGATCACTTAACTCCACCTTACAAACCACATTTTAGGACTTGTTTACACCAGGTGCAGTGAGGTAACGCATGTGTCACGCGGTTTCCCACACTGTAAAAAAATGCAATGCATGGTAGTGCAATAACGTGCATTTTGGCGGGGTGCAATTGAAAAAATCCTGTTTCACAAGCATAAAGTAACCTTTAAAAAATGCAATGTGTGGGAACATGCAAAAAAGGGCTCACACATGGACGCACCTCCTGGTGTGAACATGCCCTCATACTGGTGTGCCCCGAGTTGTGTACACAATTCTAAAGGATGCCTTAACTGCAAAGAGTTTGAAATAGCACTGCAATAGAATACAGCTATTTATCTTGCTGATTGCCTTAAAAGCCAACTGACATTTTATTTAAATTATGTAAATATAGTCCACGTTATCTAAATATAGTCCACCATGGCTCTCAGTCTAATGATACATTTAAGGGAAAAAAAGTGTAAATCAATGTACTGATGTGATTGATCTTGTTATAGGCTGCAGCCTAGCATAAATTCCTGATATGCTATGATAGCATCTCCGGGCAGTCCCGAGTATACCAAAACTAGTCCCATCATGCCTCTGCCTGTGGGAGTCATGCTTGTAACTAACTGTCAGCCTTGCAATGCCTCATGGGACTTGTAGTTTTGCAACAGCTGGAGGGCCGCCAGTTTGAGACCCCTGCCCTAGGGGATTCGTATGGGATTTGTCATGGGGTGTGGAATATATCCAAAGTATGTAACCAGCCGAGTGGGGGGAATACTTGTTGCACCATATCAATTATCAAACCATAAGCTTTATTGATTGCAGAGCTTAATCTCTGACTCAGTAGGGGACATGTCAAACTTCTGCAGAGGGACCACTGCTTCCACACAGATAGCAAGGGTCCTTTTTTGTTGCATGCTGGCAGGGGACAGACTGTATTGCTCTGGCTATGATTGTTTTTAAAGAATGGAAACTGTAAGATTTTTCAC
This sequence comes from Lithobates sylvaticus, assembly GCA_028564925.1. NCBI lineage: Eukaryota > Metazoa > Chordata > Amphibia > Anura > Ranidae > Lithobates > Lithobates sylvaticus. Next base: position 419,453,681 of record CM053028.1, on the reverse strand, counting down.
ACATTTTCTTTTGATACACCTGGAATATATCTAGAAAATTTTACTTGAAAGTTCAATTTGGATTCAGGATTTGTTCAACCAAAGGGTATCAATGCAATATAAGGGCAATTTAAGGCTCTTTCACATTCTTGCATGTGTGCATTGCCTTTTTTTTCTTTTCAAAACCAGTAGCCACTATCCTTACTATGCATACAGTCTTGTAACAATTCCGTTTGAAGACTATGATTTACTGAGTGGCACCTTAATTATGTCACTGTTTTTTGTAGTTTTGAGGTTCAGGCATCTCAGAATTAAGCAGTGTTGGTCATCTTACTTTAAAAAAGTAATTAGTTAAGTTACAAATGACTTCTCCCAAAAAGTAATTGCGTTAGTAACTCAGTTACTACAGTGGAAAAGTAATTAGTTACTCAGAAAAGTAACTGTGACTTTTTTTTAATATTCTATACGTGTAACTAAGGGGCGGGTCTAGTATTACTGTAAGCAAGGGGCGCATTTAATATTATTGTTATATATCATGTAACCAAGGGGCTGCTCTATTATTACTCTAACGAAGGGGAAGATATGTTATAGCGTGTAAGCAAGGGGCGGGTCTTCTATTATTATATTGTGTAAGGGGCAGATGGCTACAGAAGAGAGCGAATGTTAAATTAATGGGCAGAGCTCAATATATAACAATAATGCGCCCCTTGGTTACAGTAATACTAGACTTAGTTACACGATTGACGCCCCTTGCAGATTAGCATGAGCATCGGGAGCGTGCGGCATCGCCTCGTACAATTACATGTTAACTGCACCTGCACGGTGTAGAGTTCACTGTTTAGGTTCGGTAATTTTCGTAAGCTCCGTAGTTCTTTGTACTGCGCAAGAGCTGCGCCTGCGCTGTACAAGGGGTCCTTATCCGGTGGAGGAACTTTTTCGGCAGGACACCAGAATTACACTACTGCCATCTAGTGGTGGTAGATGTAATTGGGGTAACGCCGCCCAAGTAATGGGAACTGAGTTACCATGAGGGGAAAAGTTAGAATCAGTTAGATTACTAGTTACCCTCTAAAGTAACTGCGTTAAGTAAAGTTTATTTTAAAGTTTATTTTAACTCAGTTACTTACATCACTGGAATTAAGTCTCTATTCCAGGGGTCTCAAACTGGCGGCCCTCCAGCTCCGGCCTATGGGAGTCATGCTTGTAACTGTCAACCTTGCAATGCCTCATGGGAATTATAGTTCTGCAACAGCTGGAGGGCCACCAGTTTGAGACCCATACTCTATTCATTTCACTGGACTTATGTAAGGGTTTATTATCACTTTAGGTTTTGGGGTTTGAACCTTTCATGTCCTAAAGCAGATAATGATTAATTTCGAAGAAGGTTTTTAACTAAGGTCTCTTTTGCTGGAAGAAAAACTTTACTGGATTTATGCACTTGTGAATTGCTCCTCCAAAATGTATATAATATAAATTGAAAAACTGCTTGCCACCTTTTAACTCTATATCAGAAAAAAAACTCTGTACAAAACTGAGGTATCCAGTAGGGAGTCCTTGCTGTTGCAGCTGCAAAAGCAATGCATAATTGTATTAATAATTGCAATATAATATGTTCTCAAAATGTAATCATTTCACCAGAGTTCAGATATGGTTAAACCGATCAGTTTTTTTGTTCAGGCTCTTGCTTTTCATTTGCGTGAATAAATAATTTTAATGTATGAAGATTACAAAGAAACAAGAACATCTTTGTAGTTTATTAAGCCTTGCACCTCTAATACATGCACTCAAATGTTCTTTTTATTATTCACATTAAAACGAGAATATGTACATATCAACCCACCACATAGTCTTTTCATTTACAAGTTAGCACTTTAAAATGTTTTTAACAGAATTATTAAAAGCGCAATCGACAGTGAAGAAACAATGTCTCACTACATTTAATGTTAATTTATTTCTGTATTTTAAAAATCAGGGTTAGTAGCTCAAGCTGATTTGTGATATAAATCTACATGTTTCATTGTTTCAGGAAAGTTCTGTAATAAGATTCTAAGTAAAAGCCTGAGATTTAATGTAAGGCAAGAATTGACATTGTATGTATCAAATTTTACAAAATTTGCAAAAGGACAGAATGAAAAATGCACGGAAAGAGATTGTGTGCCAGCACAATTTTACAGCTGGATAAAGAGGATAAAGCAGTAGCTGTGCAATACATGTCTGTGCATTGATGCTCTGCTGTCTAGAATTAATGTTAGGGGATTGTTTGCTAGAAAGAGTCCTGCCATGTACTGTATGACACAGGGCTTTAGCAAAGTACTAATCTGTCAGCTATGGATCAACCCAGACTTGAAGGGGAAAGGGAAGTCACTTGGTTCTAGGGTTCATTTCACATTGCCAGCATTGAAAATGAATTATTTCTTCTTGCAAGTAGGTTAGAAGCTATTGTGTTTCCTATTTAACATTCTCACTATTGTAAATGTACACAGTTTTATGGATATGCCATAAAATGTATTATTTTATTTCTGTATAGAACATTTAATTGTCTGCTTCAAATTTGCAAACAAATTTAAAGAGCTAAATATTTTGTGTGGTTTTATGTAAACATGTTAAGTTAAAAAATCTAGGTCTGGGGTATGTTAAATATGAGCCTGTTACACAGCAAATGTGCCACCCACTCTACAAAATGACTTTGCTCAAGACTGTGCAAGACACTTAGGGATTTGGTACTTTTTAGTCTTCCCACTCCTTGCTTAGTCTGTGGGGTAAAGTGTATTTATGGTGGCACTATAGCTATTTAAGCATTCACTAGGGTTAGAGAAAGCCTAGTGAAATGTAGTCTTGCTTGGTTGATGGGCGACATTCCTGTAAACTTAGGGTCCAAATAGTAAAGGGATGTAATGGAATCTTTGGAGTGCAAGGAATTTACTATTACCATGTATTATATATATTTTTTACCATGTTACAGATTTCATGAATTAATAAATATGTATCTACACAACCATTGTACTTGTTTGCAGTTATGTGCTTCATTTAAAGCCCCAACCTTTTGTGTCCCCCCCCCCTTTTTTTTGTCTGCCAGTAATGAGAACATAGCATGCTCAAGCTATACTGTGTCATCCTAATCTATATCCTACTGATTTGGTACTCCCATTATGTGAATGCCAGACAGAACAGGAAAGACACTCCATTGCCAAATTCCACGTTTCCTTCATCCCCACCTGATATAAATCACAGATGTAAAACTAATTTTGCCATTTGATGATATTTGCTTTCTGTCAGTTGGTCCTAATATAAAAGATAAACAAACAGGCTGTGGAGGGACGTGAACGTGAAAAATCAAAAGTGCTAATTTTAAAGGCTTATATGCAAGTTATTGTCATAAAAAGTGTTTCATGTATCAATGCAAAAACAAGTTTTAAAAACAGCCATTTTTTCGGGAGCAGTGATTTTAAGAATGCTTAAAGTGAAACAATAAAAATGAAATATTTCTTTAAATATGGTGCCTGGGGGGTCTCTTTAGTCTGCCTGTAAAGTAGCGCATCTTTCCCATGTTTATAACAGTACCACAGCAAAATGAAACTTCTAAAGGAAAAAATTGAATTTAATGTATTGTCGGATCCCGGCAATATAGATTAAATCATTGAAAATAAAAACGGTGTGGGTTCCCCCCAGTCCATTACCAGGCCCAGGCCCTGGTATGGATATTAGATACTGTGTACACTGCCTGCACTGTATTAAAGACTATACACCACCGAATGCACTGTATATATAGGCTACACTGAATGCAGAGCATATACACATATATATATATATAGATATATACTAGTCTTTATGTATATATTAATACACCGCCTGAAGTGTATTAGAAACAGTGCACCACAAATGCACTGTAGCTATAGCCACAAATGTATGTTAGTGGCCTACAAGGCCTTGCAAAGAAAATTGGCGATACATATCGAGTAACATGGGTATGATAAGTTAGTTTAACATTATCAAACATTTGGTATAGCTAACGTTAACAGTCATTTATCTTGCCAGGAAAGTGTTACCCACTGGAAGACTTTCAAGTTGTTGTATTGAT